>NW_010579907.1:54435-127714 GCF_000705375.1 Tinamus guttatus | reverse complement strand
TCCCAAAACAGACTTCTACAGCTGATTGAATGAAATCTTTTCCAGAAATTTTGTTTCCTTCTATTGATGCTGAGTGGGGCTTACAATCATCAGTTCTCCCAGTTAGGTGAGACAAATCTAAGCTGTTGTTTATGGAGTTATAGTCAGGAAATTGACTGTACATAATATAAAATGTGCTGCTTTTATTTTAAGGTTGTCTCATGTTTATAGGGGGCTGTATTGAATCTGTCATGCAGAGGGCACTATCTTCTTGAAGGCAATACTCAAATAAGCAAGGCTGCATACTAAGGCTGCCTTTGGATGCCTGAAACCAAAGACTAAAATTATTTGCTCTAAAGGTAGAACTAATTCTCGTAATCATATTGAGCTTTGAGACTGAGATATTTCTTGTCTTATCAAACTGCATTTGAGGAGATAAACCTGGAAAAATAGATCAAGACTTCTGATGTCAACCTCCAGATGATGAGTGAAGATAGTTCAAGAACTAATAGTGTCAAGAGCAAGAAAAAACCCATTTGTGCCAACATTTTTCAGTATCCCTCTGGCAAATGGCAGGCAACAAGAAGTAAGACCCACCATATCTTAGGAGCACAGTGTGAATTTATAATTTGTGGGCATTTTGTTAAGAATATTTGATGTCATTTGACTTCGTAGGTTACAATATGCTTATCCTAGAAGGCAGTTTGAGATACCTGGTATGACTCAAAAACACTTACGTCAAAGACTTTTCAAAGTGTGCTGAAAAGTCACTGTCACCTTCATTTAAATGCTATAGATGCTTCAGTCTTGGCATCTGGCACCTACTGATTCCCAATACACTTTTAATAGGTGATTTGTTTTGCCTTTGCTGAAAATTTCTCAAATGTAGAAGTGAATCTGATTTTATTGTACATGGAACAACACGGCTTAGCAATTCAACCGCAGTTCAAATTGGTTTGTTTGTGGGAATATTCATATATTATATCACAATATATAATATAATAATATATTACATGTAATATATAACTATATATTATTATATTTTTCTCCTATATTGACTAATTCAATGCTGATCTTTCTTATGGTTTGTTTTGTCAGATTACTCTTACTGAATAAACTGAAGATACCACAACACCAGCAAAATTTTCTATAGAGTCTGTATATCTGATAGAAACACAGTACAGCCAGGACTCTGCTCAGTTTCTCTTTAGTAAATGGAATTTCAAAATCATTTTACAATGCCTTGGATACAGTTGATTAGAATACAGCATATACTAAAATAAGATAAAACAAAACAAAACAAGTGTTGAGAAGTCATTGAGATGCAGAAAAACAACTGCAAAAAAACCATGATCTTCTGACATGAAATAATTGAGTCTTTCATAGGCTGCATGAGTTTTAACATGTAAGAAGAATATATATTGAGGAGAAAGTGTCTTATTTTATCAAGAAGATAAAAACTTACTGCTTTTTATTGAGCATTTAAATGAAAAAAAATATTGACTATTGACTTGCATAGTTCCTTCACTGAGAAGCATCAGAGCCCCTTCCAAGCTGTAATTCAGCTTTCCCTTTGGAGTCGCATGATGGAATTAATACACTTCAGGCATGTGACAAATAAAGATGAGTTTGCAAGGCATGTTAGAGATCATGCGGTGTTTAATCTGTTGAAATCTGTTTAATCTGTTGAAAACTCAAAAAAAAAAAAAAAAAGTGAAAATGGGCTGGCTGAAGAAGAGACAAGTCTAAATAAGCTGGGAAGAAGAAGGTCAAGCCTGAAACAGAGAGCAGGGATTTCAATTGTTCCCTCTGCCAAGGGAGAGGAATTCTGGATCAGTGATTTGGCACTTACTTATGGGCTTGGTTAAAGCATGCTGCTTGGGATTTGCTTAACATTTTAAACTTGCGCTAAAGGAATTTCTTGGTGGTTTTGTGTTTGTGTTTCTTTGTTAAGTCCTTTGCACTGATGGAATCTGAAAATCAAAACCAGATTACTTTTCATATTAAGGAGAAAGTCCCAACCAGACTAAACTCTAATCTGGGCTCCCAGAGGTACATTGGTGAATATTTACAGGTTAACATATCTGAAACTGAAGGGCAAACCTTTCAACAGAAGGATAAAAATATCAGTACTTCCATGTCTGTTTGAGGACAATGATTAGCTTCTAAATTTTGCTCATTCATTTATCTGTTTTTGCTGTGTTTTTGTTGTTTTGTCCAAACATTTAGATATTCTACAAGACAGATACTGAGGGGTAATTTAAATTTCAGGCTTTCAAATAGTTATCTTTATTTGTGTCTTCCCACTTCTTAAGACAACCAAATCATTCTAATATGTGACCTGGCTTTCTACTTCAAGTCTGTCTGTTTTTTGGATCTTCCACTTGATTTAACCTTCTACACGTTCTCTGGTCACTGTTGCAGAAAATGCAATTTGATGCAAGTTCACCTGTTATGGTGAGAAGAAAGCACAGAGCTGGATCTGCTAGCCCAGAAGACCCCATTCGTAAATAAACATATGCTGAAAGTTTCCTTACACATTTGGAAGTTACTCAACTTCTCTGAATTTTCAGTTGACAGAAAAATCTGAGTGGAACTGTGCTGAGCTTTCTTTGCACGAGATAGTCTGCTGATTAGAATGGAAGAAACTTACTTTTTTTTTTTTTTTTTTAAAGGACATCATATGCAGTTATAACCTAAATGGTTGGCATCTGGAAAACATTGGGGAGATGAGTCAAGATCCGTGGTTTTAGAACTTAAAATTCAAGCTTGTTTTTCCCCAGGAATCTGCTGATGTTTGAAACATTGATACCACTTTCTTTCTTAGGAGCTTTATGCTGCCACCCACAACTGTAGTATCTGATCACAGATTTATCTTGAAATGGCTGCATGTTTTTATTGTAGTTTAATGAGAGAAAAATAAACTCACTCCTTCCTCAAATACATCTGTCAAGATTGTCAAAAACATCTAGCCATTGCATAAAAAAAAGTAAATATGGGAGAACATTCTCCCAACAAGACCAACAAAAGAGAATTGTGGTTAGTTGGTATCCTTTTTAAAGATAATTGAAAGCAAGTGTGTTTTTGACCAAGTTCCTAGTATTGACCGCTTACGAACCTATGTTCCTCCAAAGCAAGGGGATGAGGAAATTACACCGAAAGAAACATACAAGGGCATGAAATTTATTTTTGTTTTGAAACTTTTTCCATCATATGTCATGTCTTCTCTATTTTTTCAGCAATGATAACAATTCACTTTTTTTTTCCAGAAATGTTTCTTTTTACCTTAGAAATCAACTTTTATCTATAAAAATAGAAGAAAACACATAAAAGTTTCAGCTATTTCTGCAAGACTGATATAAGCCATAGGCCTATATAAATATTTCATTCACATTCACAGTTCTGTTGTTTAGCCTTGACATGATCTAATCTCTGTTTCTACCTTAGTGTTTACCTTCTGGTGTAATGTGCTCTGTGTTACACTGCTGGCATTCATCTAGTTACGGGACTCAAGACATCCAGCCTGTATCTGAGACCAGGAAGACAGATATGAATGTGATGTGCAATATGTGTGCCATGGGATGTTAGTAAGGAATGATGCATTCCAAACACTTTTTTTTTTCTCCTCTTAGTTTTTACTAATAAGGAGAGGACTCTCAGGGCTTGGCCGTGGCATCCACTGCGTGTAGTCCAAAACACTTTTATTGCTGCTGGAAACAAGAACATCTCTAATGGCATAAGCTTCTTGTTTTTGGCAAGCAAGGATGAAATTACAAATGAATTGTGAAAAAGTTTTGTTGGATCAATCATTTCTCTTTTTCATTAATTTTACTTAGCTATTTATTTTAAATGGTTTTTGTTCAAAATAATGGAAAGGTTTGTTTATTTATCCCACTATGCTTGTGTTTTGAATGCCTTTAATGATTTTTTTGGCTTCAAACTCTCATTAGAAAGCCATTCTTAGCAAATCACACATGGAGGGCAGTTTTCATCTTTATTATGAACATAAACCCAGAGTCAACATAGTTTACCTTATGTGCTGTTTTTTGTTTGTTTGTTTGTTTGTTTGTTTTTTTGAATAGACATTTCTATGCTTTTGGTAGCCATATCTTTATTAGGCCCTGCTCCATCAGTTCATCCACTTCTCCATCAAGTTCATACACACACATAAAATACTATGAATACTATGAAAACAAAATTACTTTCCAAAATGTGGACTCAGAATCAAGCACTCATACTTGCATTCAGATCTTCCCACTGCAGATCAGATTCAGTGAAAGAGTATTTCTTCTTTCAGACAGACATTATTAACAAACTAGTTTGAAGAACAAAATAGAGACCTCGAGATTCTCTGTGTCCTTATCAGAATAACTAGGCAATGATAGTCTTGAATATCCTCTCCTGAATTTTTACCTGCATATGTGTCAACGCAGAGAGCAATCGATTCCCTTCTCTCTGGCAGCCTTTGATATTCTCGCATTAGATACAAGAATCAGTGACTACTGCTCTGTAACTACTTTTAATCCCCAGTTGTGTCCTTGGAGTTATCAGCCCACTAGCCATGTATCAGAATAGACACAGAAATAAGTATGTGGGAGAGGCATCACAAATGTAATCAGCTTAATCTGGAATCTAGTATTAGGGCTATCATTTCATAGTGACTAATTCGGTATTTGCCCAAATGTTTTCCATTGTTCAGAAGCTTTTTGCATCCCTCACCATGCAATTTCTACTTTTACAAAATATGGGAGCAATTATTTATTTTGGGCCAACATTGTCAGCTATCTCCTCCTCTCTGAGGGACACAGGGAAGAGGCAACTGTGATTCCTGAGGCTTCTCAAAGGAAAATATCATTGATTTAAATGAGCACTTTATTCTAGGTGGAAAACAAGAAACCCTTATATAAAAAAGTAGGAAAGGTATCTTCTGTAATGATGACAACATTTTCCCTCTTACTAGAAGCTTAATTGTAGAGTTCTCTCTCTCCTGGGAATTCTCTTATCTTGCTGAGTAAGACGTGTGGTATGCAGTTAGCTACCTGCTCACACACACAGAGTCCTTCCATGCCTTCTCAACACTGCAAAGTCAAGACTGAGAGAAGCTCTTTCACTTTGCCATTGATCTCTATTGTTCTTGGCTTCTTATGTGGTTGCAGCCTGACTTTGAGCCACAGATAAGCATTTTCTTTGATTTTCAGCTGATTTAAAGACAATGTTTGTTAGGCTCCTCAGCTGCATAAGCACAGCTAAAAATGTATCAAAGTGCTTTCAGTGAGAAAGCTCCATCTCTGCAAGAAATTGCATTCCTTGAAATATCTAATGAGGTCTAATAGATGAATCGGGGTTTTGTGGTGCTCGGTCAGGCTCTTTTCTTTGATTCTTTGTTAAAAAAAAAAAGAAGAAGAAAAGAAAGAATTGAACAGGAAGCTATCATTACATATATTAAATACAGTTCTGGGTTTACAGTTTGTTTTGATCCAGATTTTTTTTGCCTCCAAAGATGCCTTTTGGCTTTATGCCTCTTACTGCACCCAGGGTGTATTATTATGGCACAACACTGCACATCCTGTCAGGCCGTATGTTCTACCAGATGTTCTTTGGAATTACTTTTTCACCATTTGAAAATCATTTTGGTAGTTTCTTTGATTACACAAGCATCTGATTCTTCTGCAGCCCAAGAAATAAGACTCTATTATGATTTGAATAAGTATATGCATGCACACATACATGCCCAGTTGCATACTAATATCTATACTCAGTGCCTACAAGATACATAGATATGTCTGTTTAGTATTAGTCTATAATCATGTGCTATGCAATAGAAGTGAAAGCAGTGTTTAAAAACTGATCCAAGAACAGGAAATAAGGCAATAAAACCTATCCAGGATAATGACTTTAGAACAACACTGGAAATGTGATATAAGTGATCGCACTTCATCCTAACCCTTGCCATCTTATTAATGGGTGGTCCTAATGGTAAATTCTTGGATGCACTGAGATCGATAACTATTATAAAAGAAATTTATTTTCTCTGGAAAAAAATCTCCAAATATATTGTCCCAAATCATTTATCTCACTAATCAGTTTTGTTACTGATTTGATTGCTTTACTGACAGAAGTTTTAGGAATATCTTTTAAAATTTATTACTGTTTGGGGCTTTTTGTTAGATTTTTTATTTCAATAAATTGAGCTATTTCCTTATAGCTCTCTAAAGAGATTCAAGTTTTATGGGCTCATTGGCTAAAATAAGAACTAAACAGAAAAATCTGTTTGATAACTCTTCCAGATTTTCTATTTTAATGAATAGATGTTTATGAATGCCAGTCTTTAAAGGGTATGATTCAAAATTCATGGAAGGAAATAGGAAGGCTCCCTCCCAACTGGTAGGCTTGGAGAAGAGTTTAAAAAATAATGATCGAGTCTGGTTTTGCTTAATACTGATCTTGCTTGTGTAAATGTTATATCAGTTTATTACCCAGGAAATCTCAGTGCAGCAGAATGAAACAGGATATTTGGTGAGCCCTCATCTGCAATCACATTCTTTTGTGAAAAGATAGCTATTATCCACAGTATTAAACAGGACATTACAAATGGAGCAATCAGTTGGGCCAGAAAAATCCTGAGCTCCAAAACTGGGGATAGGGGCAAGGAGAGGGAGAAGGGGTAGGATTTTGTTTTGGACAGGTGTTTGGATTTTATGTAAACAGTTTTCCAGCATCAGGTCTACAGAAACTAAGAATTAGGGCTCAGAAATCCCAGCAAGACTTAACACTCCTTATTACCTTCCTTGTGTTTGTCTTCTGCTTTGAAGCCTTTGGGGCAGCCATGCTCATGTTTTCCAAATATTTCTGTATAACCAGGAAAGCTAGGAAATTGCTTTTACTTCCAAAATGGAAGTTGAAATTCTCATATAATCCATGACTCAGAGGTGTGTGAGGCTCTAAGAAAAACACCTAATACTATGAGGAAATTGCAAGACTTGACAACTCTGCTCAGATGAATCATAAGGCTTAAGACTCAACAACTTTTGCTCTAAGTCAATGACATGCCACTTCCACTTGGGTGTACAGACAGCTGGCAGAAATTTTCACATTATTTATTTAAGAAAAAAAATAAAGCAGCTAAGGGAAAAAGCAGTGGACTTTGTTCTTATTCACCTCAGACACGTCTTTATACCTGACCAAAAGCCTTCACAATTCCTCTTTCTTACAAACTGGAAGCCTAAGGCTGAAATGTAAACTCCCAGAAATAATGTCCTTCTCTGGAAAGCTTCTCTTGTCTCTGTCAGGTCATGCTTTGTGTACCAATGAATCTCCGAGGTAAGCTCTGAAGGTTATTCCAAATGATTGCTTGTAAACACTATAAACCACATCATCCTATCTGATGTGCTGCATATTTCACATATATTTTCAGAGATGGAGGATAACATTCCCTTATTTTATATTTTTTTTTATGAGTCATGGACATTGAAAATCTTTCTAATTACTAAAATTGCATAAAATAACTCTTGCTTAACTTTTTTTTTTTTTTTTTACTTACTTTTCAGTATCTTAGATCCCATCTGCACATCCCATTGGGAAGCTCAGAGTCTGCCTCTGCCAGCTTTGCTCATAGTCTCCTTTTGTAGTTGTTCGATTATGCGGATCAGATCACTGCAGATTGCAGGCTACCAAATTAAGTTCTCAAAATGCTGACAACCTAAATGCTGTCACATGTTAATGTTATTACATCACGGAAAGTCAGAGTTGTCTGTACCCACAAGACACATTAGGTTGTTGTTTGTGCTTTGCTACCCATCTGGTGAGTAGCTAATTATTTGGACCCCTTCCAGCAGGGTCCAAAAAGCACCTGGCAGAGCCTGTGCATCTGTTTCATTTTGTTTGCAGGAATGTTACATATCCTTTCTGGTTATCAGTGATTGATTATGAATTGTGCTTGAAGAGTAAAGGTGAATTGAGGCCAATATATTGATGGGAACTGGGTTGAGCATCAATGAAGTCTAATCTCCACACATTCCCTGTATTTCCAGCAGAAAAAGGCATGCTCCTTTAGTCTGCGCTAAAGAGCCTCCCTCCCTTCAATGACTAACCTCCCTGGGCTCAAGTTCATGTTTGTGAAAATCCATCCCCTCTTTTCACCGTTATCTAATCTACCGGTCACATTTTAGTACTATCTGTAAGCATGTAGAAGCCAAAGTATTACTGAATTTCAAGAATACTTTGGTTCTTGGGTTTTATCTTAAGAGGTAATTTTTAAACTTGTTTCAAATTTACTGCTGGAAGAATAAGGTCATTGTTATTAGTCTCAAAGAGTATGACACGGAGGATAAGTAAGTTACCCAAAGGAATAGCCATTCCTCCCTGGCTAGCCAAAACCAGCCCAGGGGATGATTCTCTTTAGTCTATGAAACATTTTTCTGCTGCGTAGGAAGATGCAGACATCTGTTGGATGCCTCCTAATGCATCCATGCGTGGCCAGATGCTTAGTTAGGTCCATCATATGCTACCAGATATGGAAGAAGGAAGTTTCTGAGGTTGTTGTTGAGAGGCTTCAGGCTGCGTTTCAGGAAACTTTCTATGGCCTGACGAACTGAACATCTGGGAATACAGCATTGTAAAGGCTGAACTGTCCTATCCAAAGGAGAGTGGTGCAAGTGTCAGTGAAAACACTGTCCATTTAGACTATAAACAGCTTCTTGATGTAAAGATCAAGTCTTATTCATTTCATTCATATTTGTAAAGCAAGAAAGGTGTTCACACTGGCTTGGGATTCATATGAATACCCACATGTGGACAAGGCTTTCTGCCAGGTAAGAAATATTTGTGGCCTGTGATATACAAAATGTCATGGTAAATGATCATAAATGATCTCCTTCTAGCCTGAAGAATCTACAAAATCTGTTTGGAATGCTTCATAATCCCATAAGGAAATGGGAAGAACACCATGTGGCTCTTGTGAACATGCTGTGAATAGCAAGCGCCCAACAAGTGGTTAAACTGAAGTGGTAAAAAACCAGCAAGGTGAAAGTTCTCTGTGTAAACTCTATGAAACAATTAACACATTATTGAGCAAGTAGCATCAGGTCTAATATATCCTGTTTTTTTTTTTTAGTGGGGAAGGAAGTGACGGAAGAGAAATAGTTGTTTTGGTTTCATGGCCAGGCACCAGAACATCTATTCTGCAATGAATCCAAGAAGTATGCATAGGCCAGCCACCAGCTTGTGTGCTTGCGCTGATCATGAGGTCAGCTCCTGCTAGAGAAGATGGACAGTTTCATTTGTCTTTATTTTTCCAGAGACCAGGGCAATCCCCCTCCAACCAGTCAATTATCTTGCTGGAATCAACTCAGTCGGATGATGAACACAATGCTTACAATAGTGTGGCAATTATATTATCAGTGGAAAAAAAAAAAGGCATACAGCACATCTGTACTGCAGCTGTGCCAGGCTGAGTGGTTACACTTCACAGTTAAAAAGCAAATTCAGGGCAAATCTCATGTGTGCCTGCCATGTGCAACATATATTGCAACACTTTTTCACATCTGGATTCACCATTTCTGTGCGTTACTGCCCCTTGCAATTTAAGAAGTTCTGGCCTCTGTAGAACATTCTACCAACTACTCATAACAAAGGACAGAATTACACCATATCACTTAAAAAAGTAAATGTGATGTGTCACATATAATTTATTTTTTAAATTACATATTTTTTCTGCCTTTCTTATATAGGCTTTGTGTTGTATGTATGTATCTTCATTGTGTATGTGTACCACCACTGGTTCACTAAAATCCTTCTACCATTTAGCCAAAATGTCCCTTGGAATAGAAGATTACAGACCCAAGGCTTTTTTTTTTTTCTATAGATATTGCACACTTTTTTTTGGTTGTTTGTTTGGATGCTATGTCAGTCATATACCCAAGCATTGCCTTGGCCATCCATCTTCTATCTTTGTGATTGGTACAGTTTGCATCTGAAAATGAATTTGTGCTAAATTAACCTTTCACTTACAAACCGCAGGCCTGGTTGATGTTAATCCAGGTATCATAGAATCATAGAATGCTTAAGGTTGGAAGGGACCTCTAGAGATCATCTAGTCCAACCCCCCTGCACACGCAGGGTCACCTAGAGCACGTGGCACAGGACTGCGTCCAAGCGGGATTTGAAGATCTCCAGAGAAGGAGCCTCCACAACCTCTCTGGGCAGCCTGTTCCAGTGCTCTGGCACCCTCACTGTTAAGAATTTTTTCCTTAAGTTCCTGTGGAACTTTCGATGCTTCAGTTTCTGGCTGTTTCCCCTAGTGGCCACCACCGAAAAGAGGCCAGCACCATCCTCCTCACTCCTTCCCTTGAGGTATTTATATACACTGATCAGGTCTCTTCTCAGCTGACCATTTGGAGCCTAAATTCAAAGAACATCTAGTCCTCCTGGATAAACTTGAATTTCCTTCCATTTCCATTGAGGGTGTGAAAAGATGGTGAGTCATGAAGAAACTCAGCCTGAGAGGAGCCAAGGACCAATTCCTTAGAACTCTCAAATTCTTCAACTATTCCTACATGCTTTTTCTCCTTTCCTGTGGAAAGCCAAATAGAGAACTTACACTTCTAGTGGAAAGCAGCTCATATATTGAATCACAGTGTGAGCTCTGAGATTGGCAGTGCCTTCACAGGGGCTGCTTTTAACCTTTATTAATTTAATTTAATTTACATCAAATTCAGGCTCTCCAGAGATGACAAATACTCCAAAACTACCCTGAGCAACCTGACTTTATAAGGTATAAGGTAAGGGCACGGCTGAGTGAATTCATTCAGGGACATCCTGCAAAACTGAAGGTTTCTTGGAGAATCATAGTGAGAGTTTTTTTGTCCCCCTTCTTAGGAAATATATATTTTCATTTATTATTGTATCCCTAATCCTCTTTCCATGATGATATTTTTTTCTCTCTCCCTTCTCTTTTCATTCTCTTTTTCATCTTCATTTGGACTAAGATCAATTATTGTCAGACAAGGTTACCTAGCCCCATCTCCTGTTAAAAACAGCTGTGAATGAGAAGACAGCAGCACTTTAGATTTAGCAAATGGTATCCATTAGGACTATTAAATGGAGGAATCCCTTCACATGCAGCTATCCTGTCTTTCACTGAGAACACAAGTATTTTCTGCCATTCTTTCTCCTATATCTACCGCTTTCTGAGGATGTTCTGTCCACATTATTTTTATGAAAAATAACGATTTCTGATTTCTTTTTATGCACATCAACACATTGTCAGCAGCACTGGAAGAAAATGACAACAACAGAACACATACTAATTTTGGTTTATATTGCTTTTTTAGCTACTTAAACCCTTAAAACTTCCTCCCTTACAGTATGCTGTCTCTTTTGCCCAAGTGAAGACAGCATTCTGAGGTGAACCCATTGCTTTTTGTTGTTATAGATGATGCTAGGCATAATAACAATACTTAGAAATAAAAAATAGTGCATACAAATAATGGGCCTCTTCCTGGTAACATTTCTTACACACTTGTGTCAGCCTCATGCAGCTACTTATTTTGCTGTCAGTGGGGCAGCATTTTTTGAAGCCCAAACCCCTCATTCGCTATGCAGAATATTTTTGCACCCATTCATCATTTAAAAAAATGAGAACAAGAAATTAAATGACATCTCACCAGATTGATAACATGTTGTTCTCACTTCCTTTTTTCTTGTATGACCTATTATTATATCTAAAATCTGGAGTCTGTAAGAAAACAAAATGGAGTTGAGAATATATGGTAGAAAATTCTCCATGTCTGGGTGAATGCAAGAATCTCTGTAGCTCTTGGTCAGAGTTGTGTAGACAGGTATATGCCTGAGGCATTTCTACTATAAAATCCTAAATTGAATATCAAACACATCTGATGACAAATTGAGAGTGACTCGATTTTCGTCAGATTAAAAAGCCTTCCTGAAGCAATAAATACTAATCCAAACGCAGCTCACTCCCAGAAAACATAGATCTAGGTTTTTCATGTTTGACTTTAGCCTTTTAATGGAAGTAGCCATGTTAAGAGCACAATCTGCTTCGATAAGAAAAAGGAAAGAAGGTATCTCCTTGGGAAGTTCCTATCAACTTTCATCAGCTACCAGCATAACCAAGCACTCTCCCAACCTGGGTGCCCATGTTATATGTCTAAAGAAAGGTGAGTTGAGCCCTGGAGTTTATAATATTAGCTTTTTGTATGGTTTGCTTAGAGATAAATTTTCTTTTAACTGGTAGAACTATGCTGGAGGCACAATTTTCCAACTAGGTCATATAAATGGAGTACTCAGATCCTCAATAATAATTTAGATCCTTATTAATGCATGTTTTGCATGCTTCATTGCTGCTTTGAGCATCCATATGAAAAAAAATTGGATGTTCTGTTAGAAAACCTTGGTATCTAAACTTATTCTTGAATTTCTAAACATAATTTAGTATGTTATTAATAAGCTATGTGCATAGCTAACAACTTTCCAATTTACATATTAATAAAAATGAGTGATCTTCAGATTGTGTTCAATTTACTGAGTTAGCTGTGCACTTGCTTATTTGGGTCTTCAAAAAAAAAAGCAGGTGAATGTATGTGCATAAAATGTGCTTCAAGGGCTTCAGCATTACAACAGTAGCAGAAACTATAATTCCTCTACCTTCAGTATCCTACTCCATAGCATATCTTCAAACTGGATGCAGGAGCTAAGACAAGAGACAACAGCCTAGCTAGGTTTGTAATCCTACATTAGGTTCAGCTGGGAGGCAGCATTTTTGCTGAACTGAAGGCAATGATGAGCTCTATTTCCTACCTGAAATACCCGCATGAAGCCTCACTTTTTCTGGTCAAGGATTCACATTTTCTTCAAGCATATTGCTGGCTCTCTGTTGTCAAGACATGCATTTCAATCAAAAGGTGGCATGATATATCACATACATTTCTGTACACCAGGCTCCATTATTATATACTTTTTTAGCAAGCCTCTGAACATAATTGCAGCTTGCCTTTCCATCCTGGTCAACAGAGAGACATTGGGGTGTGGCGATTCTGTGATGTGAATTCTGAAATAAAGTTTTCCAAGACTAGCAACATAATGTCCTCAGTTAAAATACCCCACCAATAAAATGTTAGTGTGTTGGTAAACAGATAATCTTATTCGAGTACAGCAAAGGGTTAAATTTATCCTGTTCACGCCTTACTTCATTAATATTGAGCTAGATGGTGTTTTGGGCAACTGCATCATTTCTTTAATTCATTTATCATCTTGGTAACCTGTGTTTTTTTCTTTAATCTATTGTCGGGACTCCCAATTGATTAACCTCCAAAAGGCATTTAGTGTCCATTATTATTTCAACTTGATGATCTGCAAGAAATGCCTAGAGCTGGAAGGGCTTGTTTGTGCAGACTGTATTTTAAAACAAGGAGTTCAGACAAAACACCTTCATGTCTATTTTTCTCAGAGGCAGGCAAAAGAACTTTCTAGCATCAATAGATATTTATGTAGCTGAAGCAGTGTGGAAATATGTGTGTATGAAAACCTGGAGACAGATTCCAGAGACCACAAACCACTGTTTGGGAGCTGTGTATTAGATTTTAAGTTTACTCAGATAGACAGTCAATGTCATATAAAATTGACCAACTTTGTTTTATGTTAATGTGTTTGAACATAGAAATTCAATCTGGGAAACTTTATCATCTCTTCTACATGTCCCTATATGCTGTTGAGATTTTTTTACTGATCTGTATCAGTTAAAATATGTCATGGGTGGGATTCAGCTCCAAACTAATGCCTGAGTTCTTATATAGGGTCCACAGGCCTATGGACAATTGCAAGGCTTCAGGTGTAACTTATTACTGATGGAAGACTTGCCAGTACAGTCAATGTAGTCCATCTTTGAAGAAAACAGCTAAGGTTTCTCTTAGTTGCTCATGTATAAGCGTATAATGTACCATTTGAGGTACTCTAGCATGATCATAATCTGCATGAAACTGATATATCGTATATAGGTGTTGTGAGAAAACTGTGCACCCAGAAATCAGCTAGGTTTCATCCCCCAAGCCTTCTCCAGAAGCAATGGAGACATAATTCTGAGTGCCTGGACATACTTCTGACTGCCTAGACTAAGGGCTCTGGTCATTTGTTCTGCTCTTTGGACTCCCAATGTCCATGATGGGATCTTGGACACTGAGCTCACAGCTCTGTAGTAAACCACATCAGCTTACTGGTATTTGTTTTGGTAGATTAGTTTTTTCATCTCAGTGAATTAAACTGACTTAGCCTAGAAATGCATAACCATTATATTTCAAACAAAGCATTGATGGCCAGAGGCAGGGATCTGAAGGAGGGGACTGTGAAGGAAAGGATTGTGCAATTGGCCTTTTCAGCAGCAAGTAGCTGTTTGATGAAATTAAGTAAATTACTACACCCTGTTCAGTCTTGCAAAACTGAACTTTACTGCCTCAGGGGTGGAAGGTGAAGTGTGGCTAGATTTGGGATGCTGCTGCCATGGAAAAGAAGTAGGACAGAAAGTCGGGGGCACCTATGAAAGCCAGACTCCTTGCTTATGATGCTGCCAAGGAAATGGCAGGGGATAGGGAGAAACAGCTTGAAGAATACACCTTAGAAAGGAGGGCATAGCATTGAAGGTGACCAGTTTGTTTGGCCACAGTCTCAGGAGAACCGCTCCAACAGAAGGCAATTCTCTATAGCCTCTTTCCCAATTACTGTGCCACTATTTGCTGCCTGTGCCAGGCTTTGTGTCATGCTCCTGCTCTGTTGTTTCTTCCTCCACCTCTGCTATCCAGCTGCCACTTGCAGCTCTTTTAGTAATCAGAGAAGTTGGAAGGGGATTGTCTTTTTTGGAAGGGATCTCCAGAAGAATTGAAAATGGGGTCAAGTCTGTTCAAGATAGCAAATGGAGATGGGTTCCTACACACCTTAAAGATAAAAATAGAGATTTTTTGATCCATATCTTGCTTCAGGCAATTTTTTCTGCATATGCAATGGCTTTAGAAAGTTTAGAAATGCACAAAAAATGAGAGAAAAAAAAAGCATGTAATTATACTTCTTCAGAATATCACTCAAGTTCCAGAGGTCTAATTCAGGGATGTCTTGAGCCACAGACAGTATCTTTCTGATTAAGAGCCCTCGGTAGATCCAGGGACAGATCTGCAGAAAAGTACTAGGCTCATGGGGCTCTAAATGGCTGCTTTTGACACTCCTGGAGACAGACTGTTGAACTAGAGGTGGACTAACCCAGTAGGGCAGTTCTTATGTTTTTACTCTTTTCCATAATTTTACCCAGATTTGGAAGTATGAAAACTTTTACCATCACAGCAGCTGGCACCAAGCAGTTTTGTAGATTCATTTCCGCTGATTGCTTTTGTGTTTGTAATGTTATCTTGTTCTCCTATTTCTCTCCTTTGATATTGAACAATGCCAATGTGTGGGAAAAGGAACCCAAGACACATATAACTTAGTGTTTCAGAAGGAGTGTGGGCCCCTTCAGGACCAGACAAACTGTTTTTACCTTCTATTCTACTTTCTCAATTTAGGATGAAGAACATTTCTTGTTTTCCCTCTCATCAGGTGAGGAGTGATGTTTCCAGGTAGGACAATAGGAGTAGAGGAATGCCATCTACTGCCATAAACAAAAAATAAGTATTTCCTTCTACCATGTCTCATTGTCATTCAAACAGAGTTTTTTTCTCCCTCGCTGGTTACTTTTCCCATTCACTCTATCACTGAATTGCAGGGAAAGGATGTTAAAATAGGTGTTTTTGTATCTCTGTATCATTATTAGTATGCTGCCTTACACTTGTTTGAGCTCCTGATGAGTGAGTCAGTGTTTGGCTTCAGCAATCTTACAGCTGCATTAGGGCAGCCTCATGCCCAGAAGCCTACATGTGGCTCCTGGAAAAGACCTGAAATGCTATTTAGTCCTCAGCCAGGAGAAAGTTCCATGTCATTTGTCTAGATACCACAATGAGAGCGTCCTAAGCGAGGAACTGCTTTCATATTGACTTCCTTTTCTTTTGGTGGGCTCCAAGTGCCACCACAATAGGAATCTTACAGAGCGGACAACATACTGTGAATTTCACTGAGGGAATGTATACCACTTAAAACCTAAGTTAAGATTTATGGAAGGAGCTATCACATTCTGTCCAACTGAGAGAAGAGATTCATCTGGATAAAGCAAAATCATAGCTCAAGCAAAATGTTGACAAAACAGGCTGTCACAAGGAGATGATGGTGGAAAGAAAGGTCTGTGACCTTGCTGACTGTTGGGCACAGAGAGCGCTGAGCTAGTTTTGACCTGAGCGAGCCATCCAGATGGTGTGAAGGTGCAGGTCAGTGCTGCACAGGCATATCTAGGTTAACTCTGGAAACTGTTGAGTTATTTTCATGTGGCACCATCCCTAAGCCACCTGTGTATGCTTAGGATTGAACTAGCTTACTTGGAAACAGCTTTGGTATTTTCATGTCATGCTTCACAGGTCATAACAGAGGAATCAAACTGCGTTGGTGCTTCTCTGCTCACAGAGCTGATAATGCACCTAGGCATAATAAAGAGCAGGTTGCATTATTTCAAAGAGGACAGACAAGATCAAGTTCTTTGCAAAAGCACTGAAATAGCTGAGAATTTGGGATTTCTATGGAATGCTTTTATCTTTTGTGGATTTTGCTGAGTTTTACTCTTGCATCACTCTGATTTTACGTGAACACATTAGATGATATTGCTCATTGCTCTCTAAGAGCCTAAGCAGCCCTTAATGTAGCAGTCCTTAATGTGTATATGAAAACTGAAATGTTATGATGAATTAACTACATAGCAGATTTGTAATGGCAAGTATACTACCACCTCCAGGGTTTCAAAATCTTGATTAATGCTTATAACAAAGGGAAAATAAGTACTAATGAGTTTGTTTCTTAGCATTTCTATAATTTTATAGTTTCATTTAATGCTTACAGTGTTAATTACTATCCAAAAATAATCTTTCCCACGCTGAAAAGCTTTCATTGGCAGCTCTATCTTCAAGACTGTGTTGATTCATAAGTAATTTAAGTTGACAAGGACTGCAGTAGCATAAAATGGAAGAAAGATCCTGTTTTCAAGGACTGATTTAGTTGTGGTTTCTGTATGGATGATGCAGGAAACTAGATGTACTTTGATGGTAATATAAAGTCTCACCACTCCCTTAGTGAGGGTTGAGGTAATTAGCAGGGCTCTGTGCCAGGAGGCAATGCAATTCACCATGGCTGAACCTAATTCAAGATTTATTGAGTGAGAGTTTCAGTTATTTGTGGATTTTCAGGTTACTGATTTTTCTGCATTTAAAGCCTTCTGACAACCTGTTTATTTTCCTGCATTAAGCATGTCCTGCTTAATATATTCCCTTTTGGGGTTCTTAATTGAGACTTCTGCAGGTTTTTATGCTGCAAAATTGAAAGGACTCAGAAATTCAGGTTACCTTGCTTTGAAATGAATACTGTGATTTCCAGTTCTCTTTGTGATGGCAAGAGGAAAGGAGTGACAGCAAGGAGTGACTGGTTAACCTTATTTTTTTCCCATTTATTTGAAAGTATTTCCTGTGGTTCCCAGAGCTAGTAGAAGCCAGGTATTAATACTGAAGTCATCAGAGCCCTTGGATTAGATGTGGTTCAAGTAGGTTCAGTGTATATATTTGTTCTGTTGTCTAGAGTGTTGACTCCCGGCTTCCTGAATCTTTAAAGGCATATCCTGGCAGAGGAAGTCGAACTGCTCAGCTCAGTTTATCAGCATTCAGAATTCCTGCTCCTTGCAGGCATTTTCATATTAGTTGAAGGAAGACTTGAAATTTTGCAGATTTCCTTTTTTTTTTTTTTTTTTTGTGGAAAGTATACAATTCTGGAAATAACAGAATGTCTTTAGCCAGGCACCTTGCTTTGTCGTTTGTAATACAAATAGCTATATTTATATAATTAGAGAAGGGCTTTGATATCACTCCAAAGATAAAAAATAAACTGTAATGATATCTTTTACCCTTTTAAAACAAACTATTTGTTATTTTTTCATTTAAAGTATGGATGACATCAAAACATTTCCATAAAGAATTTTTAATTTGTTGAATCACCAATTGCTTAAGGTCTGAATCTTTTTCAGCTCTGCTTAAATGGCTCTGTGATGTAGGCGCTGGTTAACAGAAAAAAAATGAAGGCTGCAGTTTGCTTTCACATGCTTGTTTATGAGGTTACTTTCTTTAGTTGCTAATGTTTTTTTCCTCCCACATACTCTATAGGTAACTATTCAAATATGCCAGCTAGATGTGACCATATAAAATGAAGTATTGTGCGTATCTTTTCAGGGATCTTAAAAACATTTCCATCATCTGCAGTTTTGGCGTTGTTTATGTGATAAGCATCCCACCCTGTGTTTTCATGTAAAATGTTCCTTTGGTTCATCTCTGAGAGTAGTTTATTACACATTCCTTGGTGTACATCTATTTGTATAGAATCTAATATCTATATAAGGAAAGATGTTTTAGGCTAGGACATCCTTATGTGTAAAGTGCTAAAGCTTTTACTTATTTAGCATGAGATGGTGTTAATAGCATTTAGCTTAGAGTATGCCAGGCGCTAGGAAGCTTCTAGGGAATCTGTAGGATTATTTGTTGCTATGCAAAGAATATTCCTTGCCTCCTTATATAAAAGGGGTGATGAGCACATCCTGATATTTGTTATCCACGTAAGGTTTTTGCTGTGAAGCAGATCACCTGGAGCTAAGTGTGAGGCTGTGGTTTGGACCAAGAAACACAGAAACAATATAAAGGGTATACAAGGATCCTTACAAGAGCTGGTTAGGGCTCTGGTAATTTCTGAAAAGTTTGGTTGAAATGCAATCTACCAATTGGAAAAAGAAAAGATTTGCAAGTCCAATTTCCAGTCAGAAACAGAGAGAAGCATATGTTATTAAGGTAAAAGTCTTTTCTCTGCAAATTGTTTGAAATCAATGGGAACAGTGTAAACATTGGTCTTCAGCACTCAAATTGAGTATCCCATTCACTGGTTATTTTGGTGATCTTTTTTTTTCTTGAAATTTCAAAAACCAAGTCTCATTTTCCCTCTTCACAAAATTCTTATCGCTTGAAAATAAGCTCTACCTTCTTTCCCACTACCAGCCAAAGGCATTTTATCTTCTCTCCCACCCAGGTGCAAAGCTGTCTGATGGCTAACTATCACAATAAATCTTTGTCCTAATGGTTCCCTTTCTAAAGGCTGTTCAGCAATTACAGTTATTTTATACTCGATTATGGAGCCAACGACCCAGATTCATCTGAGCTGGCTTTTGCTTTTAACCAGTCACTCCTGTAGTCCAAGGTAGGCATTAGGATTCACTCAACAGCCAGTGTGGAGAAAGAACTGCTTCCAAAGAATGATTAATGATAAAATGGGAGTCACCCATCAAGAAGTCTGTCTTTCCAGTGACTATAGAGGGAACATAGAACTTTAGTTTAAATTAAGGACCTAACTTTTAGGCATCTAAATCTAGAAGAAAGCAATCCCAAGCCAAGATTTCTCAAGTGGGGAAAAGTCTTCAACCTTGTAGAGAAGGGCATTGCAGGAAAAGTGAGTATCAGATTACACTAAATTCACACTGAAAATTAAGCTATCTGATTTAATAGTCCCTTTGACTAGTCAGTATGTACACTGTATATATGGTTATCTATTAAATAGATTTATATATATACGTATATAAACACAGGGAGAGCGTTAGGGATTGATTTATAGATGCTGAGCAAGGCAAAATGTTGCAATTAACATAAGGAGTTAATGATGACTCAGGCATGGTTTGCCAGCTACCATTTCCAACACAGCTCACATACAGAGCACTGCAGGTCTTAAATCTTAGCCCTATGATTTGAGAGCTTTCTGACTGGGATGCAGCCCTCCTTCTCAGCTGTTACATTCCCTGAGGCTAAGGGCGGAAATAAAGTTGAGGAAAAGCATGGATGCATAGAGGGCCTAATTCTGCTTTCAGTTATGGTGATGTGTGTAATTCAATTAAGTCAGTAGGGTTGCACTGAAAAGATGACAAAGTGTTTCAGAAAAGATTTGCCCTCATTCTGTAGCTTCCAACCTATGGCTTGCACAGAAGGGAAATTGATTTTAATAACAATAATAATAAAATGTTGTACTGAATTTCAGCAAGTTAAATCCTAAAGAAACCTTGGATAATTGTCTTTTCTAGTGAACAAATGCATGTATTTGAAACAAAACAAATCAGAAAAATCCCTTTCCTGTTAAAAAAGTTTCATGCTGAATTAATCTTTCTAAAAAACCTTTGAAATAGTGTGTTCATTCTTTCTGCTGTTAATTGCAGAATAGATTAATATACCTCAGACAACTAGCTTTGTTGTCCCATTTGCTAGCTTTAAAGGATATTCTTGGCTAACAGTATAAAGCAGGTACATATTTCTTCTGTGTTCTAAGGTTAAAAGAAAAAAGATCCTTAGCTAGGTGTATCTCTCTTCTGCAGGTTTATGTCCTTATTTAGCATTTCATCATTTTGGCTCAGCGCATTTTCTGCATCTCTTTGTGTAAAAGAAGAGGGAAAAATGGTGTTTTAACCATTTTTTTTGTTTTTATGTGTTTTTCTGTTTCTCTCTCTATATGTGTCCCTATAGCCCCATGTATAAAAAGTGTCATCTTGCGTTTGTGTTGTGTGGAAGTAATTAGTGCACTGAACTATGAAAGGCTGGAAGCTTATTTAAATTTAATTCTATCAAAATAGCATCTTGCTGCAGTGATAAGACAGATTATTATATCTCAAAAAATCTTTAGTTGAACTAATAGGAAAAAAAAGCCCAGTGTTTCTTAGCTGCATCCCTTTATCTACAAAACAAAATGCTGCATTCTTCACTGGCACAGATCATTATTCTAAACAGCCTGGCAAGCTTTAAGATGTCTTGGAGACATTGGGTCGCATTGTGAATACACTGAAATCAACACTAAAAATATGACTGTAAAATATGCTTTAGGTGAAAGAAATTTCACCTAAATAGAGAAAACTTAAAGAGAAAAAGAGAGCATACACAATGTGGAGAGCATACACAAGGGTCAGATAACATGGGAACACTATAGGTACACTGTCAAAGAATGCACTCCCGAGGGCTGTGCTGCCATTCAGAGAGAGCTAGACAGGTTGGAGAGTTGGGCAGAGAGGAACCTTATGAGGTTCAACAAGGACAAGTGCAGCGTCCTGCATGTGGGGAGGAATAACCCCAGGCACCAGAACAGAGGGGTTGACCTGCTAGAAAGCAGCTCCACAGAGAGGGATTTGGGAGTTCTGGTTGACAAGTTGGCCATGAGGCAGCGGTGTGCCCTTGCGGCCAAGAAGGCCAATGGGATCCTGGGGTGCATTAAGAACAGCATCTCCAGCAGGCTGAGGGAGGTGATCCTGCCCCTCTACTCAGCCCTGGTGAGGCCACATCTGGAGTACTGTGTCCACTTCGAGGCTCCACAGTACCAGAGGGAGTGATGTGGAACTTCTAGGGAGAATCGAGCGTAGAGCAACGAAGATGATTAAGGAACGCAAATATCTATTGTGTGAGGAACGAGTAAGCGAGCGGGACATGTTTAGCCTGGAGAAGAGAAGATTGAGAGGCAATCTGATAAATACATGCAGATACCTGAGGGGAGAATGTAAAGAAGATGGGGCCAAACTCTTCTCGGTGGTGGCCAGTGACAGGAGGAATAGGCTGCCCAGAGAGGTTGTGGAGTCTCCTTCTCTGGGGATCTTCAAAACCCACCTGGATGCCACCCTGTGCCACGTGCTCCAGGTGTCCGTAGGGGGGTTGGACTAGATGGTTTCTAGAGGCCCCTTCCAACCTCAACCATTTTATGATTCTGTAAAATAATAACCAGGCTTATGGAGAATAAAGAACTCTACTGTGATCTGAACGATCCCAAGAAATAAGAGCGGACTGTTACTACTGACCTCTTCATATGATTTATAGTTTATTTTATGAATGCAAATATGCATATGTGGCTCCATATATTTACAAGAACACAAGACCCACTATTTGACCCTGTAAAAAAAGCTTCAGCTTTTCTAATGTGACTTCCTGTCCGGACATATATAGCATAGTGAGACCTGTACGGTGTTGAACACTCTTGAAAATCTGTGGGAGCATTTGAAAAAAAACTATTTGTAGGAGAAAAATACCGGGGAATGAGTGATCTTCAGTGAAGTGTCTGAGAAGGCTCCTTTTGCAGTGCAGGAGATATAGACCTGCAGTGGAAGAATCTCAATTGCGTGCTCATTAAGTTAGGGTGAATATTATAGCTGCAGTTCTTTAGTGTCTCTCCCAGCATGGCAGCTGAAGAAATCACCTGAAAAGTTTTACAGGTGAAACAAAATTTCCCTGACTTTTCATCACTTTTGCAAAAAGGGAGGAGCTATTTTGCTTTATTTTGTTTCTGCTTAATCCACAGGCAAAGCAGCAGGTGTATTTCAAAGGTGATACATCTCTTCATTATGATTTTCCTTTGTGTCTGTACTATGGAATGGAGTAATTTTTTTTTTCTTTTTCAAACCTGCTTAGACCCTTAAGCAAAATGGGAGCTGGGAACACAAAGGGAGATAATGAAGGTTCACTCGTGTTCCAGAAATGTATGGTCTGCAGAGAAAGTATCAATGGTCTGATCTTGTTAGGTAGTCACTCCCATCCACTTCAGAGTTTCAGGGTTTTTTTTTTGATTTTGGTAAGCCTTGAAGGCACAAAGCAGCTTGTGATGTCAAGCCAAAAGCATCTAGCACTTTGGGGAGATCTAGGCATTTTCACAAAGCTCTATGCTCTTGTCCACCTGCAGTCACCTGCAGCTGACTTTTCCTGTCCTGAAGTGCATGAGATCTCTTTGATAAGCAGATCTCAATAATGGCAACTTGAAGATACCCAGTGGGTTCCTCTGAAAGGAAGGTGGTGAGCACAACAGCTTGGGACTTAAGTGGACCTATAATCAAGGACCAAATGTATAAGGGAGAGCAAACCCACCTCATGGCACAGGTGTACTCAATACAGATTTTCATTTTTTGATGCTGTCTTTATTAGCTTTTTCTTGGAACATTTCTGTTTTTTTGATTATGTTAACATAGGTAATAATTAAATAAGCTAATAAAAAGAGCCTGATCCTGCATTTTCCCCTGGGGAATACTTCTGCCTCTTTAGTTAGCAGCAGTGAAACATACTGTAGAACTTTCTCTTCTAAGTAAAACATCTTAAGCTCAGCTAGGCCTAGGAGCATTCTTAAACCAGTGTATCCACCTAACTTAGCTGTTAGAAGAAACATTAATCTATTCCAAATAGATTAAAATGGTACTATAATAATGTTAAGATAATAGAAAGAGCGTTTTGCCCAGAGGCTTTTGTTCACACTGAGTCTTCCATCTGCAGATGCAACAAGACCTCTTTTGAACCAAGTTTCTGAAAATTCAGTCAGATTCATCCTTAACACTGATTTGTGATTCTCATAACTTAGCATACTGACAAGAAGGATTAGGACTACTTCTTGGTATGCTTGTAGCCACTCAATTCCTAAATATTTTATTGCATATCTATACATTTCATATATGTTATTTGACTTGCATTATAGTTTAGTAATTTACTGTGTTACATGTTTAAGATTTTCATTAACTTTTGAATCTGTTATTTTAAAATCCCTGCTTTTTCAGAAATGTAATCTTTGCATTTCTTTTGAATCCAACATCCTGCTTGCAGATCAACAAGATGCTCTTTTTTTTTTACTAATTTGACCTCCTGTCTCTTGAAAATCAACATTACTTTATAGTATTGGTTGCCTTTTTGTAATGATTTTGAAAACTCTATTGGCAACATGTAATAAAATCAGTGAGTTTCATGCTTCCATTTCTAAAAGAGATTAAATCTTTTTTCAGAAGCAAATGGTGGATTCTACAAACACATGAGATTGGTTCCTGGAGAGCGATTATAGCATTAACTGCTTTAGCCTTGCCACTAAACTTAATTTTGATTAAATTACCTGTGGCATTCTTTATCTTATTCCTTATGTTATCAATTTCACATCTTGTAGGCAGAATGAAACCAAATCTTCTCAAAACCTGGACCCTTGAAAGAGCATACAGAACCTGCTGCTTTTTTTCTTTTGCTGTAGCTAATATTAATAGCCTTTAAAAAAATGAGACCAAGGTTTTATGAATAATCACAGTCTGAACCAAGAGCAAAGTGAGCTGATTTCTATAACAAGCTACAGTACTACTTGCCCAGGGTCAGATAACTGATGGCATCTCCTGTAGTTTTCAATGTAGTCCTTTATATTAATAAAAAATCACAAAGCCAGATTCAGACATATCACCTCCTACTGTGTTTTCCAGTTTAGCCGTTAGATTCAGATCGAGAGCATTAATGATTGGACCTTTACTTGTCCAAAATCTTTTCCATGTAACTTTATTACGAACATCAAGAGATAGTTAATCTTCCATCTCATGAAGTATTGCAGTCATTTTTACCAGTTACTATGTGGTTGAATTTTTAGGGATTCATGCCCCTAGAAATTACAAGTTCTCAGTTTTGCAATCGAGGATGGTTCATCTGGGGGAAAGTCCAATTGCATTTGGAAATCTAGCTGTTATTCCAGAGAAACAACACAATTCTATCTTTAAATTCATTCTAATCTGTCTTCTTTTAAGATGTACCCTACACTCAAATCATCAAAGACTTTTGCTAAATCTTCATGGGCCCAACAGCGAGACACAAACCACACGGTTTTGGAAGGGAGAGGGAGAAAGGTATTGCAGGGATACTGGACAGTATGACAGGACAGAGGGTCCCAAGGGATCTTATCACCCCTTGGCTGCATTGGGTGTATGGCTGTTTTCAAGGCAAATTTATTATGCCCTATTGGCAGCACATACTGTCTGACTTCTACCAGTACAGGGGCAGCAGCGTTGCCCCCACGGCCCTGCACCACCATGACCAGTAGGACATGACTGAAGAAGACTGAGGCACTCATTAAGCTGCTGTGGTGTGACCGCTGAGTATTTGTTGGAGTGAATCTTGCTGTTGACAGCATGCAGAGAGATGTGTTTTGCACAGATTTCACCAAGCAGTTGTCCTTGGTCTGCTCACAGACACGGAGGGAATTCCCGCTACATCTTCGGTCAAGAGCTGGCAGCGGTGCTGATAACAGTCATTACAGACTTGAATAAAAGCCAGCGTGTGTGCTAAACAGCAGATGTGTGTTCCCCTCTGATCTTTCTTCTCATCTGTGTGCCTTTAACAAAATCGTTGATGAAATTCTGTGTTAGGGATGCCATTGCATTACTTCTGTTCAGAAACAGTGGATCCAGGGAATCACGCTTTCTCAGCTTAAAATAGTTACAGTTAACCCAGTATCCCTGTGAAGAGGCAAGGAAGAGACAGCAAGAGAGACAGGCAGCAGGAACTGAAAGTGTCAGCAATTTCTGTAAAGTTAGTTGGCCATTACCAGCAGAAATACCACCCTCCTCTCCAGCTGTGCTGCCAGAAATACTGAAAATATCCAGGGGGCTTGGAGGTAGCAATATTACTAGGCTATGCACTGAGATCATCTAATTGCAGGAGATATCATTCCCCATCACCTAAATCAGCTTGAACTGTGCGTGAAATAAGCTGCTCCTAAACTTGAGGACTCCCCCTACATTCCTTATTGCCCTGGTCCTTGACCTGGCCCCGCTGTTTGTGCAGCTGCACGTGGAGTCTGCCTTAAAAAAATGATCCAAGTGGAATTTTTTTTTTAGCTTTATTTTTTTTTCAAATAAATCAGTGCTCACTGCTCAGCCTTGCAGACACTTGTGAGAGCACAACAGGATGGGTGGGTGGACCAGGCTGCTTGAGCTGATGTAGGAGTTGCTGAATGCAAACCATGTTCTGAGTGAGCCTGGCTGGCTATCTAGAAAATAAATGATAGTGTGACAGATCATCTGGGGACCAGACAGAACGCCTAGATATTTAGAGCGCCAAAGCCTCCTCTGAATATGCCAAGCTGTTCCACCCTTATGTATTATTCAAATAAGCTTTCCCCAGCTTTTTAACATTTGTTTCTGCTTTATCCTTTCTCATAGCTTCACACGTTTTTGAAATATCAGGCGATCTGGTTCCCATTCACAGTTTGGTCTTTAGTGCTGAGTGTTGAGAAATGATTTTCAATAATCACCCCACATCAGTAGATAACAGTATGCTAAGCTAGAACAGATCAAATCTTTTGGCTTCCTGCTTCTATGATCTTTTTTTTTTGGTAATTGGCTTTTCTAGAACAGTGTCATAATCTGTCAAATGTATCATTTTATTAATAAAAACCTGCTAGAGATAATATCTAGCTTCCCGTATAATCTCACATAAAAATACAATGCAGCTGGAGAAAAGTTTCTTTAAAAAAAAAGCAGTTGAAGGTTAAAGCTGTTCATTTTAACACAGATAGTCAAATCACAATACTAGTCAAATTGCCTTCATAGTCAAAGAGTCTGCATTGTCTGTACTCAATGTAAAAAGCAATATGGACTAACTGCGTTCTGCAGTCACATAAACTAAGAAATATGAAAATAACTCTGGTGAAATGCAGCAAGCACAGGACGTTGTGCAAACCAGCCATTATACTTCTTTGCTTGAGAATGCTTGTTTGCTTCAGACTTCCCTAACAGTGGACTCAAGCCCGGCTCTCTGTGTTCCAAGGTTCAATATACCAAGCTCTGTTCAGTCCCTAACATTTAAAGTAGTGATTCCAAAACCACAGGCGAAGCTTATGGACAACAAGTGAAGTCTTTCTGATTCCATCTCACATGGTGAGTTCAGCTTTTATTTTTAAAATTAATTTTCTTCTACTGTTTTCAACATAATTTCTCAGAGAGGCAGTGGAGTTCAGAACAGCAGCCTTCGATAATGGCATTTATTAATATAATTAAATTTATTAACATAAATATAACATATGCTAGCTTTACTGTATGCACCTGTATATACATATAATATTTTACATAAGAAGATACAAATGTAATAAACACTGCTGAATGGAGTAAAGTACAGATGTCTCTGAGCTCAGTAGTAAAACTCCATGAAAAGGAACTAAGTGTGGTTCCCATACTTGTGTAGCTGAGTTAGATACAGTCTCCCAGAAGAGTTCATTAGAGGGTGTAGCACAGCATCAACATAGCTATATTGCTTCCGCTTCTGGAGGTCTCTGCAGTGATATAATTATATTATTTCTCATTCCAGTGCTTGCAAACTCAGCATCTCTGCACTGCCCTCTGTTACTGGCATGTTCCCCTCAAATCTAAAAATTTGGGATTTCTTTTTCTACAGGTTCTCTAGGGGGAAAATAAAGGTAGCTCTCACAGTCCCTGCTAGCGCAGCACTTAGCATGATGCCTTGCTTGGCTGAGAATCTCGAGGGAGCAGCGTCCCAGAAGTGCTTTCAGCTGCAGTATGAAGGGGAACATAGGCTCTCTATTCCAGAAACAAGCATAAAAAAGAGAGAAGCTAAACTTATTAGAAGTGAATTACTAAGTGGATTAATTAAATTAAAGTGAAAGATAATAAAGTGAAATAAAAGTGAAAGGGATGCCAACAAAAAGAAGCAATGAGTATCCATTCTGTAGCATTGATAACAAAGTGTCCCTCCCCCTTGCCCCTAAGAATGACTGGAAATAAACCATGATGCAGACAGGGATGAAACAGGAGGGAGGGAAGAGGTGAAAATTGTAATTAAATTATTAATTTCATTATTATATCATTATATTAAATTATGGCACAGGAAGTCCCATGCATGGCTGTGCTGTGGGCAGGCAGGTAAGCTTCTTACCCAGTTTGGCCAAGGTGGTCAAACTCCACAGCAGCTACCTGAGCTCCCCGGAGGAACCTGGGCAAGCAGGAAGGTTCATCTGGAAGGTCTTTAGAGGTAATGTCACTGCTGTGGCTGCACAGTATTAGTGCTCATGAAGAGAAGCAAATATAGAAGGTTCTGCCTGGCAACATAGAAGGACACAGCCCCACACACAACGAGGCCCCTTGCTCATTACAGATTTGCATAAAAGATACCATTTTGGAAGCAGAAACCATATCAGGTAAGAGGAAGCTGTTTATGTGCACTATGACTTGCTAATGCATCAGTAGTCTTATGGGAAATATTGGAGAGGATCTGCTAGTAGTGGTGTATGTGGACAGTGATGTATAGGACAGATAGGAAAGAAAGCAGGTTGGAAACTAAAAACCAGGACTTTCATGATGGCATTGAAATTTTCCTACTTCTATGCATAGGGCAAACAGAAGGGCAAAATCTCAATGCCAGTGACAAAAGTGATGTAGAGAGGAAAGGTTTATTATATTAGAAACAAGAAGCACTTTTTGATTTGAAAGATCTTGTGTAGAAAAGAGGGCTTCATCAACACCAGTTGGAACTGGACCACTAGAATTTGACCAAAGGAATATATGTTTTGTTTAAAGGAACTCAAAAAAATAGGAGGAAGAAGTGGACTATGCAACACAGACCTAACAGGCATATCAGAAGCATGATAGGGAATGCACAGGGAATAGTGCTGAAACAGAAGAAATACTACCATAAATAAAGAAGTTAGCTGTATTAACAAGCATAGGAATCCTCTGTTTGTGACTGAAATTGATTGAATTCCATGCCTAAACAGAAACGTCCAGTAGTACGATAGTAATATCACTCACCTGAGAAAGTCTGCACGATTCAAGCTAAATGGATGCTTAGTTTAAGCCAATAGAACTCTCTTATGTTACTTATGCGTTACTTCTTTATTTAGAAGGGCCTGATGAGGAAAAATGCAGATCGTAGACTAGATTCTGAAAGGAGTTTTACACCACTGGTTCTTCATAAAATGTATTCAGACTAAAAGACTACAGAACCTATCAATTATGAATGAATAGATTGCAATTCTATTATTTATAATTAAAAATGTGCTTTGTAAGCATACATAAAATAGTGATGAATAAAGGAAACCTGGAAAAAGGTAATCCCCAGGCTAAGAAAAAATGCAAAATAGTTAGCAATAGGAAAGGTACTTCCCTAGAAAATTTTACTAAACATCCTATTTTGTTATACTCTGTGCAGAATCACCTAGTCACACGTCGAAGATGGTTAAGTTGTCGTGTGGTCATTTTCCACTTAAAGACTTCACAATTCCATTAAAACGGGGCAAAGCAGTTGTCTTCAAGAATATGATGATGGAGGAAATACTTTCTGTGATGTGTATTCTTCCCATTTGCCTGCCTTGTCATTTGCTGGGGAGTTCACAGTGAAAGATGTATTTAAATTGATTAGTATGGACATAATTACTGTGCGAACAACTGCCTTTTGGAATGATGTGAGAGTTAAATGTATGTATCAATGTTAGATAGATATTGCCTCCAAGTAGCACAGCAGAAATGAGCCTTCTGGGAGAACCTAATCAAAGAGATGGCACAAATCTGGTAACTGAGTTTATAGCCAAAATAATATGTAAGGAAACCAAACCATCTTCATACGTTTTGCTGGCAAACTGGCTGATCAAGACTAGCATGAAAAGAAAAGCAGGTAAGGCTGGGAAGAAGATAAACAAGAACAAAACTCCAGAGGGATTTGAAAGAAGTGTGAAGGTAATGAGTTAAGGGAGAAACCCAAAGGAGATGAGGGGCACAATTAAAGGAAGCAGCAAAAAAGGTGATACTAGCGGATGAACTTTTCAGAACTAGAAGATAGCTAATCAGCAGACACAATTATCTATCCTCTAAGTTTTCCCTCTTATAAAGCATGACAGACTTTTCCACTTGGTGCTCTAGGAAGGGTTTGCTCTGCTGGTATAGATGTGAAATAATAAAAGGGGGTTGCTTGAATTCCTCAGTGTTGGAGGAAGTGAAAGGGGAACACACCTGAACAACACACTTTTACAAAACGTTCCAGCTGTGTTTCCATTATCTTTCCACAGATTTCCATATTCAGCCTCTAAATATTACTTTCAAAAAAAAGAATGCATAATTATTTTGTAGCGTCATTAATTTCCACCTCTTTCTGGTTCTTTGAGTTCACCCTTTCTTGCTGGTTGCTTCCCAACTACATAATCCATTCTATAAATAATTTACAAAACTTATTAAAGGTAGTTATTTTGCCTCTAAACATAATATAGGATTTAAAAATATAAGAAAATTTGTCCCATTTGGAAAGACTATGCTCTTGGAAAGGAGGAAAGTTGTCAAGATCAGTGTACTAAAAATACCTTTTGGAAGAGTCCTCCTTCATTTTTGTTCAGCACTTTGAAGATATAAGGCTGTAATAAGATATAACTATTTTGAATTTTTATTCATACTTTTGTATAATTTGGTTTACAAAGATCTGAGCATCATTACATTGAGACAGGTTTTCACTTATTACCTGCTTTCTTCTTTTCTTCTATGAGAAAGAATAGAATTCATGAAGATACTGTTTGGCTTTGATTTTTTTAACCCCTTCCTCAGGTATTTTCTTAATTGAAATTTCTAAAGGGGATTGCAGGGTTTATCTCCCTCTTTAGTGAGCATTACAACATCAAGGAAAATGGAAGAGACTTTTTTTTACCAGTCTTTTACTATTTATCCTGTTTAATACATGCTTAGAGGCAACAGAGATATCATAGAGACTGCAGCTATGCAGATTCACAGGTAAATCTTTACTATGAAAAGATAAACTGTTCTACAGTTAAGGGCTGACCTATTGAATGAAATGGCAAGAAAGCCTGTACCATGATTAGCATTTCCTAGGTTCTAAGGCCCAGAAGGGTTTGTAGAGATTGAAATATAGGTAAGGAACCTGCTTTTTCACATTATTATTATTATGAAACTTTTTTGTTCTTTTTTTTTTTTTTTTGACAATGAAAAAACATTTTTAATGATCAGGATCTTCTGATTGTTAATTTGTTACAATCAAGCGTTCATTTTAATCTTGCCTTTAAGGAAGCCTCAGGAAAGATTTGAAGTAGCTTTTTTTGGAAGGGTAGACTTTCTCTTTATGAAAATAATAAGCTTTCTGTATTTCATCAGCCTTTCTTGTTGGCACACACCTTCTTCTGTCCTCTGGCAAACTGCAAAGCATGTGCTGTACACAGATTCCTATCTACTCTCAATGTGCCTCCCAAAATGTGCCCTTTGCTTTCTCTCATTATCCAACTTCTGCCCTCCTTTTGTGCTCTGGTGTCATAAAAGAGATGCATGAAGAAAAATGCCCCAAGCAATATTTCTGCAAAATATTCTGTATTTTAAGCTTTCTATTGTGTATTGTTAATAGTGCTTTCCTGTGTCATTTATAAGTATGGAAGTCATCTTAACAGGTCTGAGCTAAAGGTAGACATTTTCATTCTTTTATTAGGACTATCATCTGTTCTTGGATACCATAAAAGTGCTTTGAATTTACAGCTTGATCCAGGGGCATGATTAGTCTTCATGTACTACGGACTAGAAAACTATATATATATATCTTGCATTCAAAGGCTCTAATTATTTGCTACTATCTTCTCTGTTACTACTGGAAAAGAGGCAAGTCTTTCAGATGCTTTTGGGATACTATGCATATACATTAGACAATATATTTACATCTAGTCTTGGCCTGGTCAATACTTTAAAATCTCATGGGCCTCACCATTGGGAATTTAAGAAGATTGTAAAGCCTTAGAGAAAATTACTGATCCTCAAATCTATAGTGAAGTTATAGGTATTTCTTTTCAGTTGCTTGCCAGAGAGCAAGAAAGTTGAATTTCTTTATCTCTTACAATAAAATTATTGATCTCTTTTAACTGCTAAACCAAACTTGCAATAGTAGCCAGCTATGTTCTGAAGCAAAATAACGCAGAATAACATATAATACATCAGAATGTGACAATATAACAATATAACATATAACAATAATACATCAGAAACAGAGTAACACAAATAATCAGAAGAACCAATTTCCTTAACTTGGGGGTTGAGTAACCCAGCACTGCTGGAATGCTAAAGATGAAGGGTTGAAGAATATAACACAGAACATGGTAAAGTAAGAAACAATTCAAGACAGTAGGGATAAAAAAACGTCTAATCTGGGAAGAAAGACTTCCCAAAAAATAAATAAACTTCAATGTAAGGGATAAAATGGAAGTAAAGGGGATAGTTATGATGGTAAAGAGCAGTAGAATGAGAGATTAAGGAACTTTGGAAACTGTCGAGGAGAAAGGAAAAACTATATCTCAGTTTAAGTCTACCAAGGCTATTGTGCCAATGGTTGTTTTTTCTTGCAACCCTAAATCTGCGTGAACACTAGAGAGCATTATAACTTAATGAGACAAGGCTTTTTGAAATCAGAATGCCATAGAAGCAGGTAACATCTTTTTACTTCATGTGATAGAAACATTTCCAAGGTCATAGTTTGGGTTCCAAGAACAGACTAAAGTAATGACATTATTGTGACTATCAGTAGAAGGCTGGTCATGGGACATTGATTTAAGTTTGTTTCTGGTAAGAAATGTTTTAGATTGCCCAAGAAGTCCCAGATGGACTCATCACATCACTGTTACCACTGAATTTGTTGGGAGAACCAATCTTCTCCTGCTAAGGTGACTCAGATGAGGATATGTTGAATGTGTCATGGTCTGTTTGGGATATTAGATGCTGACGACCCAGATCTTCTCCATGTATGCATGAAGCCAGTTGAGAATTAAGATGTTTCCAGATTCCTGTCCCCGAAAATCTGTATCAGCCTGTGAGCCTGATAATACTAGAGCCATTAGATTGGCTGATCTTATCTTCACTCCTCTAGGAGTCCTCTAGGCTTCCTCACTTCTCTGGCCTATGACAGCTGCACTTGGATCCATCTATGTATTCAGTACTGAGTCTGAGCTTCTCATCTTGTTTATTGGAATCTTTCCTAAGTGCAGCAGCCTTTTAAGGACATTTTCACAGATCTTTGTTTTGTCCACACTCTCACCTTTTACTCATCAGTGTGATTTTCAACTACTACTTTATTTCCCCTGGACAAGCTGAGATCTTTTTCAAGGAGTCTATAGTGCCCAGGTACTGTGATGTTAAGATTCATGTACGTGTGTGGCTAACTGCCCGTGTTTTGTACTCTTCATCTATTATTTTTATTTATGAGTAAATACTTCTCAGAATAGCTTAAAGTTTGGTTTCAAAGGATGAAGGAATTCCAGGCATATGTCTAGTCTGTACCCAAACCCTCATAGTAAATCAGAATATTTTCTTTAGTCTCTGAATGTTCATAGAATCAGCATAATTTATTTATCTGGAACAGTAAGGTTGCAGCTTTCTGAAAGAGTTTTCATTTTGTCTGCAGTACATGTGCACAAGCAGCTCAATGTGCAGGTGCAAAACTTGCCTGTCAAAAGAAGGGTCAAAATCATGTGATAAGGAGAGAAGAAACCAGGAAAGTGCTGTGATCTGTGTTATGCAATGAAGTGACTGGATCCAAAGACAAAGAGTAGAAAGGGTTAGCTAAGACAAACTCTTCCTTTTGTCACTTCCAGCCTAATGAACTAGTTGTTGTGGGCTTTGTCCGTCTGACAACGGTTGAAATGGGATGAATAATCTGACATGGGTCACTGCTTCCCCAACTCTGTTGGGAGCTGTTTTCAACTTTTTCCAGGTGGCTGTCTCCATATGTAGACAACTGTCTACTGCCTTTGTTGTGCAAAGAGCACAGGTCAGAGAGCTTTTCATGACTGGGTACATTATGAAACTCTCAAATTCCTATTAAACTGATATTCTGGGAATTCAGAATCTGAGTTAAGATGGTGTTGGCTGTGTTACCATTCAGCAAAACCAAAAAGCTATGAATAGAGTCTAGTGAACGTGGCACCCCCAGTCACTGAAACTTCACTGGCTTTGAAACTTCTTACTGGATTGACATTAGTGATAAGTCAGTAAACACCTGGTCTGACACTGTGTCAGCCTAAATCACCCAATACTGATGAAATTGTTGGGGAAATTTCAATCACTAATTCCCCAGGAGTCCACTGTGCAGTATTTTGTACAATTTCTGTCTTTTACATTGCTATTCACAATACATTGATGCAGAGTAAAGCATAGAGACAAGATTGAAATGGTAAAGGTAAAGGTAGTCCTAAAGGGATATCCCCATTTCCACATGGACTAATTCTCTAACTAATTCTCAGGTCCAGACCAAGGTAGTCTTTCTCTCTGGATCATATTTAGTAGGCAAATTCTTCATATTTACTAGGCAGATACTTAAATTTTTGCTACAATAGCAAAAGCCCTGGATTATGCTGCACAAAAATAGAGTTTCAGACACAAAAATTTAGACATGTCTATTAAAAAAAAAAGAGAGAGAGAAAAGGAGAATAAGGCATAATAATTAATCTTCTTAGAGAAGGAAAAGTCATTTTGAGATGCCTATTTAACTTTAAACTCTCTCTTTAATAAATAAAATTAGGATTGCATTTAATTTTTAACTGAAGGGAAATTCTGAAATTATTGAGAAACTTTTGTGCATTTTAAAATGTAAATATTTCAGATTAATGTCCTAAATATGAGATGTAAATACCTTTCAACCTGAAAACCATGAACATGTAAGATGAAAATCCTTGCTTTCGCAGCAGAGGGATTATAAATTTTGTGGGAAGAGCTCGTTGAATCAGGTATCCTCAAGAAGAAAAGTGAATATGTCGCAGGTTACCATAGTTGGTGATCATATAAACTTCTTAACCTTAGTTTCCTTAGAGTTCCCTTGGGAGTCAAGAAGTATTCAAAGCGACAGGTTTTCAATTTCTGGTTAAAAAAAAAAAAAGAGGAGCGACTTTGTCAGTCATCGGTTCACATCCATATGTTTTGCCTATGATGTTTTGAACACTAAGAAAAGAAATTTTTTCAACTCAGTAATCTCTTGCTGACATAGTGACTTCTTCCTCCTAAAAGACAGTAGTGATCTATTCAATTGCTTTAGGATGGCTGCAGACTTACTGGGCCAAGTTCTGTTCTTCTGTAAAATACGGAGGTCTCACTGAAGTCAATGGAATAAATGCATTTCACAAAGTCAAACAGCTTCTCCTCTACACTCTATTTACCTTATTTAAGCTCCTGGGGCTGTCTTTCTCCCTGTTCATGTCACAAAGATTATGGGACATCATAGACCATCTGACTGAATTGGGAGGTGAGGATAAAGGAAAGTGGAAAACATTCATCTTAGAATGGATGTGACCATAGAACACTGGAGAGACAAGTGACTTCAGTTTTTCTGGACTCCTCAGCCACTGAAAGTAATTTGATGACTATTAAATCTTTGATTTTGCAAGTTTATCTGGGCAGTCTGACCCTTGTTTAAGTAGATTATTAACAACACATATGATACATTTTTATGTACAAGCTCTTCTATCTGAAGTCCTTTGGCACCTGCTGAAGCTATCTCATAGTAAATGTGTTAAGTTATTATCCATAGCAAGCATAGTAACAAGTAATATCAATAATGCTTATGCTTGGAAGAGTAATTATGAACTGAACCTTAAAATACCAAGGGATATATTAATGTGTGGGACAGATATTTGGGTATGTGGCTGCTTTTCTGTATGTTCTGGACGTAGGCAGTCATATTCAGTATATGTTGTCATCTGGAGGCTGAACACTCAAGGATGGTGAATGAGAACGTTTCTGGGGGTGGCAGGGTGGCAGTGGCATTCAGAGGAAACGTTACCATGGCATTCACAGGATGATGTGAACATATAGGAGATATAGAAGGAGGAAAGCTTGAAAACCACTGCCAAAATATGGACAGAAAAAGCAAAAGGATGATGAATTCTCTTATTATCCCAAAATGGCATTTTGCCTTCATGCATTAGCAATTTCCTTTTCTTACACCAGAGATTTTGTGTAACCCACTTCTAGACAGCAAAACCTAAGCAAGCTGCTCCATCTCATTTGCAATTCATTTTAGTTATATCTTAGCTAGGATTTATTGCTCAAAATATTTTTATATGAACCACAGTAGTCACTTTTAGTTATTACTATATTTTAAGTATTAATTTCTCTGGGTCAGGATCTTATACATCACACTCATTTTGACAGCATCCTTAGTCACAAGGATGTCAATGATGTTGTCGAGTATTGCATCTTGTGGGATGAGATGATAATGAAGTTACATTATACCACCTTTCCAGAGAAATACTCGACTGAAACCCCTTTCAAGCTGCTTCTGAGGCTTTTGAAGACGCCAATGCACCTATTCCCTTTTTAAAATTTTTCTTTTATATTTTGCTGGAAACTTCTCAGGACAAGCATTGCATCTTTGCTGCATAAGGGGTTCATATTTATACCACAGCTGACCCAAAGGAGTACGTTTTGTCATGGAGAACTCTGGTGCAAGAACACAAATAATCACCACTACATCGTAATGATGATACTGCCGGAATTCCTGGGGAAAAACAGATAATGCTAACTTTTGTCATTCCAGCTAGTATCCTCACCTTTAAAGCCTCTGCTAGTATCTAGGCTTGGGCATTAGCTACTGATGAGTACTTTGTAACTAGCTATTCCTTGTAAATATATAAAGCATGATGGGCTACTCTGAGTGTGCCAAGCACTTTAAAAAATTATATTTTCTTCATGACAGTACTAAAATATAACGAGTTTGTAAATCTGTTTATATTGAAAAATATGTACAAATACAAATTAAGTCATTAAGACTGCTATGATATATGGACGTTAGCACTGTAATTTGCTAAGGCCCCGTTCTCTGAAGACACTGTGCAGAATCACAGAATGGTCAAGGTGGAAAGGGGCCTCTGGAGATCTTCTAGTTCATCCCACCACGTCCAGTCAAGTTTTCAATATTTCCAAGAATGGAGACTCCACAGCCTCTCTGTGCAACCTGTTCCAGTATTTGATCACCCACACAGAAAAAGTTTTTTTTATGTTAAGGTGGTGGATGTCTGCATCATCACGTATCACAATGATTCTAATGAAATTATTGAAAGGGAATTAAGCTAAATACACATAATACTAAATATGTGATAGAATGATACAGAAAAAAGTGAGGATATCTGGTTTCCACCTTGTGAACTTTTATATTAAAGTGCTAAAGCATATCTCACTAGTGCTATAAATAGGTTACTCTATCTTTTGTCGAAATTATAGAATTTGCACCTCGGATAATGTCAGTAATATAATCATTCCCACTTGAAGGTTGTTATCATGCAAAACCATTCCTTAGGATATAAACTCACTTGAGATTTCATAGATCATTAGAGATATGCATCTTTGTAACTCCGGTTTTGATTAACAACTTTATGTGAGCATGGGGCATGTGAATATTTGAGGTGTTTTTAGTTACTGTATTGGTCTTCTATAAAACTAGCCCAATGTATCATTGTTACATATAATTTAGCTGAAAATCATTTGCCTGACAGTTAAAAAAAAAGAGAAAAGAAAAAAAAATAACACAAACCTTTAAGAGGGTTTCCATAACTTTCTAGGCTAAATCTATTTAAAAGTGCTCAAGTTAAACAGTGTTTAACTGATACATGAATGGGAAAAACGTGATTTTATCTGATAAATGCTTTTATCCAGGCAGGCCCACTGAGATAAGAACGCACTGTTCACAGGACTTTCTTCTTAGCAGCATCAAAGCTGTATTATAAGGTTAGATTTTATACAGGAAAAGAGGCAAGAGTAATTGCATGCTGAGCTAAAATATTCCAGTGTAGCCCATTAGAAGATGGAGATTATGTTGAATAGCTAAGGCAATGCAGGATCTTTATCGTGCCAGGGTGTCTCACACCAATTAGGAAACATTCTGCACTAAACAAACAAACAAAAAAGATCACAGGACAAAGAAGATTACTGTTTCTTAAATGACATAAAAAACATAGTTCCAAATAGTTAATTTTATTCTTATGCACTGGAGTGCTGTTGAAAAGATTTTGATTTAATTGAAATGGGTATGTCTTCTGCTGGTCAGATGGCGTATGTGGGAGATGATTTGAACAAGAAAAACATTCATGAGGAAGAAGCAGCAGCTGGTGCATAAATTAAAAACAATTTTCTGCTTTTGCCTTTGTGCTATTTAAGTCCCTAGGCATCTAGTGGCCTTTCTCTCCTTGGCCCCCAATCTTATATATATAGTATTGCAATGAAAAAGATCAGGCAATTTAATTCATTAATGTTCATAAAGTTATTTCAAGATGAAAAGAGCCCTGTAAGTGCCATGTATTATTAATTGATATTAATATTTGTTCAGAAATTAGAAAGTTGAAATTGCTGCAATCACTAGTGTGCATAAATGAGTTTCTTTTTCTTAGTTTAATAGATTGGATTTGCAAAGTTTTTTAGTTTTTTAGTTTAAAAAATATTTAGAAGTTTCGGTGTTGTCAGCTGAAAGTGAGTATATGTATATAAAAGCAATCATGGTATCTGCTCTAACTTACATTTTTTAAGAATGAGCTCTGTAGTGCTTTCAATAGTGCTACAAGGAAGAATACGGTAGAAATAAGTGAAACAGCAGTATGTCTCAACAGTCACTTGATTTAGGAGCTAGTAGGGAAAATGGAAAGTGCCCTGCCTCAGAAGTGGTTACAAGTAGAGGTCTCCATTATTTGTAATTAGGATGCTAAATTAAGGAAATTAGGTAAAGTTTGTGATAGTCTTTATGGAAACGTTCCGAATTACGAATGGTTCCCAAGGATTATGCACTGCACAGATAACAGTTACACTGAGTAATGCGCTTTGTGATTGCATCTGCCGTTCTCATTCATCATGCCATTGAATTTATGCATTTTGTCTTTTCCTTTGCATTGCATTAAAGGCTGCAAAAGGAAAAAAAAATCTTCATTTATAGGAGTCAAGTCCAAAATTTATTTGGTGACCTCCATTTCACTTGTTCCACCTTCTTGGCATTGATTTCAAGTGCTGCTAGGGTTTGGATCCACACATACCTTATGGTATGTGACTCGCAGACCAACTGCGCCTGAAGAACTGTTATTGGCTTCTGTGCATATGCATGTACTTGATACACATAGTTGCCTTCTTTGCTTCCCTGCCATTTCTGCCCTTGCAATAAATATGCGCTGAAGACACCTCATGACCCTCAAACATCTGCAGGATATTGAGATGTTAGAGGACAACTTGAAAGTTTCAGCATCAGCACATTAATGCATGAGAACTTCACTCAGCATTGAAAAACTTGTGTCCATCAGCCACGGGAAACTCAGCTATCCCTCCTAACCACTGCTCAACAGCAGACGATGTGAAGGCAAGTATGTAGGATGGAGGTAGGGAGTTAGTTCCATCAATTAGTTATATGTCTGCATGTTGCATGTTTTGCTAACGTTTGAAAGTTGTGATCCATATGTGGGCTTTCTGCAAGAAAATAACAATCTATCAGCTGGAGAGCAGTGGCAGGACAATTGGGTCTATGCATTTGAAACAAAGAGGTGAGTATCTGTCTCTTCTGAAGAAGGAAGATATATCTGTTTTGAACTACTGTCCCTTCCAACCCTAAGCATTCTATGATTCTATGATTTTATGACATAAAAGAAGATAAGAGAAACTCACTGCAAACTGAGAGGCAAGGGTGCAAAGATTTTAGCACTCTCTCAGCGGTCAATGAGACATCATCTCCCAAGTTATAGTCATGTGGGATGTGATCAAAGATGCTTTGTATTCCCTCTTGGAGGACTCAGGGCTTTTTCTTGTTTTTAATTTTTTTTGGTTTTTTATATAATCAAAATGCCAGTGGACCTGCTTTTTCTCTTGTGTGTATCAGCATAGATTAATTTATGAATATTTTAAGTTGGAGAATTGTGCTCCCACCCATGGGTATGTTTTACTTATGTTTTGAGTAACTTTATGAAGCAGTTCTAAGAAAAGAATTTTATTTTTCTTTATGAGCTTTGGTTGGGTTCTTACTGCTCTTTTGTTTCATGATTTAAACATCTATAAGTGAGAGGACTTTATTGTTGGCCTTGGGAGCTAGGTGTTTAATAGAGCTACTTGCTTGGAATTCCATTAAAAGCAAAACAAAACAAGCTTACAGCTGAAGAAAGTTATAATTTCAAGTGAAGGTGCGAATGCAAATATCTGGTGTAAAAGCTTGCAAAAAATAATGCAAACATTGTAAGTGCAAATGAGGCCAATGAACAGAATGGTGGATATCCTGACTGAAAGGCAGTAGTAGGCAGTTAAGGAAGTAGATTTTTTGACTTTGACAAGGATACAAGGCAGAGAAAGGAACAGTCAAGGCAGTGATCGGAGGGATGCAGAAACTTATTTCAAAGTTCACAAATATTTCTCCCTCAGGCTGTGATTCCTACTTCACCAGGACAAACAGAGAACTGCATCATGCAGACTCATGCACTGAAATGTAGCATGAGCCATTTTGAAAAGCCTTTCTCTTTTAGGTTGTGCAGGTCCCAGAGGCTTTAATAGGAATTATGTGCTGCAGAGTCTCTTTGGCTACATGATAAAACTTTAGAGTTGTAATATATTTTTGGTTTGGATTTTGCAAGGAGCTTCTTGGCTTTCCAGCTTTCCCCTGGGAGCAGAGTGCACAGGGGGCAAGCAAAATATTTGAGATTGGTTATGCTTTGGAAATCAAAAGGAGTGAGTAATAAAGAATGGTGTTCTGCTCTCCCATAATGCATAGACCCAATTAGAGAACTCTAATAGACATACAGTTCATTAGTGCAAATAGTTTTACACACTTCTAATTGCTTTACATCTAGACCCTTGAGCTGATCTCACTGACTGAAGTTGGGTATTTTCCTCTCCTTTACAGACTTACTCCTACCTTCTCTCCTGCGGTGCCTCACCCACCCTTCTTTACAGAGATAAAAGGTTTCTTGAGATAATGTATTTTAACAAGTAGGAAAAAACTTTCAGAGGCATAGATTATAATGCTAGACCTCTAGTCTATACAGTATTCTGTTTTGCACAGTTGTAAAAGCTGAAATGTTATGCATCCTTTGCATTGCCCATGAATATTTACTGGGCCCATAATCACATGCACCCTGGCTGTTTACTTTTCTCTTTCATGTTTGTTTTCCAGCTATTCTAGCAAACACATTTAGTAGCAGGAATCCATAAAGTAGCCAGTGGTTTTTCAAAGCTTATTAGTAGAGCCTCCACAATTGGAGGCTAATTCTAGGGGTTGAATTTTGCCAGTCTGTAAGCAGAAACTGAGCTATATGACCTACACATTTAGTCAGAATTAACCTCTATACCTCAAATTTGAAATATAAAAGATTCACAGTAAACTGCTCCCAGCTCTTCACAAATTAAACAAATAATAGCACAAATTATTTGTTGTGTAATTGCTGCAAAACAAAGAATTTGGAGAAGCATGTTAGCCGTATATGAACAGTTTGAATAAGAGTCTAATTAATCAAATAAGCTATTTGCAATTTGCTACCTACATATAATTAAATTTGCTACCTACATATAATTAAATTAAATACATTGATAGCTATCCATATTTGCTGTTGCTCATCTCATGAAAAGCTCATGAACATGTGTTACTGGTCAGAACAGACAGTAGCCAACTGTAGCCTCAGACAGTAGCCTCAGTAAAGCCAATAGTAGTTTTAATGTGACTTCGCTTAGATCAGAATTTCAAATATATTGTTCTTATCCTTCATCTTGAATTCTGCCTACCATGTAACACCAAGGACATGAGACTAATAAGTAAGTCCATTAAATAACATTTGCTATTTATCATAACTGGTCTAGTCTGTATTTCACTTCTGCTCCATTACAGAAACAATGGAGGAAATCTGGCTTTAACACTATTATTCTTCTGATGACTAAACTTGGCCAAGTCCTTTATTAACCATACTAAATTTGTAGGATTGTACACTTGTGCACCATAACTTACTGATAACATCTGTCTAAACACTTGATTACCCAGCAGAATTAATTCAGTCTCATGCTGCAAGGTGCCTTGGCTGGTTGGAGAACCCCCAGAGGCAAATTCAGTGCAGAGTAGAGGGAAATTAATGTGAAACTGGATTTTCTTAAAGATGCTTCCTTCCTCTGGTATGGGACATGCTAGGGCTGCAAGGAGCTGTAGAGATATATCATAATTGTTATATATCCATTTCTGGGTGAATATTTTCTGACAGCATGCTGGACAGCAGGGAGGAGCAGCCCTGCATGTATGTTGTAGTCAAGACTATGTTTGTTTTAGGCTAATTTATCCACCTGGGAAAAAGCAAGTAACCTGTGGACAACTCCATGCTGCTCTAACTAATTCCAGTACCTTGTTTAGAGCCGGAGCAGGTATCACTGTGCTACCCTGCAGGGTGCAGGTTTGATAGATGCTGCAGTGTGGCGGCCTGCAGCTCCTTTCAGCTGAAGCTGATGTGGGAAGCTAAAAACGCTGTTGCTCACTACTTCCTATTCCTATCAAGTCAGGCTGCTGGACAACAGCAAAAGGACAGGGGAACAGTACGGGGTAAATTGGAGTGTGTCAGACTAGGAGATAAGAATACCCCAGACCTTTTCTGGTGCCTGGCAATGGGTTCAGATATCACTGGGGATGAGGCTGGCTCCTTTAAAGGAGAGCGTAGCATTCCTCCTGCATGGGGCTGAGAGTCCATGGGGTGTGGGGGAAGCTGCTCCCCAGCCCTTTTAGCCCTGGGACATGAAATAAAGTGAAGTGGAAACAGCTGGGCCAAGGACCACAGAGCGGTATGGTTGCCACATGATGTCGTCATGGTGGGGAAGAGAGCACCAGGAGGTAAGCACAAGTGTGGGTCAAGTCTCGCTATACCCTCCCTGCTAATGTGTGTAGAAAGCACAGTTAAGCATCAGTTAGTTTCCCTTGCCTCTGAGGATATATAGCCAGAGAAGGACAGAAGGATAAAAGGAGGAGAGAGTGTTAAAGGCTTGAGAAAAACCAAGCCACTCTGTTACTTGTATCTTGGTGCAGTGTTTTGACACTGAAGCACAGGAAGTGATTTCTCTATTTCCTCCATGTCCAAGGCAAGTTTTGTTGGATGCAGTTTGTCAAAAAGCAGCCTTTATTACGGATTAAATCACCATATGGATTTCCTTTCCCAGATAGTTTAAAAACCACCCCCTTAATCTTACTGTAGGCGACTTGCTATTGTTTCCCAGAAGTGTGTAATATTGTTCGTCTGGGACAAACCTGTTCTTTGTATTGCTCATGACATCGGAACATACATTAACACATATCTAGCTTTTAGATTGAGAGGGGACAGTTAATTTTGTCAGCTGACACTTTTGAAGTTGTCACTTTTGTAAGTTGAACTTCTAATGTGCTTGAATCAAATCTGTAATTATTGGAATTATAAGCAGAATAGATTTTGAAATTGGAGTGATCTGTTTATAATCTCCACATTAATATATGATGTCTCTTTCCAATTTTATATAACGTTAATATTCTATTTATTTTGGCTTTATTTTATTCATTGATTTATGCAGCATCTATCACAACTACAACTGGGAGCCTATTGTTAAGTATATGACTTTTTTTTAGATCGATCAAGAGTGGCCTCTGGCAACTGTTGATAATCCATCCACAGGAGACAGTTTATGACAAGAACAGCCCAGGATTGATTTTCTGTTTCATTTCAGGATGGTAGGTGTGATGATTGGTATTGCTTCATGGAGAACTGGCAGAATGGCATCTCAAGGCTTTTTGGCATGGAGGTTGCAATGACTGGAGCCATACTATACTCCAGCCTGGCTGCACTGCTGTTTGTTGAGCCCAACCTCGTAAATCCCAACATACTGGGACCAATTGTACATCATAGCAGCCAATATGTTCTTGTTACCCAGACCAGTTCTGCCTAGGGACATTTAGGTATTTGGCATGTTGTAAAGCTGATGTAAAGGCACCTTTGCACTTTGCTTTCCTCTTCCACTGGGCATAGTCTCAGTAACCCCGAGCACCCAGGTTCCTCATAGTAACAGGCTCCTCTGAGGAGTAAACTGAAAATGTCCTCAGTGAAAACAATGCATTTAAAAAAATTAGCAGGTCCTTAGCCATCCCTATATGATTTCTCTAGTAACGATTTTCCCTGCAATTTCACTGAATGTTTTGAAGTCAGAAATGCAAAAGTTTAGGTCTAGTTGTGTGACCTAAAAAAATTATTTGATTCCTTGCATATAATATCCCTGCTGTGTAGTCTAAGTATTAGAAGATAGTGGGGCATCATAGTCAGTGTCTGCTGAAGTTTCCAGCTATTTTTCATTAGCAGCAGTAAGTAGATCACATTACAGAAATCTCTTCTGAAATCTACAGAAAATCACTTCATCTGGCATAAACAAGAGTAGTGTAGTAAGACAAAACTGAAAATCTGTTGTGCATACATTAATTTCAGACAAGAGCACATTGTTTTAAAAGCCTCCCAGTTCCAGAAAAGAAGATTACATGAAAGATTATTCAGTGCTAAGATGAATGAAGATTCTTTTCCTGCTTTTGGCATGCAATAAAAAGTAGACATGACAAAACACAAAGTCAATGAGCATTGGAAGGGTATGTGAACATCCTAAATTAGGAAGGGTCCCAGGTGGGTAATATTTACATAATGACCAGTTCCCAGGTATTCAGTTGGGTCACAGGGTATTGTTTTACTAAAGGGAATTGAACATTTTTGGCTTCCGGGAGATAAGAAAAGGTTACAGCTGTTAGAAATGACTTTCCCTTCTTGAAAATTACTGTTTTCACCTAGAAGCCATTGGATTTCTGAGTCGATGTGGCAGCTATTTCAGCCTTTTTTTGATTCCTGGAGAGTCTTTCTTTTCATTGCCTTTAGAAGGTTGAATGTTAGACTGAAAAAGCTTGCAAATAACTATCCTCGTATATGGTTTCTGGTCAGTGCTTAGGTTTTAATTTAATGTTCAACATTCCTCTTGTAAAACCTTTCCAGGATTGCCCGTTAGTATTCTTGCCTTTCGAGGCTGCATTCCTCATGACGATATGTTCTTTGTCAAGGAGTTACTGAATTCTGTGCTCTGACAGTTCATCGCAGAGTTGGTTATCAGGTTTCAGGCTTTCCCATACAGAGATTCATTTCTTTTCTCGTCTTTTCCTTTCGACTTCCTTATCTATAAATCTTGGCTATTTTCTCTCAAGGTTAGACTCTTTCAGGCCACAGACTGAATTTCAAGAGGTGACTCAGCTTTTGCAGTATTGGTGAGAAGGAGTTCTTTAAATCTTCCACCCATTTTTGTAGCTATCGGGGAGAAAAGCTAGAGGATGAATCACATTTGTAAGGAGCGTATGTAGAGATGGAATGCAATTTTAATTAATCTTCACTGCACACTTAGGGAGTCTTTTACCTTTAGAGTCATATGCAATGTAGATTAATCTAGTGTGTTTGAGATTTAGTTTATTGAACTTTGACTTTACTAACTGAAAAGACTGTTTATATTTACAGTTTGTGAACATTTTTAACTTAGCAATAGAGTTGAATGTGGTTTGGGTCATATCAATAAATACAGTTGTGATTCCATAATAGGTTCCCTGAGTCCCACTTAGTCTTAATTTCAGTGGTTACCTTGAGTGCTGTCTCAATAAAAAATTAAGCTCTGGGATCAGAAGGAATGATCCTGTCCACCTACCATAACTGAATTTCTGAGAAGAATACGGAGTGAGTTAGGCTTCTCCAAAAGTACAGAAGACAAGCACTTTTCACTCCCCATAGTCAGAGAAGGAAGACAGGAGATTCTGAAGACCTATGTAGTTGGCTTAAATTAGGCCTCTATCTTTTCTTTTGAGAGTCATGGAGAACCAAGAGGAAAAATCAGCTGGTCAATCCACTCAACTATCCACCTACTCCTGGAAAATATTGCTGTGTAATCTAGGTGACCCAAACAATCCAACACAATCCAAATACAAGGCTTTTATGTGAAAATCAGGCATTGTTCTTGCTGCTGCACTCACTATCCTGATGGTAGTGGTAGTCATTAAATCTTATCCTTAGAGAGAATTAGACAGAGGTCAAGGATGGGCTTAGTCAGGGCTCATTATCTGTCTGCCCAGAGCTGTTTTGCAACAGAGTTTTAAGCTGCACGTAGTAACCAGTTTATCAGAATATGTGCTCCAAGTCCATGTGACCTTAAAGATATAGGCAACTTGCAAGCTAAATCGAGAGATACTAATGATTATAGGCATCTATGGGCTTTAGTAACCGTGGGGAAAGAGCATAAATAACACTCTGCCTGTCTCTTTGAGACTTCAGATGGGTTTTAGGTATCTGGCTATGTCCATGTTTGGCTGGGATTAGTTAGGCCGTATTTGACCTGACTTTTGTTGTGGTTGTTTTGGTATCATCTAAGGATTTAATCAAGCTCATGAATTTCATATGTATAGCCCTGAGATCTCACAGGTTAAACATCTTGCTCTGTATCACACTGGTGTGTGCCTGTGGCAAAGCAGGAAGTTAAATTTAGTCATAAGAGTCATGAGCTGGTGTCCAAATTAGAAAACTTATTCTATGCACTGAGCAGTGAGCAATCATTGCTGAATGAAGATGTTTCATATCTAGATTCTCTTCTTCTTGCAATTAAAAAAAATCCTTTAATATTTTATTTTGGTGTCTTGTGTCTGCAGCTTAGCCTTCTGACATGTTGCCTATATACTTCTGAATTTCTCTTTCAGCACAGAACAGTCGGAGGCTTCTTCAGAAAATATGACTGGGGGCAAAAATTCCCTTTCCCTGCCATTTGGACTTGTTTTGCGTGGATGTTGCAGAGAATTTGGAAAAAAAAATACAGTAAAATAAAAAGAAGGGCAGTAAAACATTCTTATGGGCAAGATGAAAGCATTGCAGGCTGTTATGTGTCCTGCACCATTACCTCTGAGGATTGGGGTGGGGTGAAATACAAAACGGTACACTAGAAAAACATTAACACAAAAATGTAGATGTTACATCTACAAAGATATGAACAGAGATATGAATCTGTTCTATTGTAGTGAGAAGTCCAAATAAATATTAATAAATGCCTCATTCATTGATTTTGGTGTTTTACTAACACTATAGTAGTGCTAAATCTTTTTTTTTTCCAGAAATATGCAGTGCCAGCCATGGGATGTCTACCATAGGTGTTTGGAGGGTAGCGAGAAAGCGCAAGTTCCAGTCTTAAAATCAATCTTAAAATCAATTTTCACATAATATAAAGAGAAGAAGGCACACATAAGTGCATTCACATAAGGTGAAATGCGTTGGGAAATGCTGCAGTAGGTGATGATAGAGCACAAAGATTCAACCTATGTGGAAATGTGCTTGCTTGGACTACCACAATAAGAAATGTTTCAGGTCACCCTCTAAAAATGGATTGAAAATATTAGTTGTACTATTACTTACATAGTATCTGCCACCCAAGGCTTTGCAGACTAAGAAGTCACTTAGCAAGTCCTTACCAAAAGAAAACAGAGTGGCTGCAACTGCAAAGTGTAGTAAAAGGACTGAGACAGCTGGGACTGTGTGCTGCTGTAAGACTATTGATATCCTGAGAGTGACTCTTGCAAAGGATGCCCCGAGTGTACCAGTTTGCAGATGAGTAAACTGAGGTGCAGATGTTCATTTCCTGAGAGTCCTATCACTTCCTGACCAACTTGTCCTGTGCTATAGAGAAAAAAACATTCCCGCTTACACTGTTTGCAGCGCAGTGATGGAATAATAAATTTAAAGGTCTTCCTTGCAGCAGCAGAAGCCAGGAAATAAAATGTGATCTGCTTTGATCTGAAGAATTTTGTGGTTCATATAATACCAAAAAAAAAAAAAAAAGTTTTTTATTATTTGAGCTGTATAGGGCAATATATAGGCAGAAAATGCTTCAAGGATGAACTTCAGTCTTCATTCTGATCATAACAATTAACATTGAATTCCATGTTAATATTCTAATAGAATGTTCAGAGATGATGGTATATGTGATCCATTGAATAGGAATATGTTGCCATAGACACATCTGTTCAATATGACTCTAGAATACTTCAGCATAAAGAAACCCACTGAATTTGTATTTCACAATGCCCTGAAATTATGCAATTGTGAAATATTAATTATACCTCTTTCACTGAAGCGGTGGTCCTGTGATGTTGATTCTAAAATATTCAGCAAGCTATTTCAGAGCAGAGGGCTGTCAAATGACAGAGGAAAAATTGTATTGTGAGAAGCTTCTGAGAAATGTTTAAAAGTTTTATTTATAGCAGGTAGCCATAATTTCTGAACAGTGCCTGGCTTAATTTTGAGTTTTGACAGTTTCAGCTATATCATCAGAATTTCTGTATCTCTTAAAAGTCCACCTCATAAATTGGCCTGAAATTCCACTATTTATAGAAAACATAGAGGAAGAAGCAGAGAACAGTGCAAAGCAAAATTCTGAAATGACAGCGTTTTGTTAGAGACAGTAACAATTGAGGAGTTGCATGCTTTTCCAGATTGTTCCAACTCTGTGCTTTTTTATTTGGGTTACAGAGGGGATTCATCTGGATTCAGACCAGAAGGCCTCTGCTATCTAGCCTGACTTCCTGGGCAGAAAACTGTTGAAATCAGGAGGCAGCACCAGGTTGCCCATTTAGTGATTTGGCTCATTATTCAAGAGCAATCTATACAGCTCATCCGTTGTATACAGAAGCATCCATTAATAAGCAGATTTTACAACTAGTATAGACAGATACATTCTTATCATTAAAAATACTGAATATATATGCATGCATATAAACGTAGTCTCTGTCAACCCCTACAGTTAATTTTCATTACCTTATTACATCACAGGTTTTGTGAAGTTCCAAGAGTCATCAAAGGTGGGGAGATGAACCAGATCCCTGTGTTGGTTTGGTGGAGGATGGAAAAAAGACCTTCCCATGGTGTATGTTTATTTTATTTATTTATTTCCCTTATTTATCTCTCTTCAGACTCAGATTACCCAAAATCAACAGCTGTACTTCATTTCTCAGCTCACAAGAGACTAACCCAAATGTATTCTTCTATTTTCTAGACATGAGTCACCTCTCACAACAGATCCTCCTGTTCTCTTTCCTTGTGATAAGATAGAAGTCTGTATATAGTCCAAATTAGGATGCCTTGTTGAGTCACTAACAAATAATTCCTAGTGGCCTTTCCTCAATTCTAATCAATAAACACAAGCTGGAATATCTCCTGCCCACCTGCCCTTCACCTGTACTTTTACTAGAGACTCACACAATGTTTCTGTCATCAAGATCGGGACCAAACTTCTTCACTTTCTGAGCAATAACCAATACTTTATATACTCTACTAGTTTATATACTTTGCAGTATTTATGGGAGTAAGCACTGTGCAGAAAAAAAAAAAAAGGAGAATCCACAGCTTGGATTGAAGGTATCCAAGAATAGCGCAGACTAAAGACTAAAATCAGACAAACTGATAAATACATGATGTCCTTTGTACCCAATATCCCAGTTATTGTGACTGGTCAAATACTCACAAAGATCTTTTAAAGCATATATTAATATGTGGGTTCCACTCTGAATGTGAGGATGAGCAGGGAATAGAAAAAGGTATTGTCAGCCAGAATTGTTCTGTTTTTTGTAGAATAGCAAAAGTAGATGTGATAATCTGCCACCAGAATGCCAAGGAGCACTGGGACTTTAGAAGTGAAGTTGATCTACAAACTTACTATCAGTGACATACATATTAACATTTCTTTTATATGCTAAAGAACATCAGTGAAATTCAGTGAGATAGAATACTTTGGTTTTTTTAGTAAAGGCTTCAGTAAGGGTAGATTTTCATGCAGCATGTATCATAGTTTGTTTTGATTTTATTCATATTTTGGGCCAGATTCTTGTATTTTACAGGAGCACAGATCTTATGACCTTGCTGGAGTTACCTGCATTATGATTGACGGTAAAATCAGTCTTTGTTTTCCTAAGAGATTTGATATTATTTTTGGTTAATGTGTGAAATGGGGCATGCTGTAACTTCTTTCGGTCAAGGAGAATGTTATTTGTAAAACTATTTGAATAAAATATTAAAGGATCTGATTTTTTTGCTCTCTGATAAATATGGCTCTAGTCAATTGGTATTCTACTCTCAGCCTGCCTGCCTCTTTCACTCTTGTCCTCCATGCAAAAAAGAGATTGACCCTATGTGCTGCACTAACAGAATAATTTTGCATGTAGACGAAATAACAAAATGTTTATAGACTATCCCATAGCCAGAAATGTGGCCAAGGATTTTAGAGTTTAGAGATGGTTGCAGAGAAAGCAAGCAGTGGTAAGGGTGGTCAGCTGGTGAAAAACATCAGATTATAGCAGTAATTTGAATTTTAGAAGATATTTCAACTCCCAACAGTCACTGAAGTTATCTTCACTACATGTGACTCAAGGGAATATTGAAGGGAGAAGAGGACATATTTGGAAGTAATGTACCAGGCTAGTTATTTTAAAAGGATACCTCTGACTCTGCAACCCTGTGCCTCGTGCTCCAGGTGTCCCTGCTTGAGCAGAGGGGTTGGACTAGATGATCTCTAGAGGCCCCTTCCAACCTTAATCATTCTGTGATTCTGTGACTACTTGGAAATAATATAATTAGAACTGATTAAATCATATCAGCGCAATGATTTTCTATTGAGACATGTAACTTTTTGAAAATGTCTTTTGGGTTGCGATAAGATTTTCAATGGTAAAAATTTAAATCATTTCGACTTTCTAGTTTCATTCTAACAATGATTAAATCTTCTAGCTTGATGTTGTCAATTAAATTTGCTTTATAATATTAAACTAATAATGGATGTTAATATTCCCCTTTTAAAAATTATCTTAACATATTTTTCCCTGTGGAATCAAAACTTCTTTAGTCTGGGGAGGAGAAGATTAAGAGGGGATCTGATCAATATGTATAAATACGTAAGGGGAGAATGTAAAGAGAATGGGGCAAAACTCTCCTTGATGGTGGCCAGTGACAGAGCAAGGACTAATGGGTACAAGTTGAAATACAGGAAGTTCCACCTCCATGTGAGGAAGAACTTCTTTACTGTGAGGGTGACAGAGCCCTGGAACAGGCTGCCCAGAGAGGTTGTGGAGTCTCCTTTCGGATGATCTCTAGAGGTCCCTTCCAACCTCAATTGCTCTGTGATTCTGTGAAAACATCCCAATGGGTTAAGTGAAAAATGTCTCAGGGAATTTTCAAAGTTTGGTTTAGTGCGCCAAATTTTTCACAGCTCCACTCATTACAAACAGTTTGGTATCCAGAAAGAAATGTTCATACCTTGTCCACATTTGAGGTAATGTATTTCTTGAACATAGAGCAGCAGAACTGTGACATTGGTGGTTCAATTAGTAAATGTAGGGCATCACTATGCAATGTTTAAATTAAAAATAAGTTTTTTTTTTCCATAATCTCATTGACAGTGGGCCTTAGGATGATGAGGATCCACTGCTGAGATAGACTTTTTCACCATCAATTATCATAAAAAGACAGTTAAATTCTCCAAAGCAACATGGGATTCAAATCTTTATTGGTTGATTAGCTGGGCACGATTTAGGCGATGGAGATGTTTCCACTTATTGCTTGGGAGTAATTTTGTTCTATAAATCTTGTTTGATGTCCCTGCAAAGGAAGATATCGTTCACTTTATTATAGCAATTTAGAAATAATATTGTAATCACTGTGTAGGAGGGATAGAGGAATGGAGCGGAAAGATTATTTTTGAGTAGGGGAAGGCAATAAGAGCGAGCCGTGCTTTTTTCATGATTATTATAAGTATATGGAAATAACATCCAAATGGTTCCAAGCTGATTGGTATATACATATTTACAGGTAGGTATGTATGTATATATGTATGTGTACATGTATCTCTATTTTTAGTAGTGTCCAAAGAAGTTTTAAAATTTATGTCCAGTGCTGAGTGGAGGCAAGTAAAATTGCACCATGGCTTCTGGAAGACATCACCAACAGCAGTCACATGAGTTCGTAAGTGGCAAAAGGCAACGGAAAATTAAACATTTTTTCCCAAAAACTCATGTTCCTTGGTGTGCCAGTTTGATGGGACAGTACGATTAATCAATGGTAGTAGAGTAAGATAGGAGAAGTGAAAGGATGCAGTTAAAACTGCTATTTTTGAGACGGTCCTGCACCTTTAGTGATTTTTTTAAAACTAATTTGTATTTTAAAAAATGGAACTGTGCTAGAGGGACCAGTGGGAGGGAAGTAGAGCTGAAAATGTTTTGACTTGATGGCTAAAAGAGGAGCTGAAGCAAGGAATGAAATCTCTTGCAAAATTCTACAGGAAAATCCTCTGTCAAAACACAAGAGGTTTTTTTTTTTTTTTTTTTTCCTGACTCTACTGTTCCTGTTAGGATAAGTTTGCAATGTCTTAGTCTAGCGATTATTTTTATGATTTGGATAGTTCTAGAGGAAAAAAAGTGTTTAGGTTGGCAGGATATCTTCACCTGCTGTAATCTCAACTCTCAGAAGAAATGAAAATACAGCATGCATCACTAACTTGTAGGTAGCTGACAAGGACTTTTGTAATGTTAGGTATGCAGTTATACTAAGGTAATATGTAAGCCTGATTTAATCCCACTTTTCTGGACTCTGCAGGCAAATACGCAAACTTTATTTATAAAAGCTCTGATTAGCAGGGAAACCATATATTTACACCTACAGTGTCACATTTTGGGGGGCTTATTAGGCAATAAAGTGAATTCTCTTAGAGAGATTTTTCTCTTTACTAAGAGATTTTTATCTTCCTTCTTCTTCTTCATAACATACCTATTTTAAGATTTTTTTTTAATAAAGTAGTTATATATAGTAGGTATACACTTTGTAATGACAAATGCAATTAAAAAATCACCAGGTGTCTTCTTCTATATATGATTGATAATAAATTATGTATTTAGTCTTTATTGAGCCTAATAATTTGCTTTTGACTCATAAAACTTCTTGAAATATCTTGAATCTTGATTTGAAACTATTGACACATAAATTATACTAATATCCTTGTAAATCATTTCACTAACTCATTATCCTTTGATATAAAATGCTGTTTAGGTTTAAATAACTTTTCAAGAACTGGCTAAATGTAAACATATTTTCAAAATAAGGTATTTATATTGCTAATCAGATTCATAGCTGAGGTTTGATAACCTATTAAGGTAATAATTGCTATCAATTGAATGAAGAGAAATAGTTACAGCATGGCTAATGACTATCCATCTTTGTACTCTCCAGGATTTGTAAAACCTAACAATTTGCTTGATTATTAAAAATTCTGTCTACAAAAAAAAGCCTAAAGTTGTGTGTTCATGAAAGCAGAGATTACTTTAGTTGTTACAGAATTTATATCATGTTCCTCAGTGCAATAATAAGTTCCCTTTTAATAATCTGTTCCACAAAAATCACAATACAGAAAATAAAATCCTAGGTGTTTTGACACATGCAGGTCTTTATCAAGTACAATACAAAATCAAGTTGTTCTTACACTGACTTACAATAAGTGTTTTGTTCTTTTTAATTTTTCATATACAAAGACCACAGTAATTTCTTGGATGAAATTGTTGGAGGTTTATTTTTAAATACTGTAATGAATGCAGTTGAACTTTGGAGGTTCATTCTTTCTTCATTCATGCTGTTACCATGGAAATGTGGATTTTATGCTTAAATGAATTAGCTTAGTTCATAAATTATAGTTCATAAATTATAAAAATAAAATGTTAATTCATAATTGGGGAGTGATGGCAGATCATGAAAAGACAGACCTAATTTTCCCCAAGTTTTCCAAACAACCATGATAAATGTAATGTTTTTCTGGAAAAAAACAGCATAGCCTTCTAACCATCTAGGCATTCCATCTTGTCTTCAGCTCTTTGTCTCCCTCGTTGAATTACAGACTGTGTATATCAGAAAGACAAAATCACTTTACAGATTAGCTTTTATAGGGAACAACTATGAAGATGCTTCATTCTTTATTTTCCTGGTATTCTCTTTCATTCACGTGCACTTCATGAACATGCATGTCCCTATATATGTATGAGTGTGTTTATACATATAATTAATATAGAAATTAATGGGAATGTGTTGATCTGCACACACTGCTACAGAAGTGTCTCACCCTGCAAAGGGCAAAATATAAAAAGCACCATGCAGAGATCATGTGGCTTCAAGATACATTTTTTCTTATAACTCTTTGCTTTAAAATTCTCTGTATTGCTGGGGTTCAGATTTTTGCTGTTCATTTATAACTGATGTGAAATTTATGACACCACTCAGAAACTGGAAATTTAGAAACCAGTCAGGACAAAATAGTCACTATTTTGATGAATTACACAGAATCACAGAATAGTTGAGGTTGGAAGAGACCTCTAGAGATGATCTTGTCCAATCCCCCTGCTCCAGCAGGGACACCTAGAGCACGGGGCACAGGGTGGCACCCAGGCAGGTTTGGAAGATCTCCAGAGAAGGAGATTCCACAACCTCTCTGGGCAGCCTGTTGCAGGCCGCTGTCACCCTCACAGAAAAGAAGTTCTTCCTCATATGGAGGTGGAACTTCCTGTGTTTCAACTTGTACCCATTAGTCCTTGCTCTGTCACTGGCCACCACCAAGGAGAGATTTGCCCCCTCTTTACATTCTCCATCAGGTATTTATACATATTGATCAGATCCCCTCTCAGTCTTCTCTTTTCCAGGCTAAACAGGCCTAACTTGCTTAGTCTTTCCTCATGCAATAGATGTTCCAGTCCCTTAATCATCTTCGTTGCTCTACGCTGGACCCTCTCTGTAAAGTTCCATGTCCCTCTTGTACGGGGGAGGCCAGAAGTGCACACATAAGGATTATTAAGTCTCCTTTATTCAAAAGGTAGTGCCTTCCTGAGGACTTTCATCTTGATCTTCACAGAAACATTGTCGTATGAAGGGACCATATCAAGCAAAGATTAGCTTCCCATCATTGGAGATTTTGAAGGACAGGCTATACAGCCTCAGTCTAGTGTTTCCTTGGGATGGGAAGATGGACTAAGTTGTCATTTGCTACCGTGTCTCTATCCACAGTAGCATAACTGTGGATAGAAACTATTTTTCAAGAATAGAAACCCCTTTTCAAAGATGTTATGATGTCATGAACTCATAGGGTGAGAAGACAGGCCGCTAAGGTCACTGAATAAAATGCACATTGTGAGGATCTATTAATCATCAATTTGGCTGAAATCCAAGAAATTCAGCTGTGGGTCTTCAGGGCTGAAATAGCCTTGACAGTTTAAACTAAAATCCTGGCACTCCCAGCAGAGGCTGTAATGGAGCCACATCTTCTCAATCAGTCCCACAGGACAAGGTATAAAGTAAACTTGATCCACAGGTTAGAGAGACAGCAGAGGGAAAATGTGTCGTCTCCTTGTTTTGTGTTCTTTTTTGGTCTTTGGGTGTAGTAAGACGGCCATTCCCAGAAGGTCACAGTTGTAGAGAGAAGAATCTCACAGGATCAGGTTGTGCTTCACCTGTTTTTTCTTTATCTATTATTTTGCCAAGTGATTCTTCAAATTTACTCATTATAAATGGTTTTATGGCTCTTTCTTGAAATAGTAACCACAAAGTCTTGGATTATAAAAGTTATATACATTTAATATTGAGATGGAATGACTTCTAAGTAAATTATATGCTCTTCTCATGTATCCCATCAAAACCTTCCTCTATGCAACCACAGAGGAGAGAAACCAGATGGCTGGGGACATCATCAAGAAAGGAGTATTGAATCTTAACAAACGGACACTTATATTAACAAAATTTTGTGGGAGGAAAGAAAAAATAAATAGAACACTTTTAGGAAAAACTGTGATTTAAGTTAAATCTTCCCAGGGGAAGCTTTTTGCTGTTTACTGGCCTGAAAGTTAGGAATAATGTTTGACATAGCAACTTTTGCTTCAGAATAACAGGGTACCAGAGGTATGTTTACAGTACTGAATATGATAGTTTGTAAGTAATCTATTCATCCTTTCTCTTTATGAAAATATGATTTTCTGAATTCAAACAGCTGATCTAGCTCTTCTCTCTTTTATGTTTTAGTCAATGTTGCTGTTCAATTTACAATGAAAACCTTAGGCATATATTCTTGCCAATTCTGGCTGTTGAGCTACAAATCCCTGCCTACAGTTGTTTCCAGTTGCCTCACAGGATCAATCCGCTCTTCAGGAATGTTCCATCAAGAAGCTGTAGCCCATAATGCACCCAAGACATGAGGTCTCTATCAACACTTTCTAAAGTATCCCATCCCCATGCTTAGATACCCACATATTATTTTCATGACAGTTCAATGATGACAATTCCAAACCAGAGAAATGGGGAAAGAAAATTTTCCAGTTGCAGGTTTGTGTGCCCACATCAGAGGTGTTTGGTCAAAGCACTGCAACAGCAGGTGGGTATTGGCAGTGGAGTGTGGGTATAAAGAGTGTGATGGAGCCCAGGGGTAGTCACGTGCACAACAGCACAAGCCAGTACCTATACCATCACTACAAAAAGGGGGAGAATTGCCCTTTTGGCTGATATAGACCAGTGTCCCAGGCTATCCACATTGATATAGAATTGCCCTTTTGGCTGATATAGACCCAGGCTATCCACATTGATACGGATGAGATTTGTGTGGCCAGATCTTACAGAATGCTTTGCTAACTTCTACCTCTGCAAACTTGTGTTCTCCTCTCTTTGAGAGGACAGGAGTGTCATTCTCTGTCTTCTGTCTGTCCAGGGTGCAAGGTTCCCTTCTCTTCAGTCTGTTCCCTCTCTCTTTTCTGGATTTTATAGAGATATCTGCTTTGCTTGTGTTCATCGGGTGTGTTTACTCTTGGATAAAGATATGTCTCGTTGCAGCAAGCCTCTCAAAGGCCATTTATAATACTTAACCACAAATGTGGTACTTAAGTACATTGTGCTGTGGTCAACACACACTGGAGAACATTTCTTTCTTTGCTGTATTTTTTAGCCAGTTGTTTTTATTGCTATGCTCCTTTAAAATATCACCCTTTCCGTGCTGCCTGGGAAAAGAGAAAAACAAAACTTGAAAGCAGTTAGGCTGCTCAGGCTGAAAATATCACTCTCCAACATGATTTCATTGTTTCCCTATATGGTTTTCTAAGTATTGTCTGTTCTGTGCTTATATGGTGCCATAGTACTATAATGCCATAGCTCCAAGACACAATGATAATACCATATTACTAGTACTATTGCTATTATTGTTATTACAATCATGATTACTACAACTTCTGGGCAGTTGCAGGGCTGTTTTGGTCTATCTGAAGTTGCCAAGGAGCTGGCAGGATGTCGTCTCCCCTCATGAGATCAAGGTCCACTAAGGCAGCAGGTTCCCCTGCACCGTTTGAACCCCTGCAGACAACCAGGATTTCCTTCCAAGCATTCCCATTTTTTCCTTTTGAATGCATAAGGGGTAAAGTAATGAGGATATTGCACACTTGAAGATAATGGCTCCAGTGGTTTCCCTAACCTAAGAATATTCAGGTCACAAGTTGTGTGTCTTTTTGAAGAGGGTCTGAAGCTTTTAGGCTTTTTGTCCTGTAGCTTTTTTCAGACTACTGTCTCTCTATTGAATTTATACCTAACCTTTATTTTATTTTTTTTTTTTAATGGAGTAACATCTTTCATCCCCGGAATTCTTCCCTGTAGTCTCATGTTGAAGGAAGTCCCGAGCATTTAAAATATTCTGCTATTTTTGGTATGTCTGGCAGACTCGGGCAAGCCTTTTTCCTCCTTCATTGTTACCAACTTTATGTCAAGGACAGTAAATATGACCAATAAGTGATGCTCTTGAGGAGCTATTAGTCATAATAAAATGCTGTATGTTCCTTGATGAGAATGCTGCCCTTAAAAATTAGACTGCTGCAATAAGAAATGTTTTGGCACAGGTGAACAGACCCTGCAGGGATCTGCTTGTGCAGATTACCTGAAGTAGCCCCTGCTAAATGTGTGAGCTTGGTCTGCTATCAAAGCAATACCTTGTTGGCTTGTGCAGAGGTTTCAATTTTCCAGCAAATTCTCCAATGCCCCACAGTTATTATAGGAGGCACCTGCCACAGCGATGGGAGTCTTCCCTTTTTACCGTTACAGTGTTATGAGGGTCACAGTCTGCAATTTCCTAGATAACTTTTCCTACCAGACACCCAGTATTCATGAGAGATCTTCCAAAGTAAAGACTTTAGGACTGCATTATTTCTTGTTTTCTGAAATGAATCTTGAAGTCTTTTATACAGATGGTCAGTTGGGAGCTGTAAAAACTGCATTGTTTTGTATTTGCACAACTTTCTTTCTGTAAGGTTCCCATTTGCCTTTTGTTCTCCTTGTGTGCCCACAAACAAAAACATTAACTTTTTAGGGTCATGAAGCAGAAAGTTGTTTCGGAGCCTTTGCTAACAGGTATTTTGTGTAATTCCTTTGGCAGAAAAGAGACTTGAATTCAATTTTCATAGGCAGCTGCATGTTTGCTTGAAACTTGACTGCCTGTTCGGAGCTCTGCAACTATTCATCTTTGTGTTTTGAACCGCATTTCTCCAGTGGATCACCATTCCCTAAGATCTGCAAGGTTTTTTCAATGAATCAGATACCTAATTATAGTTGTTAATGTAATGCCCTGCAAAATAAGCCAGGATTCCTTTCCTTTCCTACTCATTTGAGGAGGTTCAAAAAAATACATCAATTAATTCTCACCTTCTTTTGCTGAGCAACATATTACTATGTTTTAGCTTATTTGTCAGAAATTGCTGCAACAGAAGTCTGAACTCCTGTAACTTGTGGATATTCCAGCTTTCTAGACTATGCCTTCTAGACCCTTGTTTAATTACTAATAAAAGTTGAGGAATTAGAGTTAAGAACAGGGTCTATCTATTCTGTTCTGGAAGTCACTGCTTATGCCAAAGAAGGTTGTCTTTACTAATTACTTAATTTGTATGACAGATGGAGCTGAGGATCAAATTAAGTAGCTGTCTCAGGATACGTTATAGAGCAACATCTAGCTTTAAACACGACTGTCTTTTTCGTTCCTAAAAAAAGGCACAAACAATGATGGGCTAAAAATAGCTGTTCACTTGGATTTGACGACAGTTTCTGGGAGCTGTCTTTAGGAAGATGTTGAAAAAAAAAAAAAAAAAGAAACTGCTGTCTTTTCCCCTCCTCCAATTCTTCTTTAAATGCATAGTCTTCTGCTTAAGTTTCTTCACCTCCTTGTCCACAAAAAGGTGCCCATGACTTTGATAGCACTTTGGTACTTCAGCAGATCTCAATGGTAGGGTGGGTGGGGGGTTATATAAAGCATTATTAAAAAAAAATATCCTAAAAGTCACTGCAGCTGTTTCTGCTAAGCTCTGCTTATCCTACACAATTTGCTCGGTGCCGATAGAAGGTGGTTGTAAAGCCTTTTCCACTCTTTGCCTCCCACAGCATCTGCTGCAGTAAAAAAAAAAGCACAGAGGCTCTATCCTGATTTCATTCCTGGAGACTGCTTCATAATTCAGGGCGAATAGCGGTGCTTCCTGGCACTGTAAACACCGAGTTGCAGCTCTGACTTTGCGTCCCTGCAGACGAGTGAACAATTAGTTAATTTGCAGCATCCAGTGGTTGACAGGAGTGAGAGAAGTGATTTGATGCTGTTTTTTTGTGCTCGTGAATTCAAGCTTTGCCTCCTGGCTAGGCTCTGAGTTTCCTCTTACAGGAAGATATTCAAGCATTTTAGATTCAGAATCAGCAGTGACAAATGGGAGGGCAGAGTTTTCGCTAGAATTTGTCTGCTTTCATTTTAATTTGTGCGCTGCGTTTCTTACCATAGCCAAGCAAGAAAACACATTTTTTTCTTAAAAACAATGTCCAAAATCTTAGCTCGGTGCACAAGGAAATTCAGGCTCTTTAGAACTAGTCCGCTGCATATTTATTAAATGAGAGTGAAGGAGTAGGTGGGACTTTTTATTTAAAAATAGATTAGCACAGGAGACTGAACTTGCATTTGAGGAAACATTAATAAGCCAGCCAGCCATTGTCCTCAATCAGAGGCTGTATTTGTAAGTAGAACATGTTGAATCTGTCATGATTGATGACGTTGTCTTTGTTAAAAGGGATGCTGCATCTTTAACAAGACCAGACAGAAACAGTGCAGAAGCTACAGAAAATTTAAGAACTGGAAGGGATCTTTTCTTCATTTTCTGTGTATACTGTTTGTAAAATACTTCACAGAAAACCATCAAAGCTAGGGGGAAATAGAAGTAACTTGCTGCTGCTTATATTTTAATTCCTCACCTTTCCCCTCTGGGTGAGTTCCCCCTCCTTTTTCCCCCCTGAATTTAAAATGCTGGAAGGAGAAGCAACTGAGGTCCAAGTTTCAGATGCTGAATTCTCGGCTAATTGAAATTACGGGGCACATTGCTATATATAGTCGACGAAGAGATATGTAGCTTTCACTCAGTGCCTTCAAGACATGTCTTTTTGTAGTCAGAAAAGCAGAGATCAATGCATTTTCTAACTGACAGAGGGAACGGATGCTCCTTAGTAGCACATGCTCGGGATCGTGTGTGTACCGTTTGTGCAGAGCAGAGCCGCTGAACACTGGTCCATATGCTCCTTGTTTACTGCAATGTTTTTTGCATGTTACTGTGCACTCCGGACTAATGTGAAGGTAAGAGGAGACGAGACAACAATTTGGCAGAACTGTACATGTAAAACCAGCTGCAGAAAATGTCTACCTTGTTTTGCTGAGTACTTTGGAATTGCTGGCTGAGCAGGCATATTATTACAGGTGGTTGTGGAGGCTTTATTTTATCGTTGTCTGTGTAGCTTAAGCATAGAAGCATGCTTTAATTTTGCAGCATAGAGACTTTCAGTTTTTAACTGCTTGCTGCTCGGGTTCTGGGCTTGTATAATAGGATAAACATGTTTTGGTGCTGTCCAGGTAGGCCAGAAAAAAAGAAACCAAAGGTTGTTTGTACAAAGCTACATGGCTTTATATAGTATAAGAATTCCTGTGCTCTGGTCTCCCGTGCATCCTCCAAGTTAGGCTGCTTGCATGCTGTCTTGCTGATTACTTGTCTGAACCGGGGGTCTCGCTGCTGTCGCTGGCTCTTTTTTTTTTATTCTTTGTCCTGTCTTTGTTTCTAACTCAAAACAAGATGCGTACAACCAGATTATCAGCAGTGTCCTCAGAAATAAAAAAGATGGTATTGCTTCAAAATGTTACAGGGAAAAAAAAAGGAAAAAGAAACGCCAGCTGGCAGCACTGGTCTCACAGTAACTGTTAAGCAGCCTCTGTCATTCATGTCAACGTCTGCTTGCTCTGTTAATTAGTGTCAGAACTTCAGGACAAGTTGCTGGGTATATTACCTTGCCCGCAAGCGGGATGATGCCAGCGGACGGCATCGCTGGCGCTGGGCTGAGCGCTGAGCCAAGCCGTGGGCCAGCTGCGGGGATCCAGTTGCATAATTGGGATGAATTGCAGGCAACATATTGGGGAGGCACTTTTGGCATTCCAGCGTTTTCAAGTTCAAACGAGCGTGTCCGTCTGGGAAGGAAAGCACTGGCAAGTGCCAGACCATCACAGTTAGAACTGTTTTACCTGGAGGATTAGTTGCAAAGGATATTTTGTTTTAAACTGCTTGAAGCATGTTTCTGAATTAAAGTGAGTTTTTTTTTTCTATATGCACTTGGTTTTATAATAATAAACATAGTATGTGCTTATTAGGTCAAAATACTTGTTGGTCATTTGTTTTGAAAGTAGAATGATCTTATTAAAAGGGCACATTCTAACAAATCCTATATATGTGGTGAATCTGTACTGCTGGTTGTTCTACTGAATTGCCAAGCTTTCATATTTCAATTACTTTCTAATTAACTTTTGCACTTCCTACCCCACTGCTGAGGAGGAATATAAAAAATATATAATTTTGAATATGCAGATAATGTGCCAAAACATACAAGTTAAAACTTTTTGTGCTGTTCTGTCTTAAAATACAGTTATTGCCCTTTTCTTATGCTTTCTCTATAATGTTTTTGGCAGATGAGTAAATTATATATACATTATATGCTCCGTGTTTTATGTAGTAAATTCTCAATAAAGCAGAAACGTTTGGAAACCAACCACTCTTTTTTGTTAAGATCATTTTGTCCCTCTGAGCCTGCAGTACTGTCCAGAAGGTGTTCTGTTAAAAGTGGTATGGTTGCTGAAAAAATGATTTCCAGGTCTAAATATGAATAGATACAGGAGAGATCTCAATGATGTGGCTCATTTCACTGTGAGTTTCATGAGATACCTCGTCAGTAAGTGCCACTGTAACTGTTAGGAGCCTCATGGGTTTAACTTTCAAAATGTCTTTGCTTCCATTCACAAACACAGGGAAAAAAAAAAAAAAAGAGCAAGGCTTAAACTAGCCCAAGTCCAATGATTGTTTGGACAAGAGAGTTTGAATTTGCTGGAACTTCTTCAGCTGTTCCATTTTTCTGTAATACTTATCTGATATCCAGAATCCATCTACTAGCTGTTACGTGATATCCTGAGATTACCTTCAGTTAGTTGTTCTGACGGCATCTATTTCACCCATTTGAAAAGTATACTTTGGTTATCTACTTTCCAAGCTGTCCTTTGGGGTATAATAACATTTAAGAAAGCTGCACAAAGTTTGCAAATCCCTGGGGGAACTGCCCAAGTGTGGCAGTTCTACTGACACCTCCAATAATTCCAATTTTCCTTTTCAGTCATTAAAAATTACTAAATAGGTGCTTCTTGAAAGGTACTCCCCATGCCCAGTCAACCTTAAATATATTAAATATTTCTGCAGACTTCTCTTGTTTTAACTTGGTTGGCACTGACATACAGCTCAATGGGTGGCCAAAATAAATGAAATACTTTATAAAACATCTGTTTCTAGTTTGGGATTTTTTTCCCCTTTAAAATGGGTGGAAAAAAAATCCTAGTGGTTCTCAAATATTTTACTCTTTAAGTCATAAGATAGTATTAAACTATAAGTACAGGCTGTAACAGGAAATAGATTTGCTTGCCCTGGAAAGTGAAAAAGAAAAGCAATTGGGTCTGTTGCTGATGGCAGCTGCAGTTCATGGCTTTAGAGAGAGCAGATTTTTCAAGTTCAAGGTAGGACTCTTGCTTCTTGGTTGCAGGCTCCCTGAAACTGCCCAAATGAGCTTAGTTGTCATATGCAGGCTTCCCAAAAGAGAGAGGTCCATCCCATGCATTCCTAATCAGAGCTTGTTCTTTTACAATTGACTATAGGACTGACCATGAGCACATACCTGCCCGCATGTGTTACTGTTCCTTCTTGCCTGAGCAGAAGCAAAGTTGGGGAATAATGAAGGGAGAAGGATGTCTGAGAAGTTACAAATTCCTGAAGTTTCAGAATTTCTCTGTACCTACATGTTTTAAATGAAATTCGGTTTGAATTTTAAAATGAAAACAACATAACCACTCATTACCACTGTCTGCTTACTAGACCCAGTGTTATTAAACTATTTTTTTTAATTGATACATTTTTTTTACTTTCCTGTATATGCACAATGTTGTATATCAGTAGATATCATTAAAGGCCAGTGGGGTCATTAAACTGAATTAAAATCCAAAAGCAGTGCTTCCAAGATGAGAGGTGTTTTTGTAGAAATGTGCAGTGTGCATGAAAAAAGTGAACACCTATATGCAGTAGTTAAATATGGTGCTGTATTTTCAGCATGACTAAGTCTCACACAAACTAACTATGGCAGCGGGTTGCCCAGTGTCAAATGTTTGTAGTTTTAATTGTGTCCGCTGTGTATTGCAAATACTTTCCATATTTATATGTAAGAGATTTTTTAGTGTTTGCCATTAAAAACTTTCTGTTCTTGGCTTAGATAAGTATTTTACATTCCCTCTGTTAGCAGTATTTCTTGTAAAAAATAGAGGAAACATTGCAAATACGTGGGTTCCATAGTGTGGCAAACTTTGAAAACTTTTATGGAGCAGGGTCCTATTTTTCTTGAAAGTCTGCAGGAGTTTTGCCTGGACGAGCTGTGTGTGCAGGTCTGACAGCTCGTGCTGTGGATCTGGGCTGCTGTTCCTAGCAAGCAATTTGAGGGTCATCTTGGGGGCATGCAGGCTGCTTCTGGGCATTTGGGTACCAGAGTTGAGATCTTCGGTATCTCAAGTGGGATGTGGTGTGGTCACAGGACCTTCTCCCCTTGGGACACCAGCTTAACTAAGTGCCTTTCTTCTGATTGCTAACTTGAGTCATAGTATGGGCGACAAAGGTTTTCAGCCTGCAATCTCTTGCTTCTTCTGTGCTTCAGTTAAGAGACCATCAACTAGCTGGTGCCCAAAGGCACCATGCTGAGATTTATGGCAGAAACTTTGACCAATGCATTGCCACTTTTGGAGTATCTCCAGAGATGCAAAGGACAGGATAGGGCATGACGAAGGCTTAGGGATGATGCTGGAAGCTGGCATCCTTTAATTGCTTTAGCTGTCCCTTCTCATCCTCATGTCTTACCTGCCTTTAAAAGAAATATGCTATTAAAACTTAACTTAGCAGTTTCCTATTACAGTGTAAGCATGAGAATTAAGTAATAAAGGCAGCATAATTAGGGTAGCAAATATCAGAATTTTTTCACTGCCAGAAGCCATAAAACATAATAAAAAAGATCTCAGCTACCAACTTCTTTCTACATCTCTCTACACAGCTGCAATCCTTCCCTTCTCCCAGTATGTACATATATATCTCTACATAATTATGTTGCATATATCGCATATCTTGCCACTTTTACCAGTAACTGCTTTGGTCTTCTAAAGGAACAGACTTTCTGGTTTTGGGTTTTTTTTTTTCAGACTCTTTCTTTGAGATCTGTGTGCCAAAATACATTCTGATGGAGTCTTAGTATGTTCTTTGCTAATACAAGGTTAAGTTCAGCATTTATAAAGAAGTCAAAAGGATTTGGGCTCTCGGCCCTCACAGATTCCCAGATTTAGTCCTTGATTTGTTATGCACAATTCCTTATGTAAATATTTGACCATGCAACATCCCCTAGCACCTCTCTATTCAGTGAGGAGCAATTCAGAAGTCACATGGATACCTCTGAAATAGCATTCAACAAGTAGTAAACAGGAAAAGATTTTCTATAATTTAACTGAGAATAGACTTTAAAAGTGGTTTACTCAGGGCCAATTTCTGTTCAGGTATATTTCAGATATAATGTAATTTTGATTGTGTCTGACATGGGCCGACTTCTCTACTTGTAACTACAGAGTCATCACTATAATAAAGTGGCAGGTCAAAGTGCCCTGTTATGCTGAGACAAAATGTAGGTTACTCCTAGAAAGCAAAGATAGCTGGTGTGAAGTTCCCACCCGGAGAGGCTTGGGAACAAGGAGAAGGCTGACATTATGTAAGCTGTGAATAGAGAGTTCCATTTCTCTAATATAGCTTGTCATTTGTTTATAAAATGTTTGCCTACACTATAAAGTAAGCAAGGCCTTGAACTTTATAAGGGATTTGTTTAACAACTCTCGGATTTGGCCTTGACAGATAAACACAGCTGAGTTATTTATATTGCTGTTATCCTCTTGTTAAAGAGAGAGGGAATGTCATGGAAGAGAATAACTCATTGCAAAAAGGGGTTACTGATCTGTGGGACCTACTTGTGCAGAAAGCGCTCTCAAGATTCCTGCAGCAATAATACCACAGCATTCATTTCTTATTGCTGTAACTGTTACTAAAATATACTGACATAAAATATACTGCCCAGTGTTATGCTTAAGTAGACACTGTTCCCATTTATGGGCCATTTTTTTAAAATCACGCAGTGATGCTAATGGGAGTCATATTGTTCCAGTGGTAGATAGGAGATTTGAATTGCATCTCTACAGTTCAAATAGCTGTTCTGCCTGAAGAAGAAACAGAGCATTTGCATCCTAAAGAGTGAGTTTTCCAGTTCTGAAATCAAACTTGTCCTTGTTTAAAATATCCAAGTACATAGTTTACCACTCCATGCAGCTATAAGTGTTGATTTACACTACATGGTCATAAAAATTATGAATGAAAGCAGTAATTAGAATAAACTATTAATCCAACAAAAGCTCTGGTTTGGTAGATATAATAAGATTTAACCCTTATCAACAGACCAATGCTATTTATAACCCTTATAAATAGGCAAATAGATACAGAGATGCTAAAGTGACAAACTTAGTATTAAGAAATTAAATCCACTACTGAGAATTCTTTGAGAACACCAAACAAATATGGTGGTGGGGATAAGCAGTACTGGATATTTTTTCAAGTTAATAGTCACAAAAATGGTGGTTGGAAGATACAGAAATTGGACACTCTTTTCTTCATTCAGAAATTTCTGGATAGATACTGACAGTAATACTAATGTTTTAATTATGTTTTGTATCTCCTGATTTGATATGGGCTCATTAGAGCTTTTTCAATGTGCTGCTTTTATCGGAGATAAATAATTGGCCTTGTTGTTAGAGGAGAAATAAAAGTATCTAGGACTGAAAAAATATTTACTTTTTTTTTAATATATGCAAGTAACTACAATATAGTGTTATCTCTATATCAGACAATTTTATGTTTACATAAATATGATAGAAACAAAATTTTCTACTGTTTAATCCCCAAACTTATTGTCTGTATCTGACAATTTTGTGTTTACACAAGAACACTGAAAAGGGAAATGCTCTGCTGTTTAATCACCACCCACACTGCTTGCCTTGTGTGCCTGCCCTTGTATGATTTTTAGGAGATTGTAGAGCAATTAGATCAACGTTCCCGACAACAATGTTGCATACAAAATGCTGAAGAACATGTGGTGAACTTAGACAAAAGTCATGTTTTCTTCTTCTGGGGAAATGCTCTGGCTCCTAAAACCAGGATGGGGAGAAGAGCAAAAGACCACTAATCCGTGATGGCTAAAGCTGGTAGCAGATAGCAGCAACTAAAGGCTGCCTAATGACAACTCACTGGTAACTTCCATTCATACTTACTTTTAGCTTCATTTTTTTTTCTGCCATTTTTATTCATGTTGAGTTAGATGCAGATATTCGGTGTGTGGGATTGATCAGACATTTGCCTTTTTCAGACTTAACCTCCACAGGTGTTTGCTGTCTTATACTGCTATTGGCTGTATATGTTTTAGACACCATGAGATATATTCTTCTGATCCTCGTGTTATTGTCACTGGGTGAATGTATGAAATATTTGGAAGGGGAGAAGACCCCTTTCCATCATATCTCTACATGCAGCAGTAAACTAGGAAACAAGGGACTAAGGAAGTGTCTTTTGGGAGTGATGATGTTAACGTCTAAAAGAAGAATTAATATTGCTCAGCTGTGGACACACACTAAATGAACTCTAGAACAGGTTTAGACAGTCTATATCACACTTATTTCCCCTGCCAGAATAATGAATGATAGCTATATTAATGACTAATCCAGAAATATACAGAATAAAAGAAAATAAACTCACTATTATCATCACCATTTTTTCAGTGGAGGAAGAGATAAATGATATTTCTCTTTGTTTCTGCAGCAGAGATTTGAGTGTAAGGACTAGTATAAATTCTGCTGCTAATGGTGTAATTTCCAGACTTCTTCTGGAGATCAAGTAAAATAAAATCCAAATACCATAAAAACAAATCAGAGAAACCTAGGCACAAACCTTTTTCATTTCAGTATCTCTTTCAGCAAATGGGTAAAACTCTCAAATTCAAATTGGAGTCTCTGAGCAGTAATTGGAAAGACTTACCTCCTTTAGATAGAACAGCGGATCATTAAAACCTTAGAAGAGGAAGATTAACTGTGGAAGTGAAACTCAGAAAAGCATTTTCATCCAAGTTGCAGGACAGATGAAGAAAAATATGCATTACTTTACACATATTTGTGGATATTTTGGACAGGATCCTATTCCAGATTTGTTTTCCAAAGTCAAGTTTTCATTTGCTAACAAAAATAAGTGGCCAAGCTTTAAAAGATTCTCAGTGAATATCCACAGATTTAAAATAGAAAGCAACAATCATCATTGTCTGATATCACAGACTATGAAACTACCAGGAGTAGTTTGAAAAGGGATATGTTTGCTGATGCCTGCCACATCTTTTAGAAAAACATTCAGTTTCTATTGAATGATTTCTGATGAGAAAAAGCTTATCACAGCTTTTATAAATGCAGTATTTTAGGGGCTGTTAAACATATGCAAAGTAATTCTAATCTGAATTAATCTAGCTCCCAACTTTTGGGGCAGTTTCCATCTTTTGTAACAGTGTCTGCAGGATTGAGGAGTCCGCTGCAAAGCATTATTCCCTGCCAGAGCAGTCCTAGACCATGGTGAAGTCACCACCTAATCATCTCTTTGACTCAGTAAATAAACGGAGCTCCTGGCACTCTTCATGCAGAGCCTGATTGCCAGAGCTTTCATCCCTCTCGTGGTTTCTCTTTGAGCTCTCTCCAGGGCAGGAATAGGCCTCCTGACCCATGGATGTGCAGCTGGACGCAGCCTTCCAAAGCAATCCATGTCCTGGCTGATACCCACGTGTATGTCCAAGGTCATGTTGGCTCCTTTAACTTGACTGCTGCATGGAGAATGCACATTCTGCCCTGTATTTAGTAGGATTGACATCTGCTTAGCAGAAGACGTTGCTTCCCTAGCCCATTTCTGTAAGGATCACTTGTTTTCTTCATTCCTACAGTCATGATTTCATTGCTGCCCGTGTTAAAAACTCATGGATCTACATCAGTTACCTGCCCTCCCCATCATTTACTGTACTCTTGTTTGTGTGTTGTTGCTAAATATGGTCAGCAATAAGTGACTGTGTTTTCTCCCAGGTGGTGGATAAACGCGATAAAAGCAAAAGGCCAGTCCCAGGGGGTCCCACTAAATACAGTGGATCGACAGCCCCATTTGTAATTACATTCTGAGCTCCGTCAGCAAGCTGCTTTAAATCCTTTTAAAATGTGCAATTTTGATTTTTTTAAATAAAATATCATGCAGTGCCATATCAAGTAATTTACAGGAGTCTAAGAACATTATATCAATATTGTTACCATTGTCAACCAAATCCTATCTGAAGAGAGATAGCAGGTTAGTTAATTTGACAGGATATGTTTTCCATTAACCTGGCATTACGTACATTTCTCTCTTTTAGATCTTTGTTAATATATATTTTTATCAGCAATTTCATGCTAAGTGCTTTTGAAAATATAGCCATAAGTATCACAACGAAAATTGCTAGGAATGAATCCCTTTAAACCCTTGTTTATGTCCCTATTGAAGAATCTGTCTCTCTAGCTGAGCACTAAGCAAAAGGCAGGAAATTTCTTGAAAGGCAGATCTTCCAAAATAGGGAATTCCCAGTTAAAATGGAGGAGTGAATAGCTAAACTCTGAAGGACGCAAAGCTTGTATGGAAGAGACTGTGTCTTTTATTGGACCGTCCCCTGTGGCTGGGAAAAAAAAAGCCATGGTTCTGCATAGCTACTACCCTTTCCCCTCACTTTATTAGAAATGAAATCAAATTATACAGCTTCTTTAGAAAAGGAAATTGGTAAGCCTTTGCCAGATAATTCTATTTCTACTAGAAGACCTATGAAGACAAGAAACTGAATTCTTGTTAAAAGGAAAGTCATGTTCATCGCTACACTCGTATTCTACTCTCCCTGTGCACTTTTGAAATCTTATTAATTTCTTACAAAAAAATCGATTGTGCTGAGCCATTTGGATATACTCACATGTCTCTTGCAGTCCTTTAGATCTTAAAAGTGAGGAGATGAAGGCCACATGCTGGTATTTAACCATGTGCAAAACAGAAAAGTGAATATAGGGTATTTTGCTTCTAAAACAAGAGAGCAATCAAAAGAACTCAAGTGGCTTCCTGCTCACCTAACTTTAAACATCACTGATGTAAACAGCTATATCTAGCGATTTCAGACTCCCTTTAGTGTCATTTGAGAGGAATTGCCTCTTTTGAGTCATGATTCATATGACCTACTTTCAATATCTACATAAAGATGAGACTAATTGTGTCCTGAAAGTGCCAGTTTCTCTCCCTTTATTAAAGAGAGCTTAGGGTGACTTAGCTAAGATGTAGCTCTTTCTGTTATAGACATCTCCATATGGACCAATTCATCTCATCCTTCAAAGCAGCAAGCACAGCCCTGGTAGTGCTGGTCAGGCAGCTTTCTCTCCTTTTGCACACATCAGAGGAAGACAAGGATGTGGAGGGGAGGAGCAAACTGTTGTGAAGGATCAGCCAAGGTGTCCTCGAGATGAGGCCAGAGCAGGGGCTTGTGGTTCAAGATCATCTTTGGTTTTGTCTTGGAACTTTGCTTCTAAATTACTTAATATATGAAAAACAAGCACTGAATATTGAACTATTTGCATCGTGTTTCCCTCTTACCCAGCTGCTAGATCAGCCCATTATTTCACTGATGTTCAAGTGTTATGTTTTATTTTTGTTGCTTTAATATTGTGAGAGGCCAGGTTCAGGTGAACGGACTTAGGCCTGGTTCTTATCTTGGACCTGTGCAGCTTTCGCAGTGTAGGCAGATCTGTGTAGGCTGCAAAGGCCACGGAAGAATGCATGGAGCACCCACATGGAGTGAGATCTGACTCACTACTCAAACCCCCAAATCAAGGTGTCTTTGAGGAAGGAGGTTCTTCCTCTGAGTTGGGTGCCTACAAGCCAGCAAATATAGATCATCTAGAGAGGAATTTTGATCACCCTAAGGTGGACAGCTGACTACATTATAATCCTCAGAACAGATCCCAAATGATTTTCTCAGGGGTAAACAGGTGTAAAAAGGCAAAAAGAAAGACAGAACATGGGCCTAGAAGTATAGGTGTGACTCTGGAAAACCTGAACTGCTTCCAGTGATTCACCAGGGAAGTACTGGTAGCTGTAAACTAGTTACTAATGCTTCTTTGGGGGATATTTTGCAAGGATTATTTAACAAATATTTGTACAGCACCTGTCATTTCTGTGCTGTAGATTTGCTGGGCAACTAGCAGGCAACGTAAGTATCAGGGACTTGTTAAGATAATTACCAATTTTTCAAAAGTTGTTATCAGGTAGTTACCAGGGGATTTGTGAAGCTCTAATTACCTGGTCATCTGACCAAAAGAGCTGTCTTGACCCTTTGATTATCATCCAGATAGACTGAAATGTTGACACAATATTCTAAACAGATCAAACTACACACAAATTTTGACAGCCAAGTGAATATTTATTTCATTCTCATACAAAAAATGTAACACTTTTCAACCTAAAAAATAATATGATTTTAATTGTAACCCATAGCTTGTTGCTGTATATTTGCTTTTAGTGATGTTGAGCAAAGGGAGGAAGTTTTCTGTGTTTTGTTTTTAGGAGAATTCATACATTTACTACAGAAAAATGTCTGAAAGATATCTAGTCAGGCTGCTGAATTATGAATAGATTCATTGCCCCCCATCGGGATGTTGTTGCACAAAAGGTGATGAGAGAGGCTTTCATGTACGAAGATTTATTTGAGGACTCTGTAGCTGACTGAAGGTAAAAGTTGTTTTGGGGAAAAAAAGATGAAGGGGAGAGAAAAGGGAATGGGAAATTTTACCCCAAGGGCCTGCTAGGAAAACAAGGGGTGAATGTTTCCCCAGATGATCATTCCCTTCTGGGTGTCTTCTCCAAGGCAGAGCTCGGAATAACTTTTCCAAAGCTCCGAAGTAACTTTCTACTTTTCTCAGGACCTCCTCAGTCCTGCCCATGCCACTAGTTGCTCTTGCCCGCTGTGCTGGTGGGGCTGTTGGAGCACTCTTTGGTCAGGCAGAGGCTGTTGAGTCTTTTCCATGTATCTTATTGGTAGAGTTTTAGTCATTCTGTTTGGTTCTACCTTTGGATTATAAACTAAATTCTAGAATGCAATTTGTGGAAAAAAGAGGGAAAAAGACTGGAGGAGGGAAGACAATTCAAACGTTAATGGCCATAACGTCCTACAAAACCCAGCATAACAAACATAAAGTTTTCTAAATGCGTCCATGACAGGCGATTTGGAATAAGAGCACTGTGGAAAAGGAAGGTCAGAGGTACTGCCAGAGCAGCCAGGACTGCAGAGGTGGGGGTTTTCCATGGGAAAGACTGGCTGCAACCATGCAGGTGAGAGGAAGGCTGCAGAGATGCAAGTGAAGGCTCCTGGCATTGCTATGCTTAAGGTGATGTTTTCTTTAACCAACCTGTTCTGGGAGAAGGCAAAAAAATAAAAGAGAAGGTAACTGTAATAAGATTTCCAAATGAATGATTCCAGAGACTCCTTAACCCTCAAATAACAACACCCTGAGGCATCAGTCTTGCGACTGACTGCACAGAGTGAGCATAGAATTGAAGCTTAGGTCATATCTTAAAAATAATACAAAAAGGCATTAAAAAGTCAGCAGTATTTTTTGTCTCTCCTTGCTGACTGTGAAAATAATGAGTCATTTCTGGGTTCCCCTAGTTTATTCTGGTCTTGTTTGTTTTGTTTTTATTATGCTTGAATTGCATCTGCCATGATTCTTGTCTCTTCTTCACACATGTACAGTCTCTTCACTATTGACATTTGATTTTTGTTCTTTGCCTTGCATCAACCTTATCTACAAATGACTAATTTTCAAAACAGTTGCTTCCTCTCTGATACCTACAGTGATATTTTCTCAGTGAAATACTGCTTGTTGCTTTCACAGTGCACATCTTTCAGAAGATACCTTGGGACATAGCTAAAAACAAAAACAAAAAAAGTAGTCTTCATATATCAAACCTTGCAGAACTTCTTCCAAAGCTTTATTGCTTATTTTCCATACTGTGTCTCTATGAGGCTGACTACTGCACCAGGTCCCTGCGATGACCCCTCAGTCCGATTCTCTGAGGGTCTGTCCTTTTGCAGTGCTGCTGCATCACATAGTGGCATTTTGAACCAGTGAAAATGTGAACTAAGATGATTAAAATTTGGTTTAATTTCAGACACCAGCATATTCTAGGGCAGTTTTCCATTACTGTATAAGTGGCCTTGCTGCAACTGCTTACCCTCCTTCACCTCCACTGTGCCCTCAGGACCACTGTTTTATCTTATCCCTCACAGTGAGGTGCTTGGAGAGAGGAGGAGTTAATGACACAACTAAATTTTTTAACCTTCTTGCCACTCGCTCCATATTTTATCGATTTTTCATCATTCTGCAGGTTTCATTGGAGTTCTCGGTTGTCCCCCTTGACTGCGGGATACAGATCAAGGACTTTGTTGGGTTAATGGTGATGATATTGAACTTGACCATGAGGCAGCAGTGTGCCCTCCTGGCCAAGAAGGCCAATGGGATCCTGGG
>NW_010579907.1:31517-54340 GCF_000705375.1 Tinamus guttatus | reverse complement strand
TACCTCAAGGGAGGCAGTGAGGAGGATGGTGCTGGTCTCTTTTCACTGGTGGCCACTGAAAAGAACTAGGGGAAACAACCAGAAACTGAAGCATCAAAAGTTCCACAGGAATTTAAGGAAAAATTTCTTAACAGTGGGGTTGACAGAGCACTGGAACAGGCTGCCCAGAGAGGTTGTGGAGTCTCCTTCTCTGGAGATCTTCAATACCTGCTTGGATGCCACCCTGTGCCATGTAGGTGACCCTGCATGTGCAGAGGGGTTGGACTAGATGACCTCTAGAGGTCCCTTCCACCCTTAAGGATTCTGTGATTCTGTGATTCTCTTATCCCTTCTCTTACCTTCTGTCTTATCCTTTCTCTAATGCCTTTGTCGAGCTGTACTGGTAGACCATATCAATCTGTCCCTGTCTAAGACTCATTAAAAAAATGCATTGGCTGCTGGAAACCAGTGTTCTATGTTTTTCATTGAATTTCCTTATGTTCAGCATTTTTTTCCTCAAATAACTAAGCTGCTTTGCTGATTGCTTCCTCCTGTCCATCAGTAAAGACTTTATCTCACCCATTTTAATACCTTCACATCATTTCTTCCTTGGGGAGTTCAGACAGAATTACTTTGTTCTCTTCACTTTCTTCACTAGTAGAACCAATTCTTGGTGAAATTAAAAAATAAACAGAGGAAGAGTTTCTCCCCTTCTGTAATTACTTGTTGGATCTGAAATGTTATCAGCCCAGAGCAAGAACAAACCTGTTGTAGGTATCTGAAAATTCATCAGCTTTTGTTTATCTGAAGGTCACTCATGAGTAGCGGCAAAGAGAGGCTTTCAGGATGAGAAATTTTAAAGACTGAGGCTATTTGTTTGTTTAGAGAATAGATGAATTAAGAGGCCACCCTAGAGGTACACAGTGATGAATAGTGCAAACATGGTAAATCTTGTTACTCTCTTCAAGTTTTCCTCTCCTTTCCAGCAAAGGGACATTCAGTGAGGCTGAAAGGGAAGACTCCTAAACTGGATGAAAGGAGATGTTTGAAAGAAGCGCATCAGTGAAACTCTGGGACAAATTACCACAGATACCAAGGGTTTAGAAAGACTTAAAAAATAGAAAAGAATTGGAAAAAATGGCATATCATTTCAAAGTAAGGGGTTCAAATAAAATAAATACAAAATAAATATTGAGTTTTCACATAAGGATAAGTTATTCCACATTTCTCCAGGTTTACTGCCCCTTCTTCTGGAGCAGCTGGTACTATTCTTTGCCAGAGATAGGTCAATGAATAAGTCAATGATTCATGACAGTTCTGCATTTTGGGTTATGATAGTAATAAAAAATACTATAAGATTGCTGGAAATTAGGCCTTCAGAAAGAAGCCTTCTGAAATTAAGGTTTGAGTACAAGGAACAAAATCTCTTCTGGCCACCATTTCTCTGAGGGAATTTTTAACCTTTAGTATAATGGGTTTAGGATTATCTTTCTATTCCTCCTGTTTAAGAGTCTGGCAGAGTGCTACTGATATTTGCTTGTCTCCCAAAACCCAAACTGTATTTGAAAATACAGTCCTAGTTGTGTCAGGAAAACATTGCACCATAAGGAATATGCAAGAGCATGAATAAAACGAAAGTGACACTGTACATTACAATGACAATGCATGTGGGCTGACCGAAAGTTAGATTTTATTAACTGCGTGACCCTGAATAATTACCTCCAAGTACATAAAAATAAAGACTGCCCAGACGATGTGTACTTCTAGCTGTAAAAAAGGTGGAATTTGTCTTGGGAAAAACAATCCTACGTATAAAGATCTTCCAAAAACTCACAACCTGAGTAATGCTGTTTATAAATCACTTTCTCTATTTCCTAATAGTAACTGACAGTCAAATTCTGCACAGGACTGTGCAACACTTGTTCTCTCAGGCATTTTTAAGCTGTGTTATCTTCTGATATTGAGTCAGATGTGGCCTGAAGGTAGACCAGTACTTAGTGTGCGAGTTTCCCATGCTTTTACACACCTGGCTCCCAACCTCCTGGGAGAGATTTTGGAAACCTAAATATAAGAAAGACATGGATAAAATATGCTGAGACCTGCAGAGCTATACAGAATCTTCCTCTACCCTTTTAAATTTTCGGCTTATTTTCATTTTTAAAGCTGGGATGGTGACCTGGAGGGTACATGATTAAATGAAGGTTCTTAGTTCAAGAACTGCTCTGAATTTCCACTCTGAGAGCTAAATATTTAGATCTGAGTTTCTAACTTTAGCTCCCCACATCACAGCTTCTCGCTGGGGTTTCAAGTGACTGCACTTCTCTCACGCATGGCTGGAGGGAAAGTTTGGGAAAGTCTTTGGCTTAGTAGTGGAGCGCGGGTTGCTTGAGTGACCTTGGGTTTTCCTGCTTCCCCCAAGGCTTCATTTGTCTGTCCTTTCAATCTGGAGTAGTCATCTGGCAATGGAGGAGCTGAGTTTAAAAACCTTGAGCAGAGAGATCATGCCCTAAAGATACCCGCCAAAGTACTTTTTGACTCCCTAGAACTCAGAGAGAGAAGCCTTTGCTCAGCGCATCTTTGGTAATGTTGTCTACCCTTGCTCACCACCTATGTCACTCTGCATCATTTATTCCTTTTTATCCTTGTTTGTTACAGTAGTTGATTTTCCTGGTTTGCTTTCTCCAGTAGAGGCTTAATCACTGGTTTAGGTTTCACAGCACACCTTAGAATACCATAAAATAAACAAGCAAAATAGGAGACAGGCCTGAAAAGTCTACATCAAAAAAAAAAAAAAAGAGGAAAAAATCACTTTCATCATAGAGTCTCATATGAGGACTTAAAATTAAGGAAGCTTCTTTCAAAGCATGTATTTAAACATGGCTGAGAGCAATCGTGTTAGAAATCGTAAAAAAAAAAAACGTAGACAAAAGTGCAAAAATATGCTCCATAGAAATAGCAGCAGGTTTGAGGATTAAATGGTTTTACATTTCAGGTAAGCAATTGCAGTTAGTTAAACATATCTTTTTTCACCTTCCTCAAGGTACAGTAAGATGTTGGAAATGTCAAATCTTTCAAACTTCTGTATATCAGTAGAAGCGTGTGTGTAGCATTGGCCATGCATGCTCATCTGCACATATATTATGTATTATGGGAGAGTGGCCAAATCATTGGACTGAGAGCCACATATCTTGACTGTTCAACTCATCTGCTGCTTTCTTATGAAATCGCTAGAGTTGCTTTGTCTTAAATTTCTATGTCAATAAAATGTCTTTCCAAAGAAGAGGACTGTACAGATGCTTAACAGATTACCTTTGTTCTTAAATATAGATGGTGACAGCTGCAATTAATATAATATTTCTTTCAGCAGAAAAGAACATCACAATCAGTCAAACAGTGTTGAGAATTAGAATAAACATACATTTTGCATACAGGAATTGCATGTTCTTGTGGATCTTCTATTAGTTTTCCTGAACCTGCTTCTGTCATCCAGGTCTGCTTCCTTACATAGCCCATATAGCAATATTTTATTTCTTTCAGTGATCTAATCTCAGGACAATTTCTATCAACTTTATCAGTGAAAAAACCTTTTAAATGGTAGCTAACCAGGAAACAAATACACTATAAAAATGTAACCCAAGTAGTGAATACAGACAACAGCTGTGAACATTTTCAGATGAAGAGTTTTATTTGGAGGCAGTGTTTCTCCATGCAGATGTTTGAGATTGCGGCCATGAAAATGCCATTAATGCCATTTAATATGCTTATTGCAAGAACATTAGAAAGTGTTCATTATTTTTCTGAAAGAGACAGCATGGATGGAATGCAAAACCAAAACCATTAATGGAAAGAATAAACTGCTCTAGAAAACATTGATATAAAGTCTCTGGAGAGAGATAAAAAATCTATCTGTGCGAATCCATTCAGTAGGTGAGCTCCCATAGAAATTGGTTTGGGAGCCTCTAGCAATAAGAACTTGGCATTTTTTTAATCAGAAGGAAGATTCCATTTCATTGTCCAGATTGATTCCTTGATCATTATATTTTTATGAAGAAAAGTCTATGAAATTAAAATAAGGTCTTTATCGGTACTTCAAAACAATGCTGTTGCTACAGTTAAGGAAAGAAAAGCGCTACAAATTTTAACAGTACATTCATGTAGGGTTGAAACATTTTTAGTGACAACTTGGATGAAATCCCTGTCCTTTCTGTATCTACTTTACACCACTTAAAGATGTCATAGGGGCCTCATGGCATTTTTTCCAGCTGTAGGAATATTCCCTTGCAAAAGCCTTTGTAGAAGACAACCATAAACTATGAAAAAACAACTTGCAGCACTGCAGAAGTTTCCAATAGCACGGGGTGACTGCTGGATACTACAAGCCCAAGGGCTGTTATTTATACCAGGGCCTTTCAAACTCTTTGAGTAGCTGACATCAAGAAGGCACAAATACAAATGAAATCTCCTCTAGCGTTCTACTTCTATAAGGTTTCAAGTCCTAGGCTGTACCATTGTATGCATTTCCAAAAAACCCCTTAATAATGTAATTTGTAGTTCTTTCCCTTATTTTCATTTCATCCTTTTTTTTGCCTGCTCTATTAGATAGAACTAATTGCTGCTTTAAGCCATGAATGTTACTGTGACACACATTCTGTTTTTCCTCTGTTTGGATTGTGATTTACTACAGCATAGTTTAGGGATACATGCTGCTTCATCCTTGGGTTACCAGAATTAATTTCATTTGCCACCATAATACCAACAGCTGAGAAATGCAGGCAGCTATATGCCACACTTGAACCTGACTCTGTCTTCTCAGCAGAAGGGATTTGTTAGAGTTCTTTCTGTTTCAAATGTCTGCGATTTCAAGCTTTATTCATGTCAACATGCCTACTTGTTATGCAGCGTGTGTGTGAGATCACATTCCTAATCCTGAAAACAGGAGCAGTGAGGATTTACAAGCAAAGTTGACTCAGGAAGAAATGCTACCTTCTAACTCAGGAAAGCTGTTGCTTTGATGTATTCTGAGTCATAGATGCTCACTTAGGTGGTGAAAATCCTTTTTTTCTTTTTTTTCTTTTTCACTGCTTTTTTGCTCCCATTACATCTGTTGAGCCAACACAGCTAAATATGAGCAAAGACCTCTGTCCTGTTTTGTGCATTGCCAACAAAACAGCTTCCTATGGTAAGTTCCCGCTGAAGGCAGCAGGGCTCTTGGATGTGGCACAGAGACGTAATTGGAAGCTTGTGCGACTGCCCAGGTGGTCCACCAAAGACTTCAACATTTATTAACATGACAAAAAAATCAGCTCAGGTCACATAGACCTGCCTGGGTCGGGAACTGAGGCACAAAAAGTACGTTTGCATGTTTGCAAATGGAATGCGTTTAGTCTGGAGTCAACTGAATAATGTGGTAATACCCCACAGCACCATTCCATACAGGCGCTTCTTAGATTTTTTCTTTTATCTTTTGAAGACAATAGCTTCAACCTTTCTGCAAATAAAGCCAGCATTTTGCTTTACTTTTTTAAAAATTATTTTATTTTATTTTTTTTTTCTGGTGGGTATTATGATGTGACGCTTATAAAGGTTTCCATCATAATTAATACAAGATGTTTTAGCAAGATAAAAAAAACTGTGGTGATAAGCATCAATTGTATGCAGCAGAATTAGGAATGAATACTAGTAGTAGCAATATGTACACAAAATTTCACTTACATACGTAGTATTTATGCCAGATTGAATCTTCTTTAGCATAATTACATATATAAGGTAAGCAACATTTTGAGCAGTCTATTGTCTAAATTAGCAGCTGTAGGCTAGGCTGAAAGGCAACTCCCTGTAATTGCTGTGATGATTCAGACCTTGCAACAGATATGCAATTAGGTTTGGTTGCTTTTCAGACCCCTTTCCCGTTCTGATCTGCTATATAATGGAGGGTAAAGAAGAGAAACGAATGCCTTTTAGCTAAAGAGCACCATCCGAAAATTTGGGGACTTAATGGAAGGAGTACTTTTACATGTAATGGAGCAGTTTTAAGTGAGAAGTTTGCCCATGCATTCAAATGTCTGTGATTACAGTGGTCCAATCTACTCAATAGTAATGCACAGAGTTGTCTGTATGATTAAAACTGGTTCAATCTGTAGCTTACTATCTTAAATATCTTTATTTATTTATTTATTTATTTCAGGTCTATTTCAAACCTTTACATTTGGATTTGAAAAGAAAACAAACCAAGGAATTATTATTATTTTTTTATCTTCTGTTGCCAAACTGGTCAAAATCTTATTATCCAGCCAAAAATTGTGCTCAGGGGGGTTGGATCAGTGTCATCAACTTAATGTTTTTTTTTTCCCTATTTTTTTTTCAGTTTACAATTTAGTGTACACTGACTTTTGATTCTGCAAACTTAAGTTGAATTGTGAAGCACACTCTGTATTGTCAATAGCTTCTGCATTACCACTGAAAGGTTTTGACAGGCTGAAACATTTTTTTTTTAATTGATGGCAAAAGGCAGCTCAGTATCCCAACCTGGGCAGATTCAACAATGCCAGAAGTGGAAACAATTTATATCCTTCAACTCAGTCAGTAAGATACTGCTAAGAGCAAATTGATTTAAGAAAAATGTTGTTTTCATGACATTGTCAGCTCATCATGTCCTAACTACACTTTCTGTACAAATACAGAATTCTAAACTAAATTTGGGAATCTATTTGAAAACTTGGTTAAATGTTTCAAATACGTAATTCCAGAGGGGTTTGCACTTCCCTGGATTCTTCCAGACATCTTCATGTAGATGGAGGAGCCCAGGCTGGGGCCTTAGACACCTTCTGGAAATGAGACGCGGACTGTTCATGCCATAGCAGTGACTGCATAACAGCAGTTTTTCTACCCTGGACTTCTCAATTAAGTGTCCTAAAGGTGGGTTGAGTTCATTAGGCTTCTCATCAGTCTTGCAGGGTAAATGAAATGCTTTCCTCCCTGAATCAAGATCAATGGCCTCAAGACTCCCACTCCCTTTGCATATCCATAGGGAGAATTTGCTGCCTCCTGCAGTTACTTCACTTAAGCTCTGCTCAGGCACCATGCTTCAGTGCAACGGTGAGATGGTGCCTGCAGCTTCTTTATTTGTTTATTTATGTTCTTGTGTAAAGAACATCAGTCTACATCAGTAACGGGTGGCAAAAAAAGGAAGCTCATAAATAGCAGCTGAATAAGAGTCTTGTACAGTGGTATCTCTGGGGAAGGGTGTTACAGGATATATAATTTTTTTTTCTTCTGCCTGTGCTCTTCTGCTGGTAGTGTGGATGAAATCTGAAATGTACTTAGTTTATTGGGACAAGCTGATGAAAAGATGTGTTTGCTTTGTACAAATAATTTTCGTGGTTCTTTCAAGAGAGAGATGGTTATGCCGAATTCTTCTCATTTTACTAGTGATTTATCATGTTATAGCCCTCAAAAGAGGAGTAGAACATGATACCTTTCTGCAAAGTCACTTCTTTACAGACAACTATATTTCTTCAGGCATTATTTACTGCTGAACAAGCTTGTTAAATGGAATAGCTGGCAATTGTATTTCTAACTGAGAGTTAGGGGATTTTTTTGTCCTTTATGTTGTGGATGCAGATGAGACCTTGACACTTGAGGGACTTGGTACTTATCAAGACTTGATTGTCCAAATTCTTATTGCTATTTCATTGTTATTGCAATATTACTGTTATGTTGTGGTACTTTTAAATCCTTAACTTCCTAGAAAATACAAGTAAACATACTCTGAAATCACCTTGATATTTTGGATCAAATCACTCTACCTTTAATGAAAATCAGCTCTTAAACTATGTAAAATAAAGCAGATCTTAATTGAATTATCATTAATATGGTTTATATGGTTATTATAAGATTTTAGGATTCTACCAGGAATCTGTTATGTTGGGATACATATGCATCTGCATGTGTTAGGCTATATTAGGCTATATGTTACTGAAAAATATATTTCAGTAACTTGGATTTGCCTTCAGAACCAGAATGTCACAGTAATTCATTAAAATACAAACCCAAGAGCAGATTCATGTGAATGATAACAGATAGATTAAAGATGTATGAACAAACTTTTTAGTAGGAAAAGAAGATATTTGAACTTAGTAGTGGTTATTATTTTAATTGGTGCCTATATATAAGAATTGCATGGGTACTGTGGGTGCTAACCCGTCAGGCTGGTTTCTTCTTGCGTAGAAATACAACTACTTTCATTTGGGACCTGTTAGGCTTTGGAGACGAGTGTTGTAGTGTACTGAGGAAATAAGGAAAGACAGGCCAGCAAACTCCTGATAGAAAAGTGGCGTGTCACTGTCTACCTGCTGGAGTCACTGCTCCATGGGTTGTCCCTAAATGTGCTGTACATGGAGGGACTTCTTGGCCAGTGCAGCCCTGGGGTGCCCTGCTTCTCGCTGCATATACTGCTGAGCCCCTCATGAAGTGGTTCCTACACTGCTATGCTTTCTATTCAAAAGTTTCAGGAAAATGAGTTTCAGTTTGCATTTTCTGGCTGTGAGCTGCCTGGGAATCACTTAAGAAGAAACATCAGACTCTATGAGGTTGGCAACCTGCTGATGCATCAGAATCAGTGGGGGGAATTTCTTTTCTTTTTCAGAGCAAAGCAGCCCAGATACAAATTTTAATTTTCTGTGCGATTGTAGGGTAGTAGCTATGGGGCAAGGCATTGATTGTTTTAAGGAAAAGGAGAGAAGACTATATTCCAGAGCTCGGGATTTTGTCACCACTTTTGCAGGCCATATACACACATATAATCAGTGCCAGATATCGTTTTCATGGGAGAAATAGATGGATTGCTTGCCTTCCACAAAGACAACATCTGTTAAGTGAATTAAAGCAACAAAGGAAGTGAAGTGATATCTTCCTTATAAATGATATCACCCAGTTGTGCTGATCCTGTGTACAAAGAATTTTTGTAGAAGGCATTTGCTCCTTTTTTTTTTGGATGCATTTAAAATCAGATTTTGCTGCTGGGTTCACAGCATGGATTTCAGAAAGCGGATTAGCTGAAAGACGTCTGTCCTTGAAGTCTGCAACTGGGCATCCACTGTGTACTCCCACCCTTTACACTATGTGCCAAATTTTTCCTTGTTTCCACCTACATTGAGGCTTGTGTCATAGGATAAAACCTTGCTGGGGATCGGTAACTCAAATGCTGTATGTCAAAACCCTGGGAGAGCTCTTCTGCTTTGCTGTGTTTCCCTTTGCACCTACCCCTCCAAGAAGCAATAGGAAAAGGAGGGATATCCTTCAGCATTCCCAGCACCCATTTATGCCACTCTCCTCAATAATCGTATGATATTTCAAGCCATTCATTGCTAAGGTTACACAAGTGTGGTTATGGGAGTTTTCTTATCAACACAGATATTCTCAAAGGTGCTGGATTAGACTGTCTAATTATGTCCTGTCTTCGCTAATGCTGCCTAAGCTTGGGCTTGTGTGCTGCACCCCATAGTGCAAAGGGACGGCATCCACAGTGATCCAGAGCTGGGGTTTAACCTCAGAGAAGTCCTGCCTGTGGCCATCTCTGATTGACAAGTTTGCTTTCTTCAGACTTGGGACACTATCAGCCAGGATACCAAGCCATGATGATCAAGGAGTCATGTTCAGAAGCAACCACGCGCCTTGAGATAACGGTGTATAAATAGATCGTGTGAGACTAAAAGATTGCGGAAGATTCTGGGTATTTATTTGGAATGGATGAAGGCAGATGTTGCTACTCAATGAAAAAGTGGTGGACAAAATGCTCTGAACTTCGCATGGAGTAACTTCTGTGCATTGGCCTCTTCAAAAGTAAAGGCACAAGCAAGGTAGAAAGAAGGAATCTTAGGAATCTGTGTGTTTTCACATGCAAACCCATACTCCAGATCTTTACAAGAATCTGAAAAACTTTCTGGGGACTTTTTTTTATGTTCATAAAGAAAAAGGGAAAAAAAAAAAGAACAATTATCTGGAATTTCTCCATCCTAGAATAATCATAACAAGAAAACAACTAAATCTGCCATGGATCCTTTCCTGCCAGCATATGAACAATTGTCTATCAGCTAAAGGGTTCTTCTCTCTTTGACCGCCAGAACAAAGCATCTTGAACCAGCAGTGCCTGTTTACCTCTAGGGCAGGATTTGGGGCTTGCTATTGACTGAAATGTGAATGCATTAGTGAGTGGTGAGCCTCTGGAAAGCCTTTGCTGACTGATAGGGCATGTCTGAGCCTTGGAGAAGAAAGATTTGAATTGCTTTTTCACACATACCAGATGGGCATGCCTTCAAACTCGCAGACACCAAACAGCAAAATCTAGCTCCTGTACTATTTTTTTTTTTAATTTCTAAAAAAATTAAGCAATCCCTTTTGGTTGAATAAACTGTGAATAAGCTTGTGACGCTTGTGGAATTATAACAGAGAGGTCTGAAGAGCTAACTTGCCAGATAATGCCCTCAAATGTCCAATGTGATCACAAGTTGATACTAGTACCCTGCACACTGACTTAAAAGTTCCTGATTCAAGCATTTTGCATCATCAGTCCTAAGAACTGTTAATGCTCTATTTGCAGATATGCATTGCTTTCCTTTCTTCTGCCTTCCCTGGTATTTTGTGCCGTTTCTTTTTCCTCTTGGGCTCTAACCAGATTAGCCTTTTTTGTAACGCTTTTTATAAAGTAAGGGAAATAGTTGAAATGAATGGCTTTCATAAACACAGACAGAGACAGATTGAAATAATATGAGTTTATTTCGAGAGATAGGTTGCTTGGCAGCCTGGAGATGACAGTAGAGGTGGTGGAATACAATCTTTAATAGTGTAGTATTGCTTAAGGGTAGTGCTTAGTGTATTGTGAACTAGCAAGTGCAGCTCAGGAGATATAGCTACTGTAGTAGGAGATGAGGAAGGAAGTCTGTATTATAAGCCAGAGCCAACTCGTGTCCATTCATCTTCAATTTAGCGGTTCACTCAAAGGATTTGTTGACCATCTGCTACTTCGCTTTATGAGTTGACACAGGAAATGAAGCCCAGACGCAGAGATGTATTTTTAAAAATTATCTTTAATATAGTGGTGAGCTAGCTTAAGATATCTAGTAGTAGTATCTATACTCTTGCTGGAGTATATTCCTCAGTTTCCTACCCTGCCCCATGAACAGGAAGAGGGTGTCCAAGAAAGTTTCATGTTTCTCTGTTTCCTCTCCACATAGGTTCCCCTAGTTGTCTCCTGGCTGCACATGCTCCAGTCAGAGTTGGCTCCTTTCAGTCTTACATGCTGGACATTGACTGCAGGCTTGACAGTTTTTTATTTCTCTTCCTGCTTCTCCTTAATTTAATATCAGACCTCCAAGAGACTGCTGGTGAGTGCAAACATGAAACAAAAACCCAGCTGATGACACCTATTGGTATTACATCTGAGCTCTGAGCTGCTAGAGTCTCTTTGTTTTGAGCTTAAATTTGTAGGTGCATACCGCCCCTTTCTTGCCTCAGGGAGCAGAAAGATGGTGGATGATGCAAAAACACTTGGATGGTCTCCAGGTGGCCTCTTGACTCTTCTCTATTTCCAGGGCCTCCTGGCTTTGGGTTTCCAGCAGGCAAGGGCTGGGCAATGGCAGCAACACATGCAACAACTTTTGGCTTTCTGACCCTTTTCCGAGTTTTTAAGGAGTAGTGTAGCATGGGAGCTGCCAGCATTGACTTATTGAGTGACCCTGTCACTGCTGTAATGGCAGGAGGTGGGGAGATGCTCCAGCAGAGCAGTGAGTCCTGCCCTGCCGAGCAAACTGAGTGAGACTTCGGGGAAATAGATTCCCACATGGGGTGCCAGCGGTGAAGTTATCTGCTACTTCTGGCAAGAGCAAAATCATTTGGCTTCTGTGGCCATGAAATCATTGGACCTAACTCTGTTGCCCTGATGTTGCCCTGCAGCGAAAGGATGAGAAACATTGATGTTGGATGTAAAACCACTTGGTCCTCACTCTACCCTGATATAAATAATTACAGCAGATGTAAGACAGCAAGGAATTAAGACATTAAGACTGCTAATTCCTTTTTTTTTTTCTTTTTAATACAAGAATAATAACCTGCTCAGGGCATACTATGACTCACACTCAATGAAATCACTAGTGCTGGCTACCTAGTAATTTCAAGCTAAATTTGACTTTACACCTGCACTTAAAAAAATGTGGCAAAATTGCTGGTGATAAGTGGAATAGAAAGACGCAATGAAACCCTTACCATAAGCTTTTGTCATTTTCTTTTACATCTTCTTTTTCACCTGCCCTTTCGGGAAGGAACAAAACAACAGACTGGTCTTTGACTTAGTGTCAATAATAGCTTGCATGATTTTCCAGGCCAGAGCATCAGTGTCCACCTGTATATGTTTATGCAGCAGTATACAGACTATGTCATCACAACCACCAATAACATCACCCCCATAGGTTCTGAGATAACGTCTCATAAATCAATATACTTTTGCTCCACCGTCTTTGAAGCAAGAAGACTTGCGTTTTAGCATGTCTGTTTGACTAGCATATCTGAAAGTCTGTGTTTTTCATTTTATACTGCAGTTGCTGATAGTGCCTTATTTAACAAAATATTGTATTTTAATATATTTTTAGTATTCTGATAACGTCTGGTCAGAACTTTTCTCATCTATAATTCAGCCTGAAGACCACACAGGTTTGGATTTTGAGTGTTTTTTTTAAAGATGCCTTTATCATAACAATCTTATCATTATTAGGGAGCAGAACTTCTTGAGTGAGTGCTAATGGCATTTTTCATCATGTGTCAAGCAGTGTTGCCAGGCACTATTCTGAAGCTTATCATGACAGAGTATTCAGTTGTTATCGTAGAACTTGATGTTAACCCTAAAGACTTAAATTCAGACAGATGTAATATTACTCTTTTTCATATTTCTGTAGACTGTGTAACAGCTGTGTAGCTCTTCCCTCCCTTTTCTATATATGTGTCACTTGCATGCACACTAGTGTCATCTTGTTACTTTTTCCATTCCCATTGCAGCAGAAGAGTAGAAAGAAAACCTATTGCAAGAGAGAGCAGTACTACACGATTCTGTTTCCAGCCTAAACAAGTGTATCATTTAATTTATAGTGCAGACTGCTGGGTGTTGACTCCTATTTAGTTTCTGAAACAGTCTATTTCAATGGAATAGAAATGCCCCCATGTCTCATCAATATTTTGCAAACCACTGTCTTGGTGATAGCAAGCGCAGTTTGGTGTTTTGATGCTTTTTGGTGAGTTTTTGAAAATTCCGAGAGTGAAAAAAAAAATCATCTCTTTACATTCTCTCTTGCAGTGATCCTCTAATTCTGCCCTCTATTGACATATTCCTGCTTATTGTCTCCCATTATATCTCTTGATCAGGATTCTGATGTTCTTCTTGTGCAATCTCATTGTGATGTCTTCTTAATGTAAGTATTTGTACTCCAATTAGTCCCTTCTTCATGCATCCTCATCTGATACCGTTTATAGGTCATCGCTTTGTTCCAAACCATCCATAACTGCAATGTTTTGCTGGGGAGCAGAGGGGCATGACAGTGTGTGTCTTGGTCTTGGTCGTTCTCTGTTTATGTCCTCATAGCATTTTGGGACGGTTGGTTATTTATACACTGTGTTCAGCACTGAGTTTTGAGATCATACCATTTGGGAAGACAAAAAAATATGGTTTATATCTGGTGTTTTCCTCACTAGAAGGTGAGGTGCAATGTTCCATCTTGGTAGGACTTGGTGATCTTTAATTACAGCATAAAGGATATCAGGGATGTCAGCGCCCCTTTTGTGTTTCTTCAGTTGTTTGTGTTCAGTTGGTCCTTCGTTGTTTCAGTGTCCATGAAGTCTGCTAGTAACAATTTTGACAGTTTCCTTAGTTAATGCCATTAGGCTGATCACTTGTGACTGAATGGCTGCAAGAGGTTCAGCAAGGGCAGATTTTAAGTCCCCGAACTACAAATCTGGTTGCTAGAAGCTGCTGCGGAATTTTGTGTTTAGTAAAGGCCTCCTTCTTTTAAAGCATACTTGATTTGAAAATCATTTTATAATTACTTTTTTTTTTCCTAATTTACCTTCATTAGCTCCCTTCAGTAATATGAGCTATTGGGAGTCCAAACGGCAACTTCTAGTCCTGAAGGTATTTTCTGCAGTGCTTTTCCGTCTAAAGAACACTCTTCATAAGGCAGATATTCACAAGGCTACACCAGCATTGAATTTATAAGCTTCTTAGGCCTCCTGATTTTAGGCTTAAGCTGTACGATCTGGTAGGGATGAAAGGTGCATATTCATTTTGTATGCACTTTACTGACACTGTAGACCGTTCCTGGTTGTTGCTGTTATTCACATAGAAATAATGGCGTCCTGTTCCCACAAAAGTACGGAAAGTAGGGATGTAAGGAGACCATTAATAAGATGTGCTTGCTGCAATTTTGCTCTCAGTTAAGCCCTTGGAAGCCCATCAAAGTTATTGAAGTACCATGAGTTTAAGCAAAAGCAAAACTTGACCTGCTGTGGCAAATTACTGTCACTCCTTTGAATTTATCACTGTCTCTCATGAGCTAGTTCAGCTTTGATGTGGGGGAAGAGAAGCGACAGATTGAATGGTGCAAGGGGGCAGCTCCTGACTTCCCATCCACTTACTCACCATGAACCTGCCTTGGCTTTTCCCTGGAGTGATTTTGCGGTGCTCAAATGGATGTGCCCAAGATTGCAGGAACATTTATGTTATCACATTTATATCACATTTATGTTTGTGCATATAAGTCATGCAGAATTCAGTAATATCTCTGGGTTACCTGAGACTCCCTGCCATATGGAGGGGATTCACACTCTCAGCTCTGTTTTTTTCAGACCACATGGATTTTCTTGCAACTCCCTTTGCGTCTGATTTCAGGAAAAGGGAACACATGCACTGCATCGTGGCCCCTGTGGTGCCAGAAAATTTATGCCTCTGTGATAAATTGCAATTGTTAACGGGAATGATTAGGAAATAGAATAGATCTTCTGAAGAGACTCCCTACTGTAGTCAGGAGAGGGACAGAGAGACTCCACTGCTCCTTTCTGTAATCTGGTAAGAAGAAATAGTGGTGCCACTGAGTGAAATTAAATTAGAGGAATGTTGAGGCAATAATAATGATAGCCTGGCATTGCTTTGCGGTTTTACCTATCACTGTGTAACATCTCTGTTTGATAAGTCTGAGCAGCAGTGACACAGAGTCAAGAACAAATACTGAGATACATAAAAGAACATTTTGATATAAATATGTAATATCAGCCTCTCTGCCTGTTGAAATGGTCACTTTCTAGCATGTGGTAGAAGAAAAAAAATCCTGCAGTACATTTGTATGTGGAGAGATGAATAAAATCAATCAGTGTATATTTGTTACAAATTTATGCTTACTACAAACCTGAGTCTCAATATGCTCATGGGCTATTGACATCAGCTACAGTAAGTTTATTGCAGAAACTTTGAAAAGTACCTCAGTGGAGTAATATAAGCAAGTTATGTTGTCCTTACAATGTTCATTCCAATATAGATTTTAATTTCCACTTGAGTTTTCTCCGTCTCTGAGTAGGACTACACCTATGTAGTACTCAATGTAGTAGTCAATGTAAAATCCACAATACCAGCAGTAACAGCAGCTTTGAGGGTTCACTTCAAATATGATTGGAGGCAGCTGATTTCTTCTGACCATTAGAAGATACAAACTTACAAGTTGGAATTGTCGTGTCCCTTTCCTTTGAATCTCTCTATGCAATTTGATGCTATTTCTAAAAATGTATCAGGAAATAGAAGGTCGCATATATGAGTCTAAAAGAATATTATACCTAAAATCTATCTGCAGGACAAAATCCAAGCTCTGAACAGTGAAATATATAAATTAACTACGATGATAGATGTTCTTTACAGCCTAAGCAATGTATTCAAGAGGATTAACGCAGTACTTCCTTGTCTGGCCTCCAAGTCTACGTTGAATGTTGATTTACACCAACTCACAACTCTGAAATGTTAAATATGGGTCAACAAGTGCATCCATACACCTGCTGTGGCCCAGAGGCCCCTTTCAGGGGGTGTACTGACACCTTCTAATCCTATATCAGACCCAGATTTCCTCACTGCCAGTTTGGTAACTGCTCTCAAAGCACAGCATAAGAAATGGTAGTAACATTTCACCCTGAATGATTGGCCCTTTTAAAACTTTAGGATTAAAACGAAGAGATAAAAGCAGTAGCTACCTGTTTCAAAGATGGAGAAAGCAAAACAATAGATTTGACTTGCCTGAAGTTTCCAGTATCGAGTTTAAATTATCCCTAATTAATGTAAGCTCGTGGGATTGATTAATCCTTTTGTTTTTTCTTCCTTTTTTTTTTTTTAAGATTTGCATTAGGACCCCTAAATATTTAGGGGAAAAAATGATACTTAGATGGATTGAGAACTAAATTTTGCCGAGCAAACACAATTTAGTTCTTTCAGTTCTTGGAACGAGAACTGAAAATTAGATTTTGCATTGAAGCAATGAACGCTGAAAGATCCAGGAAGAACAAACAGATGAGTGGAAGGAGATCTCGTCCTCTTGCAGTGAGGCAGAGGCATATAGTGGCAAGGAAAACACCTAGGAGTGCAAACATTATAGACCACCCTGTTGTAAACTGTTGAAGAAAAGGTTATTTTGATGAATTGATGACTTTGTTATATTGTCGTGGATTGTTTCAGTTTTGAAACTAGCTGTGAACATGAAAAATGCCCAGCAGTTCTGCCAAGACTGCCATGTGTATCATCTCACTTCTAACTCGCAAGCTTTCCTCCTTTTTCTCCTAACTTTTCTTTACACACTTTTTCATCTTTCAGTCTCCCTTTTTTTGTGGTAGTTGATTTTCCATCTTGGCAAAAAAGAACGGAGCCACTGGGTAGACTTCTTGTCACTATAATTTATATGAAATCTGAGTTTACGTTGGGAGTAATCACTGATGAATATTCATGTAATCTAGTATCTTTGAGGAATTGTTATCCTGTTTAATCACGCTCGAAAGTCTGTGATCCTTGTTCTTGTTGATAAGGCTTCTTAGCATATTTCCTGTTGCTGAGAGGCTGAGCTACTTGCAGATGCCAAGGTTATTTGGTGATATGGGACACTACAGAGAACTGGGACATGTTTTCATCTTTGTTGAAAGCTGAGGCTGATAAGATGCCTGGCATCATCTCTGGGAAGCGGATACGATCTCATACCCATGATATTGGGAAAGCACAATATGCAGCATACAACGAATGCTGTGGCTTTCCTCTGCTATTAGAGGGTGAGACTTGTTCATTTTCCAAAGAAATGTCATCTTCAGTGGCCACTTTCCTTGCCACTTAGGTCTCTGCCAAAAAGCAGGATTACTGCCATTCTGTGATTTCAAGAATTCATCTCTTGTGCACGGCAAATCTAACAAACACAACTGCCAGAACTTGCCCCAAAATGTGTCTCTCTCAGGCTAGTTGTGCTGAGTACAGCAAACCACCTCCATGTCCCTTTCCTCTGGTTGCTCGCAGAGTGATAATGAAACTAATTTTCTGCACTGACTGTAATCTCTGGAGTTTCTCCATCTTCTATGTGCACGTGCCAGCATTACAGCATGCAAACTGGAGCTGAGCTTTAGGTTCTCATTTTGCAGGCTGGAACATGATGACCAAATATCTCTACAGATGTAGAGTGCTGTCCTTCTTTGCACTTAATGAAGCAAAATATGTTTTATAGTAATATTCCTGGAGATGCACCAGAAATAAGCACACCGCCCGTAAGGACTTTCAGTGTTACTCATCTATCCTCCAAGGTTACCTTTTTTCTTGGTCTTCTCAGTATTCTTTCTGTTTTGTTGTGTTTTGTTTTGTTTTCCTTCTCTCCTCTGTCAGTCATCCTCATCTTTCAGGGCTCCAGATTGCAGAATGGTAAAATGACTCTTGCAGGGGCAAATATACATTGCTTGGAGATAATTGCTTTGGATCTTACTGGGAATAAAGCAAGCTTAGCTACAGCAACACATTTCAGACTTACTGAGCTCTACAAAGCAATATCTAGACAATAAAAAAAACCTGATGTTATAGTGGTTGTGCTGTCACTGTATTCTTTAAGCACGTTTTGTTCTTGTGAAGTTTCTGTTTCAGTGTAAGCTGCTTTTCTACGGCCATGCCATATAACCTCTTTTGTTTCTTACACAGTGACTCACTGGTGGGCACCATGACTTTTAGGTTAAAACAGTTCTCCTTCCATTGGTCTTTACAAACATAACAGTTGTGCACAATAAAGGTTTCAGATCTTAAATCGGATAAAGTGAGAGAACTGTTATCCTTACAAAATAATTTGACTTGATGTAAAATCTATAGAACTGGTAATGACAAATATTGATATCTGTTCCTCTTGAATTTCTAAGAGCTATCACATGTAGGATTTTTTTTAATAGATGTATTATTTGAAACAAAATTCACCTAAATACTAACATAATAACTGAATATGAAAAGAGTTCTTTTTTTTTCTGTGTAGTAATTACACAAGGAGTGAATAATAATAGATGGACTGATCACAGGACACAGATCCAGACATTTATAGAACACCTGCTCTAATGTCAGACATTTGCCTTGGGAAGACATTTAATTTCTGTGCTTACAAATTTCTCAGGGGTATGACATGGCTAATGTTATCAAAAGACTGCGAAGATATCTCCAACTCAGTTTAAAAATGTAACCCATGGTCAGATTAACTAGGTCCTCTTCTAGATCTAGGGTTTCACATTCATTGAGGCTCACTATTTCTTGTCAGGATCTTGGCCAATTTTTTTTTTTTTTTGGCTAGTAGGGGACTCCACATTTCTTCTCATTGACCTTGTCCTGGCTGAGTTCTTTCTTCTCAATAGCTATGGAGACTAGCCCTTTCTTTCTGGCCAAGGACTTCCTTTCCCCTTCTTTTGCCCCTTGTCTTGCTCGTCCTGTGAGAAATCCACTCACACATCTAGGGACCTGGTTCCCTGATGTCTATCACTAGTCATTATCATTCCCCTGAACTACCTTCCTTCCAGCTATTTCGTTGTCCTTCGGCTAATTCCTGAGAAATAGAAATCCCCAAACAAGTTCCTTCTTGTGCTTTAAGGGCTCAGTACTCTTTCATGAATAAAGTACTCCACACTGATTTATATTCTGCCAAGGTCTTCACGTGAATAAGTGCCTCAGTTATAGTGGTGGTTCTAGTATTAGAGGTAGATCTAATTAACTTGCTATGAATAGTTTTGCTCTAGTCACAGACCAACAGTGTAATCCATGTTCTTTGATACACTGTGAGAAGCAAAATATGCATCACAGGTGATTCCTTAACTAGGTCACTGCAGTTCATAGCACACACCGCTTTTCAAATCTTAGGATTTAGACTGTTTGTAAGACAGTGGTAAGATTAGGACTATGAGAGGGAATTCGCGAAAATATGTTCCAACCTCTTTCTCAGTAATAGCGCCAATAACTACATCCTTATTTTTGTTTTCCCTGAACAAATATCTTCATAACTAGGCTCATTTTCCTGAAATCAAAGCACATATCCCCTTTTTTTTTGCTAAAATCAAATATCTGTAGTCCTTCACCCACTCTGAGTGGCCTTTCCTTATTTTGCACTGGTGTCTCTGAGAACCCAGTGTTCATAGTGCCCAGCGAAACAGTGCAAGCCTTTTTTCCATAATTCACAAAATTCATTTTTTTTTTGCACACAGTTCTCACTTGTGTTTTTAAATCTTCATGGTGGAGATATCCAGTGTGTTGTTGTGGATTTCCAATCACTTTAGGCACTGGAGTTGTGTGGAGTTGTGTGATGCCTCAAAGCTACACAATAACTTGGGAGTGCATTTATACCTCTGCCAACCTGTTCCTTCTTTTTCTATGGTAGGAGAGGACTCCTAAGAGAATCCTGTAATTCTGATATGATAGATATAGGAGACCTTTACAGAAAGGGATGACTCAACACATTCTTTACTACAGACTGTCCTTGTCCAGCCTTCCCAGCTACACATCTTTTCTACCTTCTCACAGCTACATCTTCTCTGGGTGGTTTCTGTCCACATGGGCTGATTCTCTCAGCTCTTTATTCAATCATTCACTTTGAAGCAAGTAGAAAGTTCCAACATGTTTCGGCCAGCTGCAATGCTGGGAAGCTTTGCCCCATCAACAAAGCTATTGAGACAAGGTCTCTTATGGCTATGGATACCTTTCTTATTAGAAATGTCAGCTGTTTCTTTGAGTAATTTTCTTCTTTTGCAAAAACTGCTTGAAATTTTTATTCATCTTATATATGCCTTCCTTCAACACATTCAAAGAGTAACTGGCATCATAATTCACCTTTTCTGATCTTAAAGAAAGAATTATGAAGCAAGTTTTACACACAGAGCAAATAAAACCTGGATAAGAAATTTTGTGGATGCCTGGCATTTTTTTTCTTAACATAAACTAAGGAAAATTCCTTGAATACAGTTTTCTTCCGTGTGTGTTCTGCTATTTTATCCAATGAGTGTATTTCACAGAAAAGAAAATAAGTACTCCACCTAGTTGATTTAGCTGAAAACTCTTGATTTTTTTTTTCCACTAAAGAAGCTATGATACCTTGTGAATAAATTGCTCCCAATATTTTTAAAAATCCACGGCATTAATTAATTTCACAGTAATGCCAATAATCTTTCACTATATGTTTCTAAATTTATTGATTTCTCACAGGTATATTACAGTAAAAAGTAAATCTGCACACTATTGCACATGGTTCATTTGTTGTAATGTGGTTTTTTTAAGACTTTTAGCAGCTGTATACTCTTTATATTACAGATAAATACACTCTCATTAATTATTATTCTAAAATAAAAATCTGAATAATAGGAAATATGCAGCTGCTCCTGGAAACCCTAGAAAGACAAATTGCTTGAAAGACACATTTTCCTATCTTCTTTCAGCAATGGCTCATAGATATGCAGATGGTCTACACATGAGCAGTCAGTCCGTCATGTCCTGGAAGCATTAGAGTCACTGAGCACAGATGACGCTCAGTGCATGCATGTCTACTTCTGTCAAGAGACTCCCAAACAGAATTACACTACTCATGCTGGATACAGCTGCTCATGTACAGTAGCCCATGACATACCCAATGGGTTCACATCCATCTGTCAGGATGTCTTACAATCAGGATGCAAATAAGATTTTCAATATGTTTTATAATTAGGTGTATAACTGGGTATTTGCACACATCAACTTCTGATTTGTAACAACATAAGGGTATTGATGTGTGTGTAGTTACACTGTGGCCATGAAAAAAAAAAAAAAGGAAATGAATACTTAATGTTGATGCGGAAGGGTAAAAAAAATCTCAATAAATTCTTTCCTAGAACACTTATGTGAACATTGCTGGTACATGCTTCAGTAGCAGCTGAATTAGAAGAAGTAAAGATCATTTCCAGGGGAGAGGACGATATCCAAAAGGGCAAGGTGGATGCTCAAAATAAATGCCAAATGAGACTTCATGTGTGTTCTGAAGCAAGACTAGATGGAAGGGAAAAATGTGTCTCAGAAAGTATCTTTTAACTTGGGTTTTCAAATGACTTGCTCATTTTATGCTTTTGCATTAAAAAAAGGACCAGACTTTTAAAATTACTTGCACATTTATTCCAATTTATACTGTACAAAGGCACAGTATTGCTCACTGTTGTTTTACTGAGATGAGATTTTCAGTTCTTGTCCATCTTCATCCAGTCTGATATTTGAGTTAGGTTAACTATGATAAGGCAACCAAAACTGGCTTTCATCCTGTGGAAAAACTTAAGTTTTCTGCTGGCTAGAGAAGGATAAATAAAACTTTGCATTGCTGTTTCCAACCTGACAATAATACTGGAGTTTCCTTTATATGACTATGCAGACAGTGATCTGATTTATTGCACTTATTTGCCGCCATATTGTCAATTCAGGTGGCAGAACTACATCAAATAAGGAAAATGTGAACTGTTAAAAGCTTTCATTGACCACCTTTGGAAATATAGAGTTTATTGTTCACTTAGTGTCTGATTTGTTTCTTGCAAGCTGCTTGGCAATGACATGATGTCTCGTGGTTGATTGCTTTGACACTTCCTCTCAAGTTGAGTTTGTCCACTAACATGGGTATTGGTGGCCTTGGAGGGGTGAAGAATGACATCCTAAGAACATGCCAGCTCTTATGAGGCCTAGAAGTTATCACTTCCACAGGAATAACTATCTGCAAAGAAAATATTCTGGAGCACTACAGTGTTCCTTGAACACCCCGTGTATCGCCTGTCTGATTACCCTAGATAGGAAGGAGAGAAAAGAGAACAGAATATCCCAAGTTATCATACCTAATATTTTTATCAATTGCTTTTAAGAGATGTTTTTCGTTGCACGATTAGCCTGAGTTTCAAACATGGATCCTATTTTTTTTAAAGCATTTTTAAGCCTGATCTAACTAGGACCTGCATATTTGCCGTAAGCATTCAGGCCAGATCACACAATCAAACTCTAGCCCATACTTTGGTGATGATGATGTTGATGCACAGACAACTTTTCCTCTGTCTGACATGCTTCTATAGGAAACAGTTTAGGTCCTGGCACAAAAAGTGATTCTGAACGTACATAGGCAAGTAGGAATGACACAGCTTTTATGTGGAAATGCTACTTTGGGGCTAATAAAGTGGTAAATATATATGCAACATCTGTACATGAATATACAGTGAATTTACAAAATAATATAAAATATATATAGCTCTCTGTGAAAGGCCTTGATCACAAGGCTGGTGTAAATGTTGCA
>NW_010579907.1:17552-29189 GCF_000705375.1 Tinamus guttatus | reverse complement strand
AGGAGAGGAGAGGAGAGGAGAGGAGAGGAGAGGAGAGGAGAGGAGAGGAGAGGAGGGAAGGGAAGGGAAGAGGCAAGGAGTTGTCTATTTCAAAATATTTGTTCCATTTGGAGTGAAAGTATTTGAAAAATACATGTCGGTGTCCCAGTTTGTTAATGGGTTGTCAAATATCTTATACAGAGAGGAAAATGACCATTTTTTTTCCATAGTACATCTCCATTAATGCAACAGAGTTAGTCGTACGCTTTTTGTAGTGCAGTTTGGTTAACTTTCTATTAATGCTGCTGCAAGCAAGGAGAGATTCATCTGTTCCAGCCAAACATATTGCACTTCCTGCTCATATGATCATTACCAAGTTCAAGCAGTGCTTTGAGCACTTAATCTTAAAACTCTGCACCAGCATTTTCCACCTTTCTAATAAGCCTCATCCTCATTAGGGCACCTCAGTTTCTTATTTTGTTGCTGCCTGAACTTCACTTAGCCTCTGCTAAGCAGCTACAGACTGATTGCAGAATGGATACATTGCAGAACAACAACCCATTCCTCCATTTGTTTTTAAGACCGTTAAATGTATCGGTTAAAACAGATGGTCCTTTTATGTGTCGAGCATTTGTATATATATATATATGTATATACATATGAAGTGTCTAAAGTTTCCAGCACTAGTTCAAAAAAGCAAAACAAACAAACAAAAAAACCCACATTGTCAAGAAAGGAGACCTCTCCACAGGCTGAGTGCCCTGTCCTGGGCTCAAGAAGGTGCAATGTGATATCTCACTGTGAACAGATGGGTTTGGAAGAAGAAAGGACAGTTCTTGTGTATTGAAAATCTCTACATTATGGAGTCATAGAGGTACTGTGTTTCATAGGAGTAAGTACTTTGATGTTGGGATTGGAATGAAAATAAGCCATTTTTAAATGCTTAGCTCTTTGAGAGCTTCTTCTTCTTCTTTTTTTTTTTTTTTAACATCCCAAGTCATTATCAATCTGGGAGTTTATGCCCTGTTTTCACCTGTAATTTCTTCCTTGTCTTTAAGGCATGCTGTTACTTGTTAGTGTTACACTAGGACTTGCTGGAAACATTCTCATTCCCAGTTAAAACTCAACCTGACATCCCAAATGCCACGAGGTTAGTGATTTCACTGTAGCCTCAAGTGCACAGTAGCATGCTGAATAAACCAGCACGTACAGATCTGCTAAATTTGGACTGTAAGGGGGCTCTAGCACTGAGTTACTATGGAAACGGAATTCTTCTTTTCTTTAGAAAGAAATTCCCTCTAGGTTTAGTAGTGTGAGGAAAAAAATCCCAATATTAGAGCATTGCAATATTTCCCTCCGCTGTCTTTCTGTGTCCACACTTTCTTAATAAGAGTTTAAAGATGACTTTTTGGCTTGTCCACTTCATATTCTGTTTTATCCGTGAGCTTTCTGTGATGTTTCATCTGGGGGTGGAATCAGTGTTCTCCCCCCAGAGCAATTTGAATTGTTGGGTGCACTAGTGCTGATAATTTGTAGAAAATAGTGCTGAACAGAACACAGACAGTATTTGCTCTTCCGCAGATAATGTAGCTAGCCTACTAGATAGAGATTTCTCCTTTCTCCTAAAGATAAAGGCTGAAATCCTGGATCTCCTGATGACATTTGCCATTTCGCACACGTCTCAGGCTGAAAGATTTTATGACAGATCCCAGATAAAAGATTTATAAGATGGGAAACCTAAGTGCTTAGGCAGGCTGACAGTGAGGAGAGAGTCATGTTTTATGCAGATTGGATGGAGCCTTGGACAGGACAGTGCTTTCCCCTGAGACTAGATTTACTACAAATACTGTTTTTGAGGAGCAGTTTGGGGACACAGTGTGAGAAAGTTGTTGGGAAAGCAAGAAGGAGCTAAGTTAAACATGAATGAAAGGTGCTGTGGTGTAGAGAGGTAACGGGGAGTGGAGTGGGCACAGGAAAAACATGAGAGCACCGAGTGTGTGGGAACATCTGAGAGCACGGGAGAACAGGGCTGAATTAACAGACTCTCGATCAAGAAGCTGTGAAGCTTGATTTAATATAGGAAAAAAGCAGTAGAAGGAAATGTGGTTACATTTGTTAATGCAGAGCTCACCGGTGGATAGACAGAACTTTTAGCTCATGTGTCTGGTAATAATAATCTTATCCTAGGAAGAGAAAAATAAGTTAGATTTGCACTTTCTCTTCAGAACTACCATTTTAACCTCAGGCTGAACTGGCTGGTGCTTTCTGAACCCTATCAAGTGAAGCATAACTTTAACTCCATATCCATGTATAAATGTATTAAATTTTTAATGGTCTTTCAAACTTATCTCTGCTACTGTAAAGATCACTGAAGGAACTTACATATTTTAAAAAAAAACATGTTTTTGAGTGAGAAGTGATTAAATGTTGATGAGAAGTATTTAAACTCTCTCTCTATAGTCCAACTATTATTGGAAAACAATTCATTGCCCTTTTTTTAAAAGCCAGGTTTCTAAGGTCACACACAGAAGAAGGAAATGAGATAATTGCAGACTTATACTTCATGAATAATTCCTTTTTATTGCAGTAAATACAAAGCCAATTTAGAATCCCTTTGCAGCTCTATTCTAGCTGGAATAGAGCAATGGTGCAGCCTTGACGCATGTGCTTTTTGATGTGGAGAGCATAGACCATCCTTCATTTCCTCTGAATATGGGACAGTAGGGGCCCATGTCTAGGTTTAGTGCTCTGCTGATGGCATTTGCACTGCCCAAAGGAGCCTGGAGGAGCAATTCTTCAGAATTCCCAGGAAAATTGGTAGAAGTAGCTTTGTCTCCAACTCTGAAAGTTTCCTAATGTGTAAACAGGGTTGGTTGCATCGGTTATATCAAAAGACATTACTTAAGACATTATAAGACAAGTGCTATATGTTAGGTCAAAATTCTTTTATCTCTTTTCCTCCCCTAATATAAGGTATTTAAGTAAGGTGCCAATAGCGGAGAGCAGAATAAGCGCTCCTAACTCCTTCATGTTTGTCTAAGATTGAATTCCTATGCGTGAATGCACCCAGCAGTGTCCTCTGTGTCTTGGCAAGACATCAGACACTCCAAAGAGTGGGAGGTGGACCCTCTTACAGAGGATTTCAATTATTTAACCAAACAATGTGTCCAGCTGAGTTCTTTCTCCTGACCATGTCTTAGGACTCTGCCTGTTATCAGTTTATATAGCTGAAGGTTGATTATTGCAGCCTCTTCCAGCTTTGGTGAAGAAGGGTGTTGTGTTAATTGAGAATTGCTTCTCCTACCCTGCCCACAGTTGTTTCACAGTCAAATCCATGAATTAGACACATTTGGAGAGATTTTCAGAGATACAATTGGCAGGTAGGTGTTGGTTTTATTTATTTTTTAGTAATGTTATTGAGAGACACCTTCCTGTTCATGCTTCTGGCTTAATAACAAGAAGGTCTGGATCTTTGCAGTCCTTCTGACTTCAGTTTGAAGATAGTTTCAAGCAGTATTTGGAGAAAATAATTACCCAGTGACATGTAGAGAGTTACTATTCCCTAGCAGCTTCTCTATCATTCCCTTTTTTCCTTCCTCATCAAAAGGAGAGAACTGTGCATTTGGAGAGCTATACAGTAACCCTGGAGAAAATGGTAGGTTTAAGAAATTTAAGAAATTATTGCAAAAAATGAAATTGTTTGCACTTAACTTGTAGTCTATATATAACAGACAGACAACCTCTAATTTACAGCAGTTATCACAATTATTTTGGAAAAAAAGTATGTTACCATGTTGCCAAAGTTTCCATGTTGCCAAAGTTTCAAACAGAAGCTGGAAAAAAAATTGCAACCACTTATTTTTTTATTTTTTTTTAAGTAATGACACTGCTGTGCTTGTTTAAGATTCCATGTATTCTAAATTGGCTTTTGAAATTGATTTCAGGGATATTAACTTGCAATAATCACATAATTTAATTTTGATAGAAAGGAATATTGATGTCACCAGGAACCATAGCCAGTATTTCCTAGTGCTGAGCCTATGATAATGCACCTATGATTCTATTGCACCTATGGTTCTTTTAGGCTGCATGAAGCTTACCAAATTTGTTAGGTGAAACCAGTTCCACACTCAGATTATTGTTTTCTTAGTAATTTGAAAATCTTCCAGTTGCACTGTTGCATTAGTAGCCTCCCAAGTGCTTTATCCCTCCAAGTGCTTTATTTTTCTGTAAGACTTTTTTTTTTTTTTTAGAAAATTTCCTGTCAATGGAAAATATCAGAACCTAGTCTTCAAGTCAGGTCAAGCTTGACAGAAAACCTTACTGGGAGGTACAGATACACAGAGGTAGAGCTGCTATAGCAGTGCGTGAATAAAGAATACTGTCAAGCAGAAGTCACTTGGAACTAGGCCAGAATTTTTATTCAGAATCCATTTCTACATTTTCCACTGAATTTTCTGCTAGGATTAGAGTAGCGTTGCTATTTTAGCAATGAATGTTTCTGTGCCAATTGTTGAGTTGGGTATGTATGCAAAAAAGTTATCGTCCACTTAGACCTTGTGCACGTCACAGCAGTTAAGAGTAGAGAGTGACCAGAATAGGAATTATTCAGTCTCTCTCAAGAGTTATAGGAATATTTCTGACTTTTGCCTAGCCAGCTGGTAATTTCCTTGCGGTCACTGCAGGTCTGAGACAGAGAAGAAACAGAACCCAAAACCTGAGGATTGTTTGGATTAATTCCTGAATCCAGTCCAATGCCTTCACCAAATAATCATCCTTTCTCCCTCCAGTGTGATTTACACATATTTTCTGTTTATTTGGCAGCATTTCTGGGTGCTCTGAAAGGACCAGGCTTTGGAGTACATAAGCTGAAGTTGAGTGTAATGTGTTTGAAACCCCCAGTGTAGTGAAGTGGGGGGTTATATGTCACAGTGTGAGCCTAATGCCCCGTTGCATGGCCCCAGTTGTGTAAGTACATCTGTAAGTAGTGAAAAAGTTTGAACTTCCCCCAAACACATTTACGAGTCCAAAGTTTAATGAAAGGTTCAAGCTTGGTATAAACTTTCACGACCTTCCGTTGCCCTATTAACTCTATTAAAAGAGTTAACTCGCCTCCACACTGAATGTCTGTGGATTTATGAAAGGAAAACACACCTGGAGACTATTCCTGTGTTTCTCAGCTCCTTTTACATCTGTTCTTCTCTTGTGACACTTAAACCAAATTGTCATTCAGTGCTCACTTCTCACATTGCCATAGCATCCAGGCAGCTTGACACGTAAATCAGAAGAGCGCGGTGCAAACACGTATCAGAAGGCTGTCTCTGTTGCAAAGATCTTACAATCTATGCGAAAAGCTGGGGCAAAAAAGGGAGAGAAGCAGGTAGGTGGTGAACAAAAAGAAGCAAGGAGCTGATCTTGGCTAGGCAGCGAGCTCGTCATACCAACTAGCACACCTCTTAGTTTGGGAGAATACCTGGTGGGGAAAGCAAGTTATTTTAGAGAAGAGGTTAAAAGAGTGAGCTAGTCTGGAGGTGTCAAGGCAATTTGATCCTCATGAGAGGCAGCATGAGAAAAGACCTAAAAGAGCTGTCTGAATGTGTAACATTGACCATTCAGAAATGGAGTATCTCTCTCATCAATGGACAGAATGACTGGGGTAGCATATGGAGAGCGTTAAGAGTGAAGAAAGGACCCTGTTAGATACAGCAGGGAAGAGAGAGCCCATGCTGGGGTACAAAGAAAAGGGCGCTGTGGTCAAACTGATGAGCAGAAAATATGATCTTATGATGCCATCCAGAATGGATCTAAAGATACCAAGCTAGGATATGTTGAAACCAGAGAGAAAATTGCATTTAAAGAGATGATAGATTTGGAAAAAAATGTTAGTAATACTGATAGCAAGCACAAGCTTCACCTTCGAGACACCGTACATGGAGAGTATAACAAAACAAGGGAAGGAAAAGAGATTAAGAGATGATGTAATTCTTCAAAAGTGACTCAACAAATCATTAGAATATTCAAACCCAGGATTCGAGTCGGCTGAATTCTAGCATAGTGCTTAGCTTGCTGGATCATCCAAGGCTCAAAAAAAAAAAAAAAAAGGCAGTTTATTTTTATAGAAGCTCTGTGAACTTGGTGTGAACTTTGCATGTTTTTACAAAACCAAGAGTTGAAGAGCTCCAGACTGAGAGCAGATGAGTCACATTTTTAGGCAGAAAAGGATGTGCTACAAAGCCATTTCTGCAGCACAGAAAATCTCCTCTCCCTGAGGACGAAATCCTCTCTCCTGTCACAAAGCAACTTGCACATTTCAGAGCTCCACATCAACTGGCAAATACACTGCTTGTTTTGGCATCTGATTTCAACGTTACTGTTTAAAGATAATAAAAAGCATTAAAGCTGTCCATATTTTGGGGTGACAAAGAGAACCAAAGCTGTTACTCCCTTTTTTCTCTTTCAAGTGACAAATGTAATTTGTATTATGTGTTGAGAAGGGCTTGCTGCACTGCAACAAACTTTTCCAATTTGCTTTAGCCATATGTGTGTGCAGAAACAGGCTGTGTCTCTAAATGTATTTGTGAAGCACCAAGAACCAGGAAGCTCTAATCCTCAAAAAACCTTCTCTACACTCATTTTGAGTGATGTTTTGAAAAGGAATAGGAGAAGATGACATATTCAACAGCCCCTTTAAATTGCACTACAGCACAGTGATTCAAACTGGGGTGTTCCTTTCATCACTTCCCCATGATATTCTCCAGAGCTGCCTTCCCTTAAAGAGAAGTAGGTATTTTCCAAAGAATTCAGCTTTGAAAAGTAAGTTTTGCATGAGCATGGAGGGGGTCAGACCCAGAGGAGAGGTGGTGGTTTGGTTTGTGTGTAATTCACTTCATCCTTTTAGGTCTGGATATATTTTACCCTCCACACAGTGCCCACATCTCTGCATTGACACGGAGTAGCTGGAAGTATCACTCGGAAGAGATCTGTCATCATCAGAAACCCAACCACTCTGCTGAGCATCAATACCAAGCGTCTGGTAAAAGACATGCTGCTAGAAATGTTGAGAAATGGATTCAGGACTCCAAATTTGAGTTCAGAAATGGGGAAAAAATTAGCAAATACCTTTTCGATGTGGGAAAAAAAAATTGTTTGGAGGGATATATCTATAGAAAGAACACAGAGCCAAATAGGAAAAATCAAGGCTAAATCAAGGATTTCAGTGCTGCTTTTACAAAGCACATCTTACACCTCGAAATGAAAAAGGACCTAGATGCCATTTGCTGGCTCTGGTAACTGTTACCTTGCTGTCTACCTCTGTTTGGCAGCTGGTTTTATCCAAGATGAATCTGCTTAGGAAGGGACTAAACCTAAACATAGACATAAGCCAGTTTGTGCCACTTGGCCTCAGAATCAGTGCCTGCCTTGCTTTAATTTAGTAGCATAGACGTTAGCACAGTGCCCGTATAATTATTTACATAATTGTATTAAACTCTGGTCTTTTAATGGTTTTGTTTCTTGCTTCCAGTCCTCCAAGTGAAAGGTTCTTTCTGTTCTTACAAATAGAAATCTAGTTTGTAGACAAAATGATTCATGATCAGGTTATACTTTGGTCTTTTTTTTTCAACTTCTACTATCTCTGTGCCTTTCCAGGTTGAAACCATCTTGCAGAAAAAGAGAGGAAAAACATTATACTCAGCTTTGTCAATGAGGTCTTCTAGAGCAGCATCAGTATTGCTGTCTTTTCTGGAAATGTCTTGATCCGTTTTTTTGTAGGATTTGGAGGTATTGTAAGAAGGTAACTTCTTACAAGATTTTTATAATTCATTCTATAATTCACTGATATTCCATTTTTCCTCCTCCATTATTTTAATCAATCATGCTGTGACTTGGAGAAGCCTTTCTTATTGTTAGTCCTTGAAGTCTTGTTTTATTTTTAAAGAGTTTTTTTTATTTTTTGGGTCAGTTTTGATCTTTTTATAGTAAAAATTAAATCAGAAAATTGATTCACATTTTAAAATGGGATGTTAACTTTCAAAGCGGTACATGGATCAAGTGGCATTGCTGAAACAGCAATCTGATCTGTGGAGGGAGATGAAAAACCCGGGGAGAATCATTAATTTCGAGAAAAAAAAAAAATAAATAAATATAGAAAAAAAAAGTAAAATTAAATTAATTTCCTTGAAATTTTATGTTTTCCTGAGCTTTTGTTAAGACTGGAGGAACATGTTGCCTAGACTTTGGAAAGGAATAGTTCAAATATCTTTTAGCAACGTAGCAATCCTGAAGTCTCTCCTCATGTTGCAATGACATCTCAGTGTGTCCTACTGCTGTACCTTTTTTACCTTTTTTTTTTTTTTTTTTTGTCTATCCTTCTGCCAGCAAAGGCTTGCTGTGTGTTTATGCATCTTTGCCTCTGTTGAGTGATGCTCCCTGGGACACAAGGAACATGAGGATTTCTTTGGAGCAGGTTGGATGTCAGTTTTCATGAGTAGGTGTTTGGAGGGTTAAGCGCTGAGCAGACCTGGAAGGGGCAGAAGTTTGGTGGAGAGACAGAGCAGGAAAGGTTGTTCTCCCCATGGAGAAGTGGGCAGGAGTGTTTATGGGCACAGATTGATTAAGGAAGGACATGATGTGGTCAAAGATGTTAGTGATTCACAGGCCCTACAAAGGTAGGCATCTCTGCCTGAATTTTTTAGAGTGATCTTCTTTTCATAGATTGGTGGGAGAGGAGGAAGTGCACATCTAAATACCTGTTAGCCACAAACTGCAGAAATCATATGGGACCAAGAACAAAGCAGAGAATTATTCAGGACTGGAGAGTGAATGATAAAAATTATTGGTACTTAATGGATTGATTCTGATCAGAAATATTAGAATAATAGCTCAAGATATCTGCAAGTTTTATTTGTCTGAGGTTAACCATGCTATTCTCAAGAACAAAATCAAAACCAAAACAAAAAACCCCCCACAACCTGACATGCTATTAGTTTCTCCTAAAAAACACGTCAAGAAAGAAGTAGCTGGTGTGCTGCGACCGTGGTTTAAAGCATCGATTGTCATCACCTTCATGTTCCTATAATATCTGATTAGATCTTTGGTGTTTGTCCAGTTCTTAAGAATTACATATTATAGGACCCAGAAGATGATTGGCAGTCCAATGTGTAGTGTGCAAGTTTAAGCAGGTACTACCTGCTTCTTGGGGGCTTGACCAAGTCTTAACTTTTTGGTCCACTGGTCCATCCTGTTCCCCACCTGCTGTAATACAGAAGCATAAATAGATCCCAAATTCCCACACCACTGTGAGGATCAAAGTATTGAAACTGCAAGGTGTTCACACACCTGGTAATGAGATCCAAATAGTCCTGTTATCTAGGTGTGATCCTTAGCCTGTTAGTGGCAGCTTAGATTTGCTGTTAGTATTGCTGCATAGGCAGTAAAATCAGCCAGATTCTTCATTGTTTCCTTCAGCATTAATTGTGTGATAATTAACAGACCCAAATGTAGATGTTTTATTGCTGAAATGTAGCTGAGTCAGAGCAATTCTCTGGCATTAGGCTTGAGGAATCCACCATGAAGTTCTAGTCCCTGGTTTAGTCTTCAACACTGGTAGTTGGAGGAGAAAAATACCATTTTCTTTGGATTTAAACTGTGAAACTCTGGTATGAAAACTACTGAGAGATGGAAAAAATAGGACCTTTCTGTGTCAGACACAGTTTCAGAATGCAGTTACCTTTTAATACTACATTGCTGCATCGGCATAAAATGCAGTATGAGATAATATTACTGAATGCTAATATACCAGTGGACCTAAAATGTAAAACAGCTATTTGGAAGTGACTTGTGGATAATAATTTTTTCTGTGTTGAGACAAAAGGTGGTAGGAAGAAAAGAAGTGAGAGGATAAATGCCAGATTGCCTGTAAACTAATATTTAGCATAGCTCACTGACTACTTTGAATTATTCTGATCTCTCAGTACATTTTTCATATCCAGTTGTTTCTTTAAATGAGAAAAAGCATTTAAGCAAGGATATTCAATGAATTCTCTGCATGATAAGATCAGGACACGTCAATATTTGAATTTCCAACGTGCTAGTGCGCACACTATAATTTGGTTTCATAAGCTGGATCTTATCTATTAAAATAAACACATTAATAAAATGTGGCAAGGATATGAATATATGAATATAAAGCCACAATAGAATTTTTTTCTATAGCAAACTGTTTATTTCTGGAGATCAAGTATTCTTCTATATTAAACAATGCTTAAGAGATGATTATGCCTGTGAACTAATAGGCACAGGCTTAAAATGCTGATATGGTTGATAGGGGAATATTAGTGCTGCTGCAAACTGTCAGACAGAGCCAGAATGTCCTTGTCACCCGTGTGGGTGTTGGTGCACGGGGTAGCACGACGGCACCTTCCTCACTGGCGTGCAGGTCAATGCTTGGAGGAGCAGTGAGCTTGGCCAAAGCTGTGCTAGCCAGTGCATCCATGGAAGGGAAGGATGAAGGAGGGATGATCTAACTGGAGATGCATTATATCCCTATATATATATATGTATATAGTTTTGTGGCTATATCCCATGATATATCCGTTTGAATGACCTTAGGTTATTTAAAAACTATGAAAAGAATTAGTAAAAAAAAAAATATTATCTATGGTTAAATGTGTTTCCTTTGTCCACTTGGGAGAGTTCTTTGGGTATTGCCATTTTCACTGTATTTAGTCATTCTTTTTGATCGCAAGCAGTCAAAATCATGCCTACCCTCAGTCTCAAAACAAGAGACTCTTAACACATTAGACTTGTAGATTACTACATTTGCATGCCAGTTTAAGAGCTGATAGGATGCTTTTATGTTACTTTTTTTTTTTTCTCTTCAATCAGAAACTCTAGAAAAGTTTTCTCGGTTGAGTGAAGCGGAAGTTGGTTATTTTCAGGAGTCAGAGTTTTAGCAAGAGCATCCTATGACACTAAACTCATACAATGCTGCAGGAGGAAGAAACTATGATGCGGTGTTAGAACTTGAGGGCATCACTGCAAAGTTAAGTCTATCCTGGGTCTATATTAGCAAGCAATTCAGACCTTTACAAATAGATCAGAAGTTCAAGACAGTACAGATGTCCCTACATCTACACAATACGTTGCTCAAAGATTTAACTTTGGACTATGCAGTGTGATCTTCTGGACTGGAAATCTACATCATATACGTGATATAAAGTGGTCCCAAAAAACTTACCACTGCCGTGGATCCTTATGCCCCGCTAGGGACTGGAGTTTATTTTGAACACATCTGGAGTGAGGCTTGCCATTTAAGTTTCCTCTCAAAATAATATAATTGCATGTGCCAAAACTTCTCTGCAAACCAAATCAGTATAAGGTGAGCACAGTTAGGGAATTTGCTTCAGGACTGAATCTGCACATCAAACCAAAACTAGTGCTAATGTAGCTACAGCTGGTTAATGCTAATGTAGACACATCCAGCATGCTATATTCTTGCCATCCAACTATTGGAAAGAGGTAGGATTTAGGTAGCTTTGGTACAGAAGAGGGAACACACTGCTCTCCTCCTGGTAGGATATGGTTGGATATGGCAAAGTCAGAATATGAACACTGGGCTGAAGGAGAAGGAAGGCATAAATATGTTGGGATTCCCAATGC
>NW_010579907.1:0-17529 GCF_000705375.1 Tinamus guttatus | reverse complement strand
CCCTCCAAAACAACCTGGTGCTGGGGAGTTGGTAGCTGGGTTTAGTTGGTTCAGCCGCCAGGTGACCTTCAAATTAAGAAGTGCAGAAATAGTAAAGAATAAGAAGACAAACTAAAAATAAAGAAATTAGTGGGATTTCTGCAAGATTACTTTTCACTGAAGAAAATGCCCCCAGATAGAGAAGCTTGGTCTCATAGGTGCTTGAAGTAAACAGATTTTGGAAAGTATAGAGTCATTTGAAAGTCTTGATTTTTTCCCCTCAAAGCTTATTCATCCTGCTAAAATGTGTGTATATGTAAAAAAGTGTGTCTGTGTACGTGTATATGTATATATACACATATATACACTTATATAAAGAAGTCAGTCTGGCAACTTTCATTGGCCACTGACTCTTGGAGGGGAAAAAATTAAAATGACAGAAACTAGTCCAATCTGGAGGGGTAAAGCAGCTGATACACAGTGTCTTAATCTGAAGTTAAAGTTCAAAAGGCTGAGATCTGAGAAATTATGCAAGATGATGTAGTGATCCCACAGTCACAGCATAACAACTCCTGTTAGACAGCAGCCCAAATGCTGCTTCCCCTTTGATCCTATAAAACTTAAAGTCGGGGACAATAGTGTCCCAGTGGAAAATTCTGTGGCTTGGTTCTGTGTGTTTGTTCCAGCTGTACTTCATTATGAAGTTTGCCTGATTATTGCAATCACTCTGAAGATGTCCTGAATGGCCGAGGTGACTCCATCATTTCTGATTTGTGGCTAAGACAATTTGAAGCATCTAGAGCAAACAGGAAGGAAATGACTGTCATTTTAGGTCTGTGACTCGGCAATGGGTCAGCAAAACCAAAGTTGCTTTATTTTTCTAGCTATAAGTGAACTATCCTAGCTATGTGGAGTTTCACTAAATATGTTTGATTATGCCCAGATCTTTTCACCCTTCTTAAATGTTTGTCCTAGATTTATCAAAATAAAATCTAAGATTGATGCAAGCAGTGGCCAACAGGGGAGGTAGCCTTCATATTTTAAGATTTGATTAGTTTGATTTGATAGTTTGATTGTAAAACATGCTTCAGTTGTCAAAAGCTCCCTCTTCTTTCTCTAAATTTATTTTTATATTTTAAAACTGGGGTTATCAAACGTGCAGGGAACTTATTAACATTCTGTTAAACTCTTAAGGACTTTAATATACATTATAGATTATATGTCCTGCCCAAGATAAACAACCCAAATATATCCAGACCGCGCTATAGGATTTACATAATTAGAAAACATTTTCCCAGTTATCCAGTAATAAGGATAAAGAAGTGGTGTAAAAATAGAAATACGAGCTAGTTGAGAGTGTTGCCATTGCTTTGTTTTTTAAGTCCATATTTTGCAAATTTGGCAAAGGTCTGTAAAGTGTGACGTTCTTGGTTTGCAATATCGGATGACTTTGCTATATTCAGCATCTTATCTAAGGATGTTAGTTTATCTCTGTGTTTGGATAGAGAGGATGAGAAAAAATTGTCTCATGAGTATTATTACCCATGAGCAATCTGTTGCATATTTTTTCACCTTCTTACGAAATACTTGTTGGATATACCTGACAAAAGAAGTTAATAAGAATAAATATCAGTCAATGGAAAAAATTCACAGATGCGTCATTTGTATATGATAAAATTCTTTACTCATAAGTTGCTCATCACTAAGTTTAGGAACACTATATTTTAGGTGTATCATGAATTTTAATTATACTATCAAAGAGAGGACAGACTGTTAGGTTTTCCTCACAGACTGTTTCTTTGGCACACAAAACTTCCTGGGCCCCGGGGGGCTGGTTTTCCTGGCTGATGGTAGTGCCAGTGTGCCTGACAAGGCACAGTGCAGCCCAATTCTAGTGCAGTAAGTTGCAGTTGCACAAAACCTTGCTCTCTCCATTCATTTTATTTATTGTAAGCTGAGATCAGGACTAATAAAACATATGGAATGTCACCCTCCTCCACTGGGTCAACACCACCTCATATGAATGTACACAGTCTTGTGTGTACTGAATTAGTATTTTATTAAGGTAATCATGCTTCATTTTAGGGCATGATGATAAAGCAAACTGATTGAGAAGATTTCTGTAGTCCCAGGTTAGTTCTCATGTATTTTTAAAAGTTGGTAATTTATCTGCGGATGGTAGATTTTTATCTATCGCCAGGATCTTGTGCAGTTCATATTTGGGGCATATTTGTGCTCCTAACTTGGTCTTTCTTATAAGTAATACCAGGTATTTCGCATTCATACAACGGATGTTTGTGAAATGTGAGCACTGAGCTCATATGTACAGTATTTCAGTCATTTGGGCTCTTCCTCAGTGATCAGTTAGAGAACTTCTCCACTGTGCTGTCCTGCAGCAGCCGTTTGAAACTCTGTTGAAAACATGGACCTGATAAGAGACGGTGCAATTAGCAATTGATCATCACTCCTAATGGAGTCACTGATGAGTCTATTTTACAGATGCTCTTGATATGATTAAGAATTGCATGAAGGATGCTTGAAAACTTCACTTTGGGCTTCCCTATTAAATTAGCACTCTGCTGTGTTAATACTCACCATCCGGTGTTGCCACAGTGGATAGATGTACTGCTCACAGCTGAGCTGGAAGGATGCTCTACAGCGGCGAGACTATCTCAGACTCTTCGTTAGAGAAGTAATCAGGAAGGCAAAAGTAACAGAGTTAGATTTAGTGTTTTGCCTGGCCATAAATTACAAATACATGAAATCTGTATTTGTACACTCCACCAATCCTGCTTGTACCTGGAGAATTTATCGCTGTTTTCCTTCTGGAAATGGAAAAAAATAAAAAAAAAGAGGGTGAGGGTAATCACCTTACAGTAGCCCTCTGAACCAGTTCCAAATGGTGTTATTTGGATTTTCATCTAATGAGTGGCCCCGTTTCACTTTTCCCAGCAGAAATGGTTGTTTTGCACTGTAGCAAATACTCACACTAATTTGATTGCTTTTGAATCTGCATTCAGCAGTCACGGCCTGACTGTTTTGGCACTTGGAATGGGCTTTGGCATCTTTTATGCATTACCTCTTGGTGTCTAACATCCACGCTAAGCCCACGGTTAGGATGGCATAGGCCATCTATGATATTTTAAGTGCTACTTGGCAGCAGGATGGCCAAAATTTGGCTCACGGTTCTTATCTTTGACACACAGAATAACGGAGAGATTACAGAAAATCAGTGTTATATTTAGAGAGGGAAGGAGGGCTTTTTCCTATGCCTGAAGCCTCAAAATTATGACAGCAGGTTGTATCCCAGTGGAAGAGTGGTCTTGGAACAGATGGGCTGTAGCAGCACTCTGATCTGTGCTGGATAGTAAGTGAAACAGATTTCAAAGACTGGACTGATTCAAAAGGAGTTTGTGCAATAATGGTAAAAAAAGTAGTGACATTCACAAGGAAAAATATGTATTATTTGAAAGGATTCAGATTTACTAACTTTTATTCTTCTTACAGAGAAATTCCTACTGAGAAAAATTATAATTAGGCATCAGTATTACATGTCAGAGTTCTACAAAAAAAGCTATTTCCCCCATTATGGTAATGTGAAAGAATTTAAGTTTCAAATAGCCTGAAACAAGCTGGAGTGCTATTAGCATCACAGCAATTTCTGTCCAGGGGATCATTTTGAATGTCAAGAAGATTGCATATGATAAAATTTACCAACAAAGTCAATGTAAACTTATATCAAGCCTGTCCATGTGAGAGAGAGATTTATTTTTAAGAGATAAGTTTCTTCTTAGGCTTAGGCCTTATATTTAAAGAAGAATGCTATTTTTTTAGTTAGTGCAGCATTAATGCATGTGTACGTTCCATAACTTGAACAAACTAAAAGCTATATGAAAAAAGATGGATTTGAGAGGTAAGAGGGTAGACTTGCAGCTTCTCGTTGTCTTTTCTCCAGTCACCTGATCACCATATGCTATCTCACCACTCCTCCATAAAAATGAGGTCGTTTTGTTCTGCCGTTAATCAAATTGCTTCTCATCTAATGAAGTTACCTGAAACTCAGACACAAGAATCTTATGAATTCCTAGATGCCAAACCCTCGGCTATCTGCCTACTTGTGGGTGCCTCTGGCTTCCCGCAGACACGTCCTATAACTATGTTGTATTTTTAATTGAAAAAAAATCTGCATCCTCTGGAAATATAAAACTTTAAAAGTGTGGTAAACTAAAACAGATTTAAAATAAATAAGATGCAGCTACTTTACTTCATGTATTGTTTATATTTAATGAAAGAGAATACATTTCCGTAATTTAACTGAAGCCAACACAATCTCCCATCTCTTGCACTGAAGTGTTACAGAATTTAGGTCAAGTATACCAAGCAGTAAACAGGGCTTTGCAAATAATCACGTGGAATACCTCATGAGAAATAGCCCTTAATAGTCACATTAATCAACTAAGCTATTTTTTGGCATCCACTGTAATGCAGCAGGTCCCAAGAATCCCATATGGTAGGTGCTATATGAAGATGTAGGAAAAAGAAGGTTCCCGTTCCCAAAGATACATAGTTAACCTTATGGCTAGAAGCAATGAATAGATCAAGAAATATAACCAAGATACACAAAACAGATATTTGCATCCTTTTTGCTTAAGGATGAGATGTCAGTCCTTCTGCCGCAGGGATGGCCAACAAGACAAATTGCAAGACCTGGGCTTTCCATTCTTAGCTCCCTCTTGGCTAAATTCAGCAGAAGCTGTGGACCAAATATGCTAAATGTTTCTATTTATAGCAGCATCATTTGCCAGGTGTGCTTACCAGAGCTTTGGCATGGTCAATAAAAGCAGTCACAGTTATTTTGCTTCCTCTTGGCCCTGTGTTGTCCTGTGATGCCTGTCTAGGTGGTGCAAGTCTGGAGTTGGCCCCAGTCAGCCTGTGCTTTGAGCCAGTCCAGTTTTTGTTTCCCTCCTGTTCTGGTAAAGCAATATTTTAAAACAATCCTCTTTCTTTAACTCCCAGAGATGTAAGAAATGCAAAACATCCTTCCCTGTTAGTTTTTGATGTCAGCGTAAGGCTTTTGTCCTGGTTTTCAAAATAATTAATGAAGCTGTCTGCAGGTGTACCAAACAGGAGGTGCTGATAGATGAACTACTGCCACAGCTACACTTCCTCGGGACAACACAGATTACAAACACCAGAATGTCGCACATGGGAGTTGTGCACAGGCAGTTCTTAGTTATCTGATCCAGGTAAGAGCAGAAGAAAAGATGCATGTGGGAAAACCCAGAGTCTGACCAACACCAGGAAATCCTCCGGCATGTTTCTCCTTACAAGAAACCCTCCCACAAAAGAATGACATGATACCGATTCTCTGTTTTAGCCAACAGCAAAAAGTGGGAAAATAATAAAATGCAAAATACCCAAATGAGAAAGCTTGCCTCAAGCAGATTTCTTATAGCTGAAATTGAGATGTGCCAGCCATTCCATAAAATCCATCACGAGCATTAAAACTGCTATCAGTGTTATGTGACAGTCGCTCTGATAGCACTTGATGGGTAGCAATATAAAACATAAGACAGGTCATTATGGTCAAGGCAAGCGGCAGTAATCTTTAGTGTTGATGCAGATATAACTGCTAGGGTTATAATGCCAAACTAAATTCTCACAAAAAACATCTCGTATCCATTCCTCCCCCTGCTATGTTACACACTGTTTACCTCTCTGTTATCAGTCTGCTCTGTGTTTGGATTCATCAAAGGTCTTTTTTTTCTCTAAACCACAGCTTTTTAGAAAGGGATCTCTAGCTCTAGAAAGTCCTTTCTCAGCAGTTTTAGAGCATGATGGCCTGGTGAAGCGTCTGCTGGGCCTTCCTTATGGTCGTGCTTTATGATGGAGAGTGTTTCCAGGCTCTGCCAGGTGCTCCATTTCCCGAGCAGTGGAGCATGGACTCCCTCTAGCCTCCCTCTCGTTTGCTGCAGCCTAAACGGATGGATTCCTCTTCCCTGTGCTCTCCCATCTCGCTGGGTTCGTTTTCATCGCCTACACTGTGCTGACCCCTTGGCTGGCTTTGGGCCGCGTCCTGCGAGAAGTGGGTTTCCAGGTCAAAGCACAGTTTTTGCTGGCAAATCAAAGCAGGAGACTGGCATCTCTTACAGCATTGTGCTTTCTTGGAGCTGCTCCCTCAAGGCCTGAGGCTGGCCAACTTGGGAGCGCTCACCATAGCGCATGGACGGGCTGGGCAGGCCGACGGTTCATCCTCAGTGCACATTACTGAAGGCATTACTCACAGCCCAGCGTCTCTAAACAGCTGAGCCTTGTGGTTAAAAGCGATGTGCCGCACCAGTGCAATCCTAAGCTCAATTAGCTTGTAAAAATACAAGAACGGCTCCCATGGCTGCCCGGGGGGCAGAGGCTCCTGGCTTTGACAAAGTGCTGAGTGGAAGGGAGAGTGAATTTGACACTCTTGTCTCCTTCTCTCGGTATAGGAATAGGGGTAGTGGAGGGGAAGCGGATCGTGGGGTGCTTGGCAGACCGTGGACACGGAGCAAAGGGTCCCTTCGGGGCTGGCTTGTGCCTGAGGACACTGTGACGACACTGGCTGCCTCCCTGGCACCCACAGATGATCATGGTGCACTGGTGTATACCGTAAAAAAACATCATTTCTGCTTAAACAGGGTTAGCGCCGTGCACAATTGAAGAAGGGAGCAGCAAGTGGGGAGCCAGGAGCATCTGTGCCATAGCTGGGGCAGTCCTCGGTGCCACGTTTGATCAGAGGAACATCCATATTTATGCCCATAAGAAAGTATGAGAGGTGCATCAGGACAATAAAGATACTCTTACTTACATACTTATTTAAAAGTGAATTGAGGTGTTTAATTTTATCAACTCAGGAAGTGCAAACTGAGTCGCTAACTAGCTGTGATTTTAGAACACATATTTCGCTTTTTTTTCAGGAGTTACATTTCCAAGCAAATGCTCAGGCGTTTGGCTTGGAAACTGTTATGTGTGCAGATTTAAAAATACAGTCTTCGTCGGGTTGCTTATGCAACATCTGATGCCCATGTTGCTATGGTTAGTATATACTTCGGGTTAACGATGTGGTAACTAGTCACATATGGTATTCTCGCAGAGCTGTGCACAAGAAGTGCATATTAAATTACAAATCCAAGTGAGTATATCCCTTAACTAATGCCTGCAGCAGGAAAAATCAACTAGTGATTGGACAGAATTGCACTTATCCCATGATAAATGTCCCATTATTGCATTAAAGATGTAGCCATGTAGCACTGTCTCGTAGTGCTCTTAGTGCTGGTAATAGAGGGCAAAGCTAAATCACAAATGCTGCGTGCAAAAGCAAATGGGTGTCGCGAGGTGGTGCAGAGCTATCGTGACATAGCATGTGTGTTTTACAAGGCAATGGAAAAGAAAGCCACTGTGAGTGACTTTATTTTTTGGTGCTGTGAAAAAAATAATGATGGGGCCAAGCGACTATATGATTCAGAAAGAATAGCAAGATATGTATAGAACATATGCATGCTATTTCTAAGGATGTCACTTATTTATGTTTCTTCTGTGCTTTCTTTGTCCTGTACAAAAGCCTAATGACTGTAAAATGAATTAAGGTATGCTATTTCTGGTTATTTCTGAGAAATTCAGGCTTAAATACTGCCTCGCTTGAACAGTCTTACCTGCGAGCACTGCATTAGCATTATTTTTAAGTATTTTTTCCAGATTTAAGCTAGTGTAGAATACAGAAACGAATTAAAAAAATAGAATTATAGTTCAGTTCTTCAAAGTGCCTTATATGAGAGAGCTAATAAATCATTGTCCTTCTGAATCAGCACAGTGAAAATGGGGGGGGGTGCAAGCATTAATACAAATGCGGATTGTATTTTTTTTTCTTCTAAAAAAGCTGTAGAAAGGCAAGTATTGAACAACAATACCATATAAAATTAAAACTACTGCTTTCTTTGCTAAGGACCCCATGGCAGCAATGGTTGGGAAACTTTGCTCTGCATGAAATTCTTAGTACAATTAAAAACCCATTAGGTTTTTAAAAAAATACCAGCATGGGTAGCTCCATGTGCTAATTTCAGAAAGAAAAGAAAGAAGAGTGTAAAATGGGGCATGAAAGTACAGTGTGGAAATTGTATCCACACTGTGGGTGTGAGACACATGCCACTTTCCCACGCTGGAAAGGTGAGGGAAGCACCATCCCCTGTCAGAAGGTTTTTGTTTTAAATAAGGGTAGCTTTGGTTCTGCAAAAAGCAAAGCCACTGGAAAGAGTATTTGTATTTGAAAGCACTTCAGGCTGTGTCTGTGTATCCCTTAGCTCTGATCACAGTGCTACACCATGACTAAGCTCTTCTAGCCCAGGTGTAGGATGGGCTGATAGCTCCAGATGTGCAGGTACTTCAGGATCAGCTGAAGTCTGACCACCACTCAGGGCAGGGGCTCTGGCTGATGGGCAGAGCAGGTATCATGACAGCAGCATCCTTTAGAGATGAAACTTTTTGCAGAGTGCTCACCAAGGAATTACCTTTGATAAAATAGTCAAGGGAGATAAAGGCTGCAAAAATCCTCAGTTTATCACCAGAGGCTTTATGTGATGTAGCTTTCCCTAGCAGCTGTTGCACAAGCTCATAAATTAGGTGCACTGTAATAGAAATCGTAAAAAAAATTACAATAGGAGCAAATTGGGACGTAAATGAGAATCAGTGGGAAAATTTTGACCAATGATATACTGGAGATCTCTTGTTTTAATTTATGAAGATTTGCTCCATGTGTGGTTGCTAAAACCAGTGTCACTGGGAGTCTACAAACTTTTATATTGCTGAGTCATATTTCTAAAATGTGCCAGAGGCATTAACTTGTATTTTAAATTAGTAGCAGGTCTGAAATTGAAGCCTGAGAAGGTGGAGGAGAGACACAGAGCTGGGATTCCGGTGTGCAAAAAAGGCCATGCAGCATCTTGCCAACTTTGTGAGCAGATTTGAGCTTTGGGTGGGAGGCCCCTTTGCATAGTCTGTGTGCCAGAAAATGAGGCATTTACGTGGCATCATATTCTTAGTCCTAGGAGAGCAGGGCTATGTCTGAGAATAATCGCTTTGTTTAACATGAGAATATCAGATCATAGGTATTTACTGGAGCACTGTAGACTTTTAGAGTTAAATTAGTAGTGAATTTGTGGAAAAAAAAATGAATAGGATGTCCTCCACTTCAGGCCACTGCCTCCCCTTCTGCTTCATTTCATAGCAAAGGCGTAAGTACAAACTTCATGGTATGAAGGGAAAATTGAGAGCTTATATATGCAGTAAACTGATGAAGTGAATGCGCTTGCTGAGAAACACTATTTATTAGCCCACACACACCACAGCATTAATCTATATAAAGTGCTGCGTTGTGCTTTGTAGACATATCTATGTGCTTGTAGCAGCAAGAGGTATGAGTTGAAATGGGGAGTTTGCAGCAGAGTGGGGATCAGTCTGCAGCTGAAGGAAACCTCACGCCAAAAGCTGCCGAAGGAGAGCTCTTCATTGGAAGGAGGAGGAGGAGGCACGGCAAGGCCTGCTGTGAACCATCAGGCTCCAGCTGAAATGCTGCGTGATTAACAAACAGGCTGGAGAAAACTTCAGAAATCTTGTTTCCTTTCATCTGGCTGTGATTTTGTTTTTCTTTTTAATTAGATTAAGTTGAAAGTGTGTTTTTTTTTCCTTTTTTTTTAACTGAACTCTTTTTAAGCAAAAAGCTGGAAGAGTGTTCAGATGCTCTTTAGTGCTTCTGAATGTTACATCATCTACAATACGCAAAACTAGATGGTTTGAACTGTCGTTGTTGCACAAAGAAGTCTCTGATCTAGTTGATTTCATTATCACAAGCATATTTAGTTGCTTATTAAAAATTAAGCTTGAGTTTCAGATTTTTTCCTCTGTTGGATGCATTTTCCCCCCTATTTCTAAGTGGAATGTAATTTAATTTCTAGTTTCTTCAGGCCTGTTTTTATTACATCTTTGACGATGAATATTTATAGCAAGTCTCAAAGATTAGTTTAATTTGAATGCCTTAAATGCCACTTCCAGGTATAATTAACTAAGGGATGTAGTAAGACTGAACTCATTACCAGTCTCTACCCTTCTCCCCACACCAGACACATGCCTCTTATCTTTGCATTAGGTACGAAATGAAATGGCTTATTTAGATTAAATGCTGTGGTGCTCGCTTTCCAGGGCAACTTCTTATGAAGCTCCATATGACTTTACTAAACTCAAGTGTGAGAGCTACCCTCAGCTTAATCCTAACCTAGCAGGACTACACAGAAGCATGGTTTAATGTGACTTTTATAGCCAACAGAAAAAAATATAATTCAGGTTTGTTATGGAGATACTCAAACTAGGCAATAGGGCTGTACTGGAGATAGCCCAGCTCCAGGAGACCCTGGCAATATTCTAGCTGGATTTAAGGGGCTGGAATTAAAAGGAAGTGAATAGGGAAACTGGGAAGAAGGAAGGTGTTAAGATGGGTGAGGAATAAAAAGGAAAGACCCCGAAAAGTACTGATCAGCAGTAGTAAATGAAGCAAGGAGCAAAATGTCTCTTCATAAAAAGGAAGGGAGGGAGGGAGGGAGGGAGGGAAGGAAGGAAGGAAGGAGGGAGGGAAGGAAGGAGGGAGACTAGGAGGGAAGGGGAGGGAGACCTATATCAGTCTTGTAGCTATACAAAATAGCCGAAAATTGCCACTCCTTTAAAGATGCCCCTGCTCCAGGCAGAACAGCCCAAGGCTACCTGCTGCAGCAGGACAGGCTGCTTGTATTAGTGAGCAGTAGTGAAACAGCCTGTCCAATGAGCAGGAAGAAGGATGGGTCTTCAGGATGAACTGCTGCTGGATACACGTGTTATGGTATCTTTTCCCCCAAGATACAATACCCAAGACCTCCAATGCCACCCAAAACAGCTTTGTATGACCCCCAGTTTTTTGACTAGATAAAAAAGAGGAAAACACTAGGAATGAAGAGTAAAATCACAAAGTAGGAGTAACTGTATGCCTAGTGGAAGTCAGACCTCAAGACAGAGTCTTCAATACCACTGACTTTTGCAAAATGGTCTGGGTTTCCATTAGAGTTGGATAAATACTTACTAAATCTGCAATGCATTTTTTTTCCACCAAAATAATGTCCATACTGTTAAAAGCTGCATGGTTCCAAGCAGAAAAGGCTCTGGCCTGAGCAACTACAAGCGAGCCCAGAGAAATGACAGTCTCTTGCAGCTGGTCCTTTCCCAGGGAAGAAGTGACTGATGGTGATGTCTTGACAACAGCAGGCCATATGGAATCATGTCTTCTTTATAAACTGCTGCCATTTGCTTCCCATAGCCCTTTTACACTTCAGATGTTAGCGTATTCCTCTTAATAGTAGTTTAATTTTCATAGTAATGACTGAAGAGAAATTGCTGGATACTTATTGCAGAGGCAGAGAACATTCTTCTTTTCTTTCCCTCTAATCTTCTCGTCATTCTTTTTTTTTGGAAATGACAGCAAAGGAAAGAGAAATATTTGCTTCTGGATATATTCAAATCAAACATATTGAATAATATAAGATTAACTTACTAGAAGGAAAACAAACACAATGATTATTGCAGCAAATGAAATGAAAACTCGGGTGGTGGCTTATATGGTACATTTGTCAGAGCTTTTAATAAAGTCTTCTTGCAATGTGTTGACTGCTTAATAACATTTTTACTCTAGTTCCATTTGAGATCAGTTTTTCATGTAGGGTGGTATGACTGACTTTCCAGTTTGCTGGCCAATGAAAACACAGTAAATGATGATCTCAGTTGAATAAAATAATGGATGTGGTCTGAAACTTATCAAATCTTTTTTAGTTATCAAACCTCACAAGATTTTAAGACAAAATCTTATAGCTTTTATCTATTTCTTTGGCCAAAGCTTGACCTAAAATTTGACTTTATCTCTGCTTACCAATCTGAGATATAGAAGAAAACACTAGGATATCTAGAAGTTGCAGAGTTTTAGTACATTATTCCTTGGTAGTAATTCCCTGGTAGAGATGCAGGTATGTAGTCTCATTCTTTACAACCCATTTCCCACTCTGCCAGAATTACTGATAGCTTAATGTGTTCTCCACAAACTCTATACTCTATCTGTTACGTTGACCCTCACAGCTTGGGGAGGTGGTGACAGAAGGAAAAAAAGAATCTGAGCTGACATTCCTAGAAATATCGCAGCTGGTGGGATTCCAGCCCCTGCTTGCCGCTCGCTTGTCGAGTCAAATAAACCCACACATTTCTTCCTGCTGGCATCCAGCTTTTGGGTTTTGAGTTACCATGTTTAAGCTGCAATCTGCCGTTTAGCCAGAACCTGGGTTTTGACAATCAATCTTGAGCTCCAAAGCCATTGCAGTGTTTTTGAACATTCTGCTGATGTTCTAAAGATAGCCTGGAAAACAAAACAGATTTTGGTAGTCCTAACTGGGTTACATTTAACTGGAAAATCATAAATGAAGCCAATATAAACAATATAAACAACTGACTATAGCTTTTTTTAAAAAAAAATATATATTTTTATTACTGAACATGACCGTTGTACATGATACACAGTCTTATGTCGATTGAGTGAAAGAAGCTTGTGTTTCCAAAGTTGTCTCAATTTGGCTATTTATCTTCCATTTTCAACTATATTCATTTTATGACTCACAGGCAGCTAACTTGTCGCTTTGGCCAAGTTATTAGTCATGTAAATGCTATTGGAGGTGCAAGAAATGTCAGTCCAAATCAGGAAACTTTTGAAACTCCAGCCAAGAGTACATCAGAGTCCTGAAATATTTAAATGCAGTTAAACTGGTAACTGCCTCAGCCACTAGTGCCTTTTTACTCACCGAGCCTCAGGAATTCCCACTTTGATGATGCAGAAAGACTTCATTGCTCTTTTCAGTTTCTCCAGTGACTGTTACTTGAGGCAGGATGCTTGTCTCCGCCACAGATGTTTGTGGAGTTGGTTGGCTTCGGGACATCTCACATGTTTCAGAATGCTTTCTGGGATTTGGAGCCCTTTCCTCTATTGCTGTTAGCCTCTTTTTTTTTTTTCTGTTTGAACATTTGTTTTGTTTTGTTTTCCAAGTGGTCTATGCTACATCTCCCACTAAGTATTCAGAAAGAATATAGGCATATCATCTCCCTGTGTAATCCTCACTAAATCACCTTGTGCATCTCTTCCTAAAGCAGTTCTACAGTGTCATCCAGTCGCTTGTATTTCATGGATGTCTTCATCCATCATGGTTTACAGGACAGGTAAAAGTGCCTGCCACCATTTCTAATTGATGCTCTTCTGGAGGGTGACGTTTCTCTGCCATCTTCTGATTAAAGAACAGTGGAAGACAGGATCACTAATTTTGACACCCTGCTGCCACAGACAACCATTTTGTATAACCCCTTCCATAAGTTTACCTGCAGGTAACTTCTTGTCCTCTCAGGAGAGATGCTACAATCTGGGTGTTCCACAGTAGATCTGAGATTTTTGAAGATGTAGAAATGTAGCTGCACAGGTCTCAAACAGCATTGAGTGGCTAAGCCTCTCCGTGACGTAAGAAATTGGCAACTAAGTTCTTGGGGAGGCCGCTAATTAACAAGCACCCAGTCAAAAATATCTTCTGGCATATGGCAGGATGGACTTCCCACCACTGCAGTTTTCTCACCAGCCTTCAGGAGGCTTCCAGCCTACCTTGCACACCCTAGGGAGACACAGATAAGAGATGGCAGCCAGGTGAAGCTTGAGGGTATGTGGAGGGAAAATGAGAGCAGTCGTGGGTGGGTTGGCTGACACAGAGCCACAGAGACAGGTAGGTAGTAGTTAGTACAGACCTGTGGGAAGAGATGAGGCTTCATGTTTTTGCCTTTCCCTAGAGAAGACAGAATGTAAAGATGAAATATTTTTTCCTTCTTCCATGGGAGGATGCGAGTTTTCCCTGAATATCAAGAGACGAATCTATAAGAGCTGCTAAAAAAGTTAGCTGCTTCTTGTCCCAGGGGAGCCAGGAGATTTTTGAGGTTGCTTTGCCACTAAATAATTGAGATGATTATCAACAGTAAATTTCTAGCATGGGCTTTGTGTGTTTTAGAAATGTGTCCTCAACACTGGTAATTCTAAAAGTAAGCTAATTCTGAGAAGTCTTTTCAACATGCAATCAGAACGAGTTAGACAAGTGTTGGATATTATATCTCTTGCAGGAGAAGAAAAAAAGAAAAAAAGAAAAACCCTGCTAAATAATGGCAGATCATCAGTTAAAAAGAAGATATATCTTTCAGTTCTTCCTAATATTTTAGGATTCCAAAGTAAGAAAGATTGGAGACTATTTTAAATGTTATTATTTGTCTGAAAATAATATGGCTGATCCAAATATATATAATTTTAATACAAATAATATCAACAGAGATAGTCCAAATAATATTTCTGTGACAAAAAAGTAAAGCAGGCTGCGTGGTCTAATAGAGCTTTTTTTACAACAAGAGAGCACATGGAGGAGGAGGTCTCTGCTAGGAAATCCTGACTTTCTAACTAGGTGGTGCTTTTCTTTCATTCAGGTGTTACCTGGACTGTATAGAAGTATTTATTATAAAGGCCATTATTAAAGAAGAAATGTCAGCACATCTGTGAATATGCCCTGCTCCTGAATTCCATTTGAATTCAGGGAATAATTTCAGACAAAAAAGGAAATAATTGAGAACTGAAACATTTTGAAACTGCCAATTTTATTGTATACACTGGCCTTTTTTCATGAGATCATGTGAATAAACTGCTCTATAATTACTTCCTTAGTAGAACAAAGTAAAGGGAATAAAATAAAGGTAGGAAATTGCTGTCAGTGTATTGACTGCAGCCCCTAGAACAGTGCTAGGACCTGAGACTGAAAATATTAAGGCCACTGTCTTACTTGTCTAATAAGCAATTTTCTACCTCTCTACCTGCAAACTGGGTATTCTATTTTAACACACGTCTTGTTCATTTTTTTAAAGAATTGAACTATAGCTGATTTTTAATAGCTGCAAAGAAGTAATATTATGAAACCATATCAGAACAGTCTGTCTGGAGAAGGCAAACAGCTGATGCACTACTTATTTCTGCAGCACAGTCAGACAGTTAAGCAGTTGCCATCTAGTGGCAAATTAATTCTAGACACTCCATTTTTTAGGAGCTGCTGTTCTGTCATGGAAATGCTGGTCATGTAAAAGACTATAAAAAATAGGGCTATTGTCAGCCAATGACTGAATCAGAATCTGAAATGTAAACTGATCAGATGTCTCACATAAATAGGGCCTAGGCTGCATGGAGGTCTAAATTATGTTTGGTTTCCATGTGTGTATTCATTTTTTTCCACTTTGACCAAATCTCTACTATTTTAATACAATTTAGTCCACTGCACGGTATACCGTGAGTTATTTTATATTTCTCTGATAAACAGTGCAAAGCAGAGGAAACTCAGTCCCTTTGAAAAGCTGTCCCGTCATTGTGCACTGCGTTTGGCAGCTGTCTTCTTTTTCTGACTGCCTTTTCCCACTTCATTTCTGCAAGATTTTTGCACTCAATCTGGCATGTTGCTAGGGATGTCAACACTCGCTCTAAGAATACAATTTCCATTTAGCAAATGCCTTGTTCACCCCTTTCTAGGGGTTTGGCCTCATTAACGAAGGCAACAAACTGTGAGATAATAGAGAAGCAGCAACCCCTCTAGGCTTGGCTGTTCCTCGATATCCTCCCTGAAGACAGTTGCCAGTTTATTCTGTCTAGCCATGTCATAGCCATGTCCGAGGCAATGGATCATCTGCCTTGGTGAATTATTACATCTCCACGACTCTCTCCAAAGAGGATCAACGCTTCTACTGGAGTGACATAGACCAGGCCCACAGCAGTATCCTCTTGTCCTTTGTCCTGCTCTTCCCCTTGTGAAGCTCAAGCTACTTTTGTGATGGAAAGAAAAGACAACAGCAAGTAAAAATGACTTGTATTTTGCTCTGTTTACAGGGACCAGGTTCATTAAGCTTGTGTTGGGAATGGTAGAAGATAAGACCCAGTTCCCAGGGAACATTTCAGGAAATGCAGAATTTCTTTTGGTGGATATTAAACAACTTTATGTCTGAAAAACAAACAAATGAAAATCTTCTCCTGGCTGTTGTTTGAGTTCGAGTATCTTGAGTTGAGCATCTAGCCAGTTCTCAGCCTACACAGATGACGCTGAGTGTTCAGGGCTGAGGCTTCACTCCTCCATCAGTACTTCTCTTTAGTCCTGTCTGTGTTTGCATGATGCATGGCACAATGGTCATCAACTCCATGTGGAGTCAGGAGAAGCCGCAGGAGAAATAGGGAATAATAGTTATAACAGAAATAATATTAACAATAATAAGATCATAGCCATGTCTCTTCCAAGTCTTTCCCAGTCATTTCAGCAAGAAGGATTTAGAGAGAGCATCCAGCTGGGCAGTCTTGGTGGAGCTTTGTGTTTATGCTTTGGATTGGATTTATCAAGATTTGACTTAATGTTGCCTGAAAGATAAATATCTCACTCCTTCTGCAGTCAATGGAGATAAAGAAGAAAGGGCCTTCTCCAGAAGGATACTTATACCTTAAATGGGTGCTCAGGATAGGTAGTAAAATTCTCCTCTGAAGGTGCCTATGTCCAGGAATAATCTGTTGCAGTCTTAGTTAGCGTAGGTCAAAATTTTGCCAGAGAGCTTTAAAAATGTATCCATGTAGAGAGAAGATTTCTAGGATGTAGGAAAACATCCGAGTCCTGTCTAATTTTCTAGCATAGGTGTAGATGAGATGACTAATTTCAACTAAACACCAACATTGCAGACAGCTCAATTTAAGTAAGATTAATTTTACCATTAGCAATTGTCATATGCAATACTCATGGTTCACACCTAAAAATGCAAAGCCATGACTGAAAATGCGGAGGTATTCACATTCAAATGTGAAGGCCTGATATTCAAATTCTGATCATCTTCTAAAATAATCAGCAGTTGTAGAGATTGTCCAATGCAAAAAAAAAGATTTATTCTGAAGATATATCTCTATTCGCACAGCTTCTAGCAAGGTAGTGCAAATAAGTTGATTTAGGTTTTACTGATGATGTAAAAGGAGAACTAAGATATAGTCTGGTATGACAGAGATCATACTTGTAATGCCACTAAATACTGGGAAATCCAGTATTTCTGGAAGAAATAAGCCTCTTCTGATTGACTCTGGATATATATTGATTTTTTTTTCATTTGTTCTACTTTTTCATGAGATAAATAGTACCTAATTACCATGAAAGGAAGGAATTACTAATGCTCATTTCTTAGATGAAAAATGTGGAGAAATTATCCAGTGTCATGCCTATATGGAAGCAGCTTGGAAGACAGAGTTGTCCAGTGCTTCTATACCCTCATTCCTGTATGACTCTCATCTGTATCAGCCTTTATGATCTTGGGCTACTTTTCTGAGTTAATACCTTCCTGAACTAAATCATACTCACAGAATTACAGAATGACAGAATGGTTGAG
>NW_010579906.1:101930-115420 GCF_000705375.1 Tinamus guttatus | reverse complement strand
CCTGGGCTGCCACCGCTCCATCCCCCGGGACCCTGCGGACCTGTGCCACAGCCGCAAGTTCAGCGCCGCCTGCAACTTCAGCAACATCCTGGTCAACCAGGAGCGGCTCAACATCAACACGGCCACTGAGGAGGAGCTCATGACTCTGCCCGGTGTCACCCGCATGGTGGCCCAGAACATTGTGGAGTATCGGGAGTACATCGGCGGCTTCAAGAAGGTGGAGGACTTGGCGCTGGTGAGTGGAGTGGGGGCTGCCAAGCTGGAGCAGGTGAAGTTCGAGATCTGCGTGAGCAGCAAGGGCAGCTCGGCACAGCACTCGCCCAGCTCCCTGCGCAAGGACCCCACTTCCGAGCACCACCTCTCCACCACCAAGATCAATATCAACACCGCCACTCCGGCCCAGCTCATGAGCATCCGTGGCATCACGGAGAAGATCGCCAACAGCATCGTAGACTACCGCAAAGAGCATGGCCCCTTCAAAAGCATCGAGGACCTGGTGAGGATGAACTGCATTAATTCCTCCTTTCTAGACAAAATCAGGCATCAGATTTTTGCAGAGCGGTCCCGGCCCCCGTCGACAAACACCAACGGTGGCCTCAACTTCACGGCCAAACCTCACCCCAGTCCCACGTCTTTGAGTCTCCAGAGCGAGGACTTGGATTTTCCCCCTGGGGGACCAACGCAGATCATATCCACTCGCCCCTCCGTGGAGATGTTTGGGGGGCTGAGAGATGGCCGGCCCGTGCTGAGGATCGCTACCTGGAACCTGCAGAGCTGCTCCATCGAAAAAGCCAACAACCCAGGCGTGCGGGAAGTCGTATGCATGACGCTGCTGGAGAACAGGTAAGAAGCCATCCTTGACCTCCAGCTTGGGGAGAGGGCTTAGCTGCCTGTAGGATTTAGCACTGTGAAGCCCTGTCATACCCCTAGCACCTTGCGTGCCTGAAGTCCTGGTTTTAATTCCCATAGTTTATTCCCAGAGTGATTCATGTTACCTGCAGCCCTTAGACAAGTTGCATAGGGCTTGCCTGCCAGGATCTTGGCTGCGTAGTCGGAGAGGGATTGCTCTGTGTATGCCATGTTCCTCACAGCGTTTCCCCAGGCATCCTCTGGCCGCTCTCAGAGGCAGGATCCTGAGCTGGAGTAACGTGACTCGGAGCCAAAGCAGCAGTTGCTTCTTGTCAAGCTGAGACCTCCCACCGTCTTTTCCCTGGAAAGTTGTGTGCATCTGGTAGTCCTCTTGGCCTCGGTGGTAGGGCCGCCGTCCGCTCGTTCCGTTGCCTGTCCCCCTCTCATCCCCAGGGGAGAGCTGTGCTCCCAAAACCCAGCGGCGGGCGGGCAGCCAGCCCCCTCTTCCAGGGACTTTATAGGCATGAGCAGGATCTGTTTGTGGAGCGGTCAGCGACCGTGTGACCTTTAGTTAATAAAAGTGGGACGGTGCCTCTGTTGGGAGGGGGTGGAAAGCTGAGACCTGTATCAGTGCGACGGAGCTGGGGATGCTCTGAAGCACTTTGTTGATAAACTTTCTGCTTTATGCAGGAACATAAGCATGCAATAAGGATTCTGAAATAACTTCTGCCCTTTCCTAGCTGCTTGGTCACTCTGTCCTGACTGAACTGTTTTTGTTTTGTGTATGGCATTGAGAAGCTAACTCATCTCCCTGTCTTCTCTTCTAACTTCCAGCTGGAAATTAATATGAATAGGTGGCTCACAGGACCCTGAAAACGGGGCATTTTAGAAAGCACTCTCAACCTGTTATCTTTGGTAGTGCTGAGGTTTTTGTCCTTTTTCAGTGCTGTAAAATCTCACTGCATAATAGAGATTAGCAAGAGCGAGGCAGTACCCAGGCATCCCGAGCTGCAGCACCGTGTCTGCGGGCAGTGACAACTCTGTGTTCAGTGCTGTTTTCCCCCCGCGTTGCTGCACGTTGCTCTAGGAAACACCTCCTGTCCGAGGCGCCGTGGCTGTGTGAATGTTGTGGAGCGTTAACGGCCCCTGGCTTGTGCATCTCCTGCTTTAGGACAGAAAGGGTTGGGAGGGAGAAAACGGGCTACCTATTAAAAAGGATCGGCAGATAAGGCGATTTATAGAGTAAGCCTGCATTAGCCCAGGTTGGCCACTGTGCATGCACAGCATGGCCCTAATGGTTTATTAATAATTTTCTCTGCATGCTACTTAATCTCTCTCCAACTTACCCAATATCTGCTCAGCTACGCTGTGTAGTATATGAAGTCTGTTTGAAACTTTTTAAGTTTTAGGTGAGGGGATATTGATACTTTTTCCTGTTCCATTTTTGTTGCACAAATGTGTGCTGTCAATCACGGAGGGAGAGTGAGGTGCAATTGCTTTCTGTGCTGGAGCTTATGTGCAGTAATGTGAGGAGCTGGAGAGGGATGAGAGAGTAACCGGCACCGGCAGGCGAGCCGACAGAAGTTTCCTGGGGAAGTAAATGTGGGAAAAGAGAGATCAACACAGTGCAGGGAAAGAAGTCTGCATGGGGAAAAGTCTTACTCAGCACTGCAGGGAGAAGTGGAAAGGAATTTCCTCTTGCTTGTGCTGGTATTGCTGAAGTCAGTGGAGCTTTGCAGCTATAAAACAGACTTTGCTGAGGTCAGAAAAATCAGGCTTTTTGTCTGCGAGGGATCCCCCTCCCATCCTGCTCTGGTCATGTGCCCTGCAAACTGATTAAAATAACTTGCAAGCTGGTGCTTGGCCAGGTAAATTAGCTTCAGCTGATAATTGGCTAGGGAAATCCAGCCTTTGCTTCTTCTCTGGGGAATGCACCACTGTGCAGGTGCTTTCCAGCACTTAAGGCTAAGCAGAAAGTCAGGGAGGTTCATTTCCAGGTGAGGATGTTAAAGGCAGGTCTCCCTTCCTTTAAGCCTTGGATAGCCCTAGCACTGAGAGCAGTTGTACAGGAAGGAAAAGCAGTGCCTTCACTTACAGGAAAAGCAAGGAAAAGGTCAAACTTCACGTTACTTACTTAGAGTAATCTCCAGAATGGAATAAATCCTCCAAGCTCATCCCCCAAATCGCTAAGGTTTCTTAAGAAGAGCAGCAAAGGAAATGTGCTCTCATTGCTCTAGCGTCCCTTCTGCTAAATCAGTAAGTATGACTACTACTGCTAAGCTATTTTGAAATCCATCGTTGCAGCACAAAAATAATGAAATACAGCAAGGTCCTCGCCCTCTTTCCTATATTACAGAGATCTATGTTTATCACGGTGCTTGGGCTGTAAGAATGAGGTATTTTGATTCACAGGACAAGAGTAATTTTAGAAGAGATTAACATGGTGAACATGGAGGCGACCGTGACATGTAATTGGATTAAAGGTCCAGTAGCGTGGAGTGAATTTGCCCAAACCTGCGGTGTTTGTGCAGATGTGCTCTGGCAAATCTGGGGTTGGTTTAAAGCTCGTTAGAGCTGGCCTCCTCCTCCGGCTGCCCTCTCCCTTCTGCAAACGCTGCTTTGCTTGTGGCTGGAGAGATTTAAGGTGACGGCGACGGCTTGTGGTTTGGAGAGCTGACAGCACAGCACATAAATCAGTTGGTGAGGGGGCCGTGCAACAGTTTGATGACACAAAAAAGCTCCGTGTGAGGCATGAAGCAGGGGGAGGGGAAAAAAAATGAACAGTTTATTCTCACAGAAAAACCTAGTGTTAGAATGGCATGAAGAAAGGATTAGCAAGTCGGGATCAAATGCAGCAAACCCTTCTGGAGGTGAGAAAGGGAGGAGGAGGAGCCCAAACAGAGACGTTTCCTCCAGCCTAGGCGGGCAGAGCTGCATTGGGGCAGCAAAGCTCCCTTGGGCCCGGGTTGTAGCTAGCAAGGCAGCTCTCCTCTCTTCACCCCTATCTGCCAAAACTCTGCCCCTCCGGGCTGCGGGCTGAGCTTCGAGTCCCGCTGCAGCACGCGGTTGCCCTCGCGGTCTCGGCTCCATGCCAGGAGCTCGTGATGGCTCGAGGAAGGTGCCATGGACAGGGCCATGCGCAGCGCTGGCTGATGCGTGACGGCGGCAGCCTCGTCTAGCTGCTTGCTGGGGAGTTTGCTAGGGCCCTAGGGCGGCGATGGGTTGCACGTGCTTCCCAGCGCATTTTGAGGGGGAGGCTTTTTTGTTTTTATTAATGGCTTTTAATCCCGACCAGTAACCTAGCAGGTTTGTGGGGACCTTTTATTTATTTACTTATTTACTCTTTGCTTTTTAAGACACTTGGCTCCCCTGAGGAAACGGAGGTGCCGGGGCTCAGTTTCCCCAGGGCAGCGCTGTGATTGCGGATGGAGGGGCTCCTGGCGGGGAGTCAGGCAGCGCTCCCTGATCTTCCCCTTTGCCACGGCCTTCAGTCAGCTTCTTGCAGAGAAGCCATCACTTTTAGATGCTCAAGGTGTATATGTAACGAAGCCTAACCCCTGCTGCGGGGGTTTGCGCCTAACAGACGCGTGCCAGTGCACCGTTTCTGCTGAGCGCCGCCTTCTTTCCATTCTTGGCCGAGTTTCTCTGAAACGTGGTCCTACCCCGTCGTGCCCCTGCACCGATCCGCGGGGCAGCTTCGGTGCCGGCTTCGTGGCCTCGCTTCCCGGCGGAGCCGCGGCCGGGGATCGCGTGGCTGGCCATGCCGGCGGCACGGGCGCCTGTGGCCCCGCTCCACCGCCCGGCTTGCCGTGGCCCCACGCCGTGCCTGCTCCGTGTCTCTGCTTCAAGCGCCTGTTTGGACTTTCTCAAACTAATCGCGCGCTGGAGCGCCGCCAAGAATAATTCTCTCGCAATAAAAGATCAGGAAAGGGGCCTGGCCCAAGTAGCTTGTCTGTGCTAATAGGTCTTAAACTGCAAGAGAACAAATACACCCTCGTCCGCTTATGTAATATTTAGGAAATCCTGCCTTCTGCAACTTGGGAGGGGGGAAAAAAGGAATTTTGGATTATAGCTGCTGTTTATGTGTGCTTTGTGAAAAGACTTTTTTTTGAACACGATGAATACTTGGATGCTTTCAGTCTGTACCTTGTGATAGCTTCTACAACTCTCTTTAGTGCTACTGCGTCCCCCTTGCAGATATTCGGGTAAATTGGAGCCACCAAACTGCTTCTGCAGAGTTTGCTATATTCTGCCCAGCACGTGCAAAGTGGATTGGCTAATTTAAGCTAATAAATGGGCAAATCAGTAGTCAACGTCTTGCTGCCCACTTTTGGGGGGGCCAGCAAAGGCCACAAGGCTGCAGCCTCATCCTGCCAGACTTCTTGAAAAGCTTGTGCCACACAACTGTAGAAAGCAGAGTTTATGCCTGTATATAGGACTTGCATCCTGCAGGAAGGATCTTTAGGGCTCTCTGGTTTGTTTGCAGCTCTGGAGATGGCAGCGCAGACACAGGGACAGCAGGCTGCTAGCTTTGGCTCCAAAGGGGGAATTGCGATGGCCAGTCTTACAGGCAAAAGATGCTGCTTTGTTCCTCCCAGGAAAAGAGTGGGGAGGCAAAGCAAAACTCCGGGACTAGATAGGTGAGAACTGAATTGTGCAGCTTCTGAGAAGGAGTGAGTGTAAACTCGGTGTCCTTAGCTAGAAGAAAGCAGTGCCTGTGCAGCTAAACGCTAGGCTGCTTCACTGGTAGCACTGATCTCCAGATATATGAAATTAGGAAATCTGAGAGAGGCTGTTTTTATACACCTAGCTGCACCCTTCTTACTTGCTTGTAGCTAGGGCCCTGATCCTTGCCCGTGGCACGCCGCAGGTGTCGGCTCGCGCGCGGAGGCGCCGCGGCTTCGACGCCGTATCTGCCGCTGGCCACGGCGAGTCCTATGGCGAGCTGTGGAATGGGGCTCGTCATTAATAAAGTAGGAGCGTGGCAGCTTTTTCGTTTTGTTTCCAGATTTTTCTACCCCAGAGACTTGGCTTTGTTGGTGTAAGCTGGCACTCTCTATGGATCGCCTGGAAAATAACCCCGTTGCGAGTGAAGACGTTTGCGCACTCGGTTGCTTGGCTAGCGTGAGGGTGACCTATAGCATATCTCGTCTTACCCTGGTATTTAATGTGGATATGCTTCCCCTCTGCTTAGATCCTTCCTTTCCCTCATCTCGGGCTTAGGTGACGTGCAGTGGGATCCGAAATACCAAACACGGCGCCAAGGGCAGTTTGGGCCGTGTGTCAACAGCCCCTGAGTGGCAAAGGGAATATGTAGCTGTGGTGGAAAAAGATGTTTTCTGCTTAGAAACCGTTTCCTTTCAGCCTTGCCACACGCCGTGCTCCGTGCCGGAGTCGTGTGCCCTCCTCAAACGTGAGCAGCACTTCACGGGCTCGGTGGGCGGCCGGGCAGATCGGCGCCGCTGACCTCGTTTCCGCGCTCGCAGCTGGGAGGCTGCTGGGAGCAGGAGCCGGGGCTCTCCTCCTGCTTGGGCCGGTGACTAAAGTGGGACCCGGGAGATGACCCGAATTGCAGCCCGTGCGTGTGCAGCCGTTGTGGGCGTCAGGCTGAATAGAGAAAGGGTTAATTCACATGGAAAAATACGTTAGGGAATATATTGTCACGTATGCTAACAATGGCCGGGAAGATTACGGTTACTAGACATGCTCCATCTGCACTGGAATAATTCCAGTAGCCAGTCTCCCGTGACCTATATATTGATTTTTTTTTTTTAATCTAGAAATTTGTGTGATTTCCAGCCCGCCATGCAGTATTTTGTAACAGACACTATTCTAGGGCTTGCTGTCTTTTAGAAGCAGCTGTCTGTACAGGGTAATGCTGGGCCTTTTAGAGACACCTTTTAGTGACAGTTGGTCTGATATGCAGAACTGTTCTGAATAAAAGATTATTTCAGTGCTCCAGCCGAGCTCATTAACCTTCTTTCCAAACATGGCTAATTAGCCCGGGAGCGCAGTGCTGAGGCAGCTGGGCTGCTTCCAGTGTCCCAGCCGCCTCGTGCAGAGGGAGCCTACAGGGATGCTGTCCCGGCACTGCCTTGTGCACCATGGACGTGCCTTGGTTGCAGGGGAGCCAAACTGCCACCCAGGCTCTCTTCCATCTCTGCCTGAGGCTGTGAGCCTGCTGTAAGGGGAGAAAGTGTGGGAATGCCCTTCTGCCCTTACAGAGGGAAGACCCACAAGATAAAGCTGTTTCTGGGAGCATTTTTTTGTCTTAGGTTTGTGAGGATGGATGGAGGTGACGAGATGATTCGGAGAATTTCCTTCTCCTTGTGCTTGCCTTTTAAACATATATATATATATGTGTATATATATTTCTTTTCCTCCTTTTTAATATTTACTTCTGATAAATTCCCTAGCTGCTGTACAAGTTTAGCCAGGACAGCTGTCCAAACTGTTCGCAGCCAAACTGGTTTGCAGTGTGTCAGCAAATAGCTAATCGATCAACAAGGGTTTTGCTTTGAGGTGCTGTGGCAGGTTCCCTGCCCCGAATCCCTTGTGCTTACGCTGCCTTATTAGTCACACAAAAATAACACGTTCCTCCTTTGTTGAACAAGAGCAGAAGTGCCAACCCTTCCTGGGTACAGTATAAATGGATGTAAAGTTTTATTTCTGGAGACATGCTTTGGCTCTCGTATACATGCAGTTCAGTTTTTCCTCCTCTTCCTTGTTTTCCTCTGCGCCAAACGCCCGTGGCTGTGGAATGCACGTGTGCTCTCTGCACTTGGTGGCACTGCTGGTCAGTGACCTGGCTGAGCTTTCATAGAATCGTTAAGGTTGGAAGGGACCTCTAGAGATCATCCAATGACCCTGCACACGCAGGGTCACCTAGAGCACGTGGCACAGGACTGCGTCCAAACGGGTTTTGAAGATCTCCAGAGAAGGAGACTCCACAACCTCTCTTGCGGGCCTGTTCCAGGGCTCTGTCAGCCTCACTGTTAAGAAATTTTTCCTTAAGTTCCTGTGGAACTTTTGGTGTTTCAGTTTGTGGCCATTACCTCTAGTTCTTTGGATCACAGAAGCCACAGTGAGTTTTCTGCTGAGCTGGAAGCAGCCTGCCGTTAGAGGTTTACTTAGAACTTACGGTTTTTGGGTTTGTTTGTTTATTTTGCTTTTTATGTACGCATTTTTTTTAAACCAGCTACAATGATGTTTATCTTGGTCACGGTGATGTTGAATTTCTGGATGTTATGCCAGAAATGATTCTAACCTGGTATTGCAGGATTGATCATAAAGTACTCGGGGCTGGTGCTTTTCTGCTTACAGGTTCCCCAGGACAGCTAGCAAACCTGCAGGCTGTAGTGTATAAAATGACTGCCTCATTTCCCTTTTCTCCTTTTAAGCAGGCAGGAATTTGGAAAAACACGAGGAGGAGAGTCCTCTCTGGGGAAGACGTGGTCCTTCGGTTTGCACTTAACCAAGGCAGCAATTTCCCAGTGGTGACACTGTCCTGAGCAGAGGTGGCACCTCCATGGGGGACCCTGCTGGGGTCCTCGTGCACCCTGGCGAAGCCTCGAGCTGTTTTCCTGTCGCGGTGAGCGTGGCTGGTGGCTGAGGCAGAGGCCAGCACCAAGCACCACAGCAGAGCTGGGGGAAATGCCCCGTGCCCATCTGTTGAGATCCCCACTGTGGGCGGAGAGTTAGAGCTGCTGCTGAGCATGAAAAACAAGTGCTATGGAAGGAGAGGGAAATGCTGTGGTGGTACCTAGCTAGCATTTGCAACCTTTACACTGACCAGCCCTAGTTTACCTCTGCTTTTGGCAGTAATGGTAGTGCAGCTTTTGGCTATCTACTTGTCCGTCTTCCTGCTATTGCTTTCTGCAGCTCCTCCCTTATCTCTAGCTGTGTTTACTTACCCATTGCATAACCAATCCAAGCGGAGCAGCAAGCATTGCCAACTGTCCTCTGCACCGGCCTCCCTGAAGGAAAACATGCTATGGAGCAACGAGCAGCATGGCATGACACCTTTGTTTTCTGTGGGAGCACGGGCCGAGCGAGGTTTAGCACAAGAGCCGAAGGGCAGAGCTGCGTGAAAGACCTGAGACAGGAATCCAGGTGGATATTTGGGAGCTAGAGTGGAACTGTAATGTGGAACCTGGGTTCGTGCTGCTGACAGACAGCTTGGCTGTGTTGCCAGTGTGATTTAGAGGGATCTCATGATCAAGACACCTCTTGTTTATTTGTTGTTTTAATTATTTCTGGCTTATTCTGTGCAAAGCAGCACCACAGAAAAGGAAATTGTGGCTTAGAGGTCAAAACAGAAGTTCAGGGTTTGAACAGTCCTCAGTAAGCAGTTCATGGATTTAATAGATGTATGGGCAGTTTTCTCACAGAGTTCTTGGCAGTAAAAACTCTGGAAAATGCAATGGCTTTAATGCAGGAGCAACAGCCCACCTCTAAGTGTGAGTGTTTCCTATTTCTTTTTTTGAACCCAGACCGTGTTGTCTTTACTGTGGTTTGACTCATTTCCCTTCTTGCTGCAAGAAGCTCCCAGTTCCATTTTGTATTACTTTGCTTAATGTAAAGTGGCTTATTTATTTATTTAGCAGCTGTGCGGAAGAATGATTGTAAATCTCTAAGTTGCACATCTGTGCCCAAATCCAGCCAAAGACAACAAAATGTAAGGGGATGCCTTGTAACGTGTAGATTACTGGATGTCGGTTATCTGTATGTTGAAAGGAAATTGCCCTATCAAAGATCACGGCTCTCTTGGACCAGAACATCAGAGCCTGATCTTCCAACACAGAAGTGGCTGAGAGACGCTTCCTCATCTCTCTGCAGTCCTACTGAAGCACAGTCTTTCACTGTCTTTCCTTGGCTTTTAAACAGGCTGTCCAAGTTCCTGTTCTCACTGCACCTTTAGCACTTCCAATTAGTGTGAGCATGTTTCCATCAAACCTTGAGATCAAGCCATTAAGGTTGACTTGTATCATTTCTCACCTTCCTATCAAGCCAAAGGCTTCAGTTTCCTTTGACCATCCAGGATCTTCTCCCCACAAATCATCACAACACTGTCTTCTTCCAAGATGTGCAGCAGCATTTCTTTCTCCTCGGCTGAAGCCTCTGCCAGGCACTTTGAAAATCGGTCCCTTCTGAGATATCTCATGTTTCAGGCAAAACTTGCTTGAAGACCACTGCTTCGCCTTTAAGTTCAGAGGTTGTTACAAGTTGTTGCAAACAGAAGAGCCTTCTGCACCACTGCTGTAGGAAAACCTGAAGGATGCATGTTCTTACGTTTTTGATTTGTTTCTTGAATATCTCTAAAGCTCACAGAAAAATGCAGTCTTGACTTCCTGAAGTGCTGGACCCTCTTGTTCTACGCTGTAATTGTGAAACAAATGTTGCTTTGAGTGATTTGAAAACTTTGAAATACTGAAACTTGAGCCCGTTGCTAGCAGGGAGTCATGGAATTGCAGCGAGGTGAGTTAGGAAGTAGCTTGGGGTCTGTGAAGAGGCCAGTGTAAAGCATGGGAATCACTTCTGTGCCAAGACATCTCTTTTCACTTCTTTAGTGTGTATTCCTCCTCCTGTTTCGTGTGAAACTTTCTTTCCCTTTGTCCCTGCCCTTATCCCCTTCTTTCTGTGCACACACTGAGTCTAGATGAATTTCTTTAGTCTTGGAGCTTGTGGAGGAGAGGGCTTTTTCATTGGGTTTGGCTGGAGTGATTCTGCTGCTTTAAATCTTTTCTGACCTGTTAAAATGCATGGCAAGACACGGCCTCCATGAGGCTGCATCGGTTCCAGAACTTGCTCCCACTAAATTGGCAGTTAAACTCCCCTTGATTCCAAGGAAGACTAAACCCTTTTTTTTTTTTTTTTTCTTGACTCTTCACTCAGTATTTGCTGTGCTTTTCTCTGGGGCTACTGCTAAGACTGGCAGATTTTTCCCAGATAGTATAAACTTTTGTCTGCCTCTGGTTTGGGCTATGCCTGTTGATGCCAGCTGAGGCTCTGGCTACCCTGCCTAGATAAGGAGTGAGGATGGGAGGGAAGTGGCTCACCCGGTGCCTTCCTGGGCAGTGTAGAGGGGCATGGGCCAACCACTGGTGGCACTTTGACTTCTCCTATCAAAGAGACCAGGTTGGATGTCAGCAACCCTCCTTCACTGCCTCAAATAAAAGTAGCTTGCCCCTATGTGTTGCTGGCCCTGACTCCAATGAAGATTTCCAGCGAGGTCATGAATAGATAGAGTAAAATTAGAGTCACTAAAACTTTCCTCCTTTTATTGCCACCTGACTCCAGGAGGGAAAAATAGATTTTGGAAAATACTGTTTCACGTGACATTTTTGCACAGCTTGATTATTCTCTGTTTATATCCTCTTGAGTGCTGTGTCCAGTCAATCATTTTGGCATGTTTCCTTTTCCTTGACACCCTATTTTTGCATCTCGTTTTCCAAACTGTCATTTCTTCTTGTGTGAGAGATGATTTGCATGATATTTTCCTAGTGTGCTATTGTCTCTCACTATTAAACCATTAGTTTGATTGCTTTTACGGAATACTCTTATGGCTCAACTTTAGGAGGCAGCCATGCTAATAAAACTTGCACGAATCACACACCTTAAATGATCTGGAGTGCTTTCCATGGAGCAGAGATTACATTATCCTCAGAATAGCCAAGAAATGGGAATGAAAATGGTGCTGTAAAAGGGTTGTAATTTCTGCTTCATGTACTTTGTAGGGCTGCAGGTGCATAAGTTGAGAAGAATCACCAGGGCCCTGTTCTTATTGCTTTCTGCTAGCAGTGTAGCTTGGATAGTAGGGGAGTTAAAATCCAATACTGAACCCAATAAAATAGTAACTAGAACTTAGCATGCAGTATTTGCAATCTGTGTGTGCTCGGGGTGTCTACATGGCAGTCTTCACCGTGTCGTTCTCTGTTTTGTGTGTGTTTATCACCAGCTCGGTCTGTGGAGGAGCATGCTGTGGGGTACAGCTGGGCTGAGTCAGATACAGCATTGCTGTGGGGGACAGGACAGCTGTGAAGCTGCAGGGAACATCTTCACAGCATCCAGGCAATTCTGGTTCATGTCAGGCACGTAGTTTTCTACGAGCTCCTCTATCCACGGCGGAGCTCTTGACACAACGGGGGAAGCTGTGTCAGGTGTAAAGCTGCACTGCGGGGCAGAGCCCAGCACAGCTCGTGAAGTGCTATATCGTCCTCTTGTCCCTGTCTACAACGGAATGGCACCTCAGCTTTAATATCTGCAGGGCTCTGAGAAAAGCTTTTCTCAGGGCTTTTCTCAGCGCTGCATTCCTATGGCAGTGTCATATGGAAGCCCCTGGCCTAAATACGGTTGAGAATCGGGGCGACACAGTTGGCTCTAAATGCCAGGAAGAAAGCTAAGCTCAGGCCCCTCTCCCCTGCGTTCCCAGGGACTGTGTGTGCAGGGCACGGAGCTCCTCTGGGCGCCCTGTGCTGGAGCGGCCAGTCCGCGGCGCAGACGTCCCCGAGCCTGGCACGCAGTGGGGCTGCTCCACTGGGAAGCTTTCAAAACTCCTTCCTGCGTGTCATTGTAAAGCCCGAAGCTGGGATTGCTTCCAGCTCCCCAAAGACACTCCGACATTGTTTCCCCCTAATCCCTTCCCCCTTCCAGAATATGGTTTTGACAGAGGCTAGCATGTTGTGCTGCTTGCTGCCTGTGCTCAAACAAAAGCAGCGGTTCATGGGGAGAGCGTAACACTGGATCAGCTGTGAGCCGATAGTGTGACAGTGGTGTGAGTGGTCGGCTCCTGCCTCTTCCAGCATGGGGTCTTAGCTAGCAAGGCTGGCTTGTGGCACTGCTCAACTTGTCTCCTTGCTGGCCTGCACAAGTGTTTAATGCTGCAGGCTTTCCATCCTCCAGCACGGGGAAATGGCACTCCATATTTATAAGGCAGTGGCCGTGAGATCAGCCCACCCAACACTGGAGAGCGAAGGTGCTGCTCAGATCAGCCGGTGCAGTTCCTGCAACACTCAGGCTTCAGGAGACCAAACAAACGCAGGAGGAAAAGGGGTTTTATGCTGGATAAATCACTGCAGCTTGTCTTGTCTTCAGTTAAGGCGAGGTTAAGTTTCTGGACAACGGAACAACGTGGATTCAAGGGCATACCCATGGCACGCACGTGGATAGCGGCTTCTCGCAGGGCTGGGGCAAGCTGAGCGCTCTCAGCTTTCTCAAGCCCGGCACGTACAGCTCGCGTGGAGCCCGGGTTTCTCTGCCTATACCCTTTCTTATTTCCCACGTTCACCCTGGCCTTGGCTTGTGCTTTGTTCCTGAAGTAAAGCTTTCTGTCTGGCCTGTTCCTTGCTCTCCTCTTGCAAGAGGAAAGGGAATGTGTGAAATCCTCCTTTCCAAGATGTTTCACCCTGCTTTTATGGGCAGGCTGCCACAGCTTTCCCGCTGTGGTTTTTGTTGTGAGCTGTCTCATCTCCCCCTCGTGTTGCCCCTAAATGAGGGGGCAGCCGCGGCCTCTCCTCTTGGTAGCCCTCCCTTTCCACACATGCTGCTTTCCTGGGACACTGCACGTGCGTTCGGATGAGGGATGCTGCCCTGGACCATGCTGCTCAGGCCAGCACACGGCTGGGAGCTTATCTCATGCTGCT
>NW_010579906.1:66026-101885 GCF_000705375.1 Tinamus guttatus | reverse complement strand
CCTTCACAGCAACCTTCTGAATAAGATGTCAGGCCCTCAGCCTCTTGCCCTCAGCTTTTTGTCATCAGCATGGTACCGCGTGCTTGTGGCCGCTGGCACTTTGCCTTTTTCAGGACCCCTGACATGGCTGCTATGTGTCACTTCCCTGGGGCTTCTGGGGAGGGGAGGATTGCATCTATGCCACAGCAGCGTTGCCACTGGAATAACATTTAAGGTGCCCAAAGATCGGTGAACACCCAAAGGTTTGGAGTTACCATCCCACATTCTCCAAGGAGCATCACCTTAGGCTGGTCCTTAAGGAGGTTTTGTTTCCGGTCACAAAAGCAGCCCCATCACAAGGCTCCTGCAGAGCTGAAGCGTAGCCATCCCCTTATGGCTTTCCAGGATGTAAAGCTGGGTATTCCCAATGTAAAGCCCAGGGTGATTTTTTTGCTTGTTTGTTTGTTTTGGGAGGGCTTGGTTTGTGGAATTAATGAGTTTAATGCAAACGGGCTATGGAAAATTGCCACAGTGATCTCCTCTCAGAAGCCCAGTAAACTCCATTAACCTTTCTTACGCTACCATTTGCATAATGTCAGACTTTTTCTTTTTTTTCTTTTCTCTCTTTTTTTTTTCCCCTCACTTGCTTACTCTAACACAGAGGTTGTGTGGTGGGAGCTATTTTTGTCTCTTCTCTGTAAAGATGAAGAGACATGTGTGTGTTTGCTTTTTTTTTTTTTTTTCCCTCCCTTTGCCTAACCAAAGGAGATAAGAGAACTTCCTCTTATTAAATCCTGTGGCAATGCAATCTCAACCACGTAATATCCTTCTGAATTTAAGCGTGCTGAGACATCTGCCTTTGGCAATTTTTATTTTTATTAGAGAAAGACAGTGTTTCTCTTCTTTAAACATGAATCCTAGTAACCCCTAAGACGTCTGGCTGGATCTGTGCCTGCCCAAGGGTTACTTCAGTTCAGCAAGTTCACTGTGCCCAGAGTTCATGGCAGGCTAAATACACTCAAAGGCAAAGCACGTTAAATATTTGCAATATGCAGCATGAATAGTGCAAAGAGGAAGGTGACAAGTCTTTTATTTAATAAAATCTCTCTCTCTTTTTTTTTTTATGGTGCGTTGAAAGGCTATAAAAAGACTTCTTTTTTTTCTACCTCCTCCTCCCAAGCTTGTAAAATTAGAGGGATTTTTGGTTGTGTTTTTAAGTTCAGCTATGTTGGCCAAGGGAAAACCTTTGGTGGCAGAGCTGACATGGTGCAATTGTGTTTTTCATTCCTTATTACACTCCTGGTAAAACAAAGAGGACAATTTCTCCTTGCTTTAGAGGCTGAACCAGCTACTAAAGCTGGTTGATGAAAATTCCCCCATAGACACCTACCTGCTGAATATCTGTAATGGGCATTTTTATAAATCTTTTGGTAGTAACTGGTTATGTACCTGTGCGCTGAGTCGGGACACTGCATGTGCTTGCTCCCCTGCAGGCATTCACAGGCATCTGTGCTTGATCGGTGCCATCTGATGAAATGAATGTCCCTTCCCTCCTCCCAGCCAGCCTGATTCCTCAGGTGCTGGGTTTTTGTTGAGATTTTTAGCTATGTATTTATCTATTTATAACTAGTGCATGACCATTGAAGAGTAGACTGCAGTTTTTCAGTGCTTGGGGACTTATTTGACGTACTTGGAGCAAGAGGCAGCCTAAAATTTCTGCTGCTTGAAGGAGTCTTGCTGAGAGGGAGACATTTCCAGTTGCTTCTTCAGGCTTCTAACCCAGCTCTGTTCACCCTTATGCTGGATGTTACCCAAACCTATACAACAGAATAACCCTGTTTCTACTAGAATTATTTTGCAAAGCAAATAACAACGATAGCTAGGTCTCCAAAGGAAGCTTTAAATTTTCTAAATGTCCTGTTTCTGGGCACCGATAAGGACACTGTAAGCTTTAGAGTGACTGAATTTTATTAATTTATTCCCCTACCACCTGGGTAAACTTCCACAAACCATCATTTGTATCCCCAAACTCTAATCCAAGTTATAGCTGCTTCAAAAAAGTGGGGGGAGGGATTGTTTATGGAAATCAGAGCAATTGCATTCAAACAAGAAAAAGTAAATGCTAAAGCTGTAAATAATGCATTAAGGTTTTCCTTAAGTCTGAGGTAGGCACTAGTTATGCTATAAGTAGTGCTTATACAGTACTTGTGCTTTCATGCACTGTGAAAATCTTTAAATGAGGCACTAAAAAGCAGGGTGACCTCAGAAGACAAGGCTGTATGGCCTGGCCTTGTAGCCACTCCGGCTCTCCCTCGTCTCCCTCTTGGGTGTGATATTGGATGAGTGACTTCAGGTCTCTGCAACGTTTTCAACATCGCTTAGGAGGCAGATGCCCCCTCGAGGTGTTTGATGCTCTGCTTCAGCACCCTGAGCTCAGTCTGGGTTGATGCTACCTCGAGGACTGCAGCTTTGGAGTCTCCATCCCACCCGTGAGGTGACACCTCTGAGGGGGCTGCGATTCGCCCTCCTTCCCATGCGTTGTCCCGCCTGCCCCCCGTGGGAGACGGGTCCACGTCAGCGTGTGCCCTCCAGGGGAGCGGGAGCCACGGGCAGGGCTGCGCTCCCGCCTCAGCGGCGCGGGCGGCCTCGCGTTGCGCTGGTTTGCCGGGCGGTCCTGCCGGCCGCTCCCGCTGGCGTCCCGGCGCGATAGCTTATCAGCACGGATCGCTCGGAGCCTGACACCGCCGGGCGCCCACGCCGTTTATTACTGGGACGAGCGCGTCCGCTGTGTTTGTCATAGAGGTGGGGAGGCCATGACTGGTGCCCTTGATTTGGCATAGACCGTTCTAGAAACGGCACACGGTCCTGGTCGTCAGCCTCAAGGCTTCGGAGACTGCAGGTTGATGGCACCCTCTGAAGCTGGGGAGAGAGTCACCATTATTGCTATCTACCTAATCTGATCATGGGCCCACTATTGAAACTTACTATTCCACGTATAAATATTCCACAATTTAAGAATTTCCACAATATCTTGTTTCGGATCAGTGTTGTAGGAGGAAGAAATAAATCTTTTTAATGAGGTTCCTTAAGTGAGGTGCATTCTGTTTTGAAAGCGGTAAAATATAAGAACAAAGACAACTGCTGTGATAAGTGAATGTGAAATAAGTCGACTGTGGTACTTTTTAAGGATATATTAGAATGAGAGAAAGAGCCTCAGCTGTGCCTGCTTCAAGAGAGAATTTTTAACATTGCATGTTATTAAGTCCGTGCCACAAAATCTCATGCCGGTTAAGAGCTAAGCAGAAGATCAGCTAAAGGAACGTATCCCCTGCTCCTGAAACATGACTCACATTGCTATGGTTTCAGGGTGCATGAGACATCCCCTCTGTAACATTTTCAGTCGAAAGCTTCACAAGGGTACACAAGCTTCCATGGAAAACATTTTTAATCTCAGCAGCAGTTCACAACCCAGAAGGCTTGGGAACTACCAGTGACAGTGACAACATCCAGTTATGCGGGATTAGGGGCAGAAAAGAGAGACGCTGCTTGGCCCTTCTACCATCTCACTCTGTCCTCCCCACGTGGGACATTTTCAGATGAAATTGTACATTAGCTGACCCATCTCCGTGGTGAGATCATCCTGAAGTGTTCAAGACTTAGCTAGACGGAGCCATGGCTGACCTCGTGACAAACCCACATCATGGGGATTTCGGCTCTGCACCACATGTGGCTTCTAGGAATTTTCTGGGCAGTAGAAAAAAAAAGTGAATGGCAGAACTCTCTGAAACGACCCTGAAACTACCCTGCTTTAGTCTGCAAGTTTATGTTGCAGTCTTGATTTTTGAGCAGCCCTCCCTTCTGCTCAGCATAGCTTGGCTAGAAAATTCTGCCAGGGTAGAGAGCAGGCGCTGCTTCTAAGATAGCAGTTGGCTGAGAGAGTGCCGATTCAGCCAGTTTTCCCGACTTTGAGCACTGAGGAAGGATTGCATTCTCTGCAGGATTAGAGTTACAGATATGCAATGCATCCTCTGAAGGTTTAAATCAAAACCTTTGGATGTTATTCTGGTGCTGAGAGCAAAGGCTATGCAAGGTTGTGACTTTTGGCTAACCTGAAGCTTAAGTTTCATGTAACCCCTATCACACTTCAAAGTTGTTGTTACAGTGAAAACAGCTGGATTGACAGCAAGACCATCCAGTTTACTGCTTGGATTAATGTTATAAATGGCACTCCAAGTGCCCCATAAGCTAAATTACCTATTCTGCAGTGCATGGGATGTTGTAGATGAAGCTGGCAGGATACTGTTGTAGTTAAGTTTTGGAAATAAAACTTTTGACTTCTTATTCCTATGTGGCAGTTGGGTTTCATATTTGATCTGTGCTTTCTGCAGGCGCTTGCACACATGACAGCAGGAGGAGCAGGCAATGCATGCTCAGGGAAATAATGACTGAGTGTGATATTTATTTTCTGACTACAGCCTTGTTTGAATTTCTGATGAACTAAGACTGTAACCGCTGTGCACGGAAATCACTTGTGGGTCATATTATTTGTCTGCAGTGGCATTTTTCAAACTGGAACACTTGGATGTATGCGAAAGGGAAGAGTGTCTTATTTCTGGCACGTGCCTTTGCTCACTGTGTCCTGCTTCTTCCTTTTTTTTTTAATTGTTTTTGGCAGTTTTGTATTTCTTTACTTCGTGCTTTGCAATGTGCAACTGACCTCAATTTCAGGAGTTTGTGTCTGTCTGTGTTACTGCAAAGTGGGGTAGCCAAGTGACAGTTTGAGGAATGCTTTTGTCTATAGCATCCTTTTTTTCATCGTATGGTATAGATCTTGCATGCTGCAACCCAGCCTGTGATGCCTTATTCAGCAGTTGATCCTGCCACCATTCTTGTTTGCTGTGCAACAGATAGATGTGCTGACTGATACGCTAAGCCCTGTTGAAGTGGAAACTTTATATTATTAGGCTGGGTCTGCACTAGAAACATTTGTGGTATTTTGGTGGTATTTTGTCAGGAGCCTCAATAGAACTGCCCTGCAAATCTTTTTCCAGTGGTAACAAGGCCTCAGTCAGCTTTTTCTTTATCCTTGTGCATGCATATGGTAGACCTGTTACTGTCCGGAGCCGATAAGCATCAGGGAAGTGTGTGCAGCTTGGGGACATGTGTGTTTGTATGTAAACGTGTCAAACTCTGCGCTCGGGCCTCTGTTAGCCAGCGCTCCGGGAGGCAGTTTTAAGGCCATGTGAGTTAGATCCGTATTCGTCTGCCTTAACCAAACCGGACAGAAGCTCTGGATGAGACCCTTTCTGGTTAGATCTGTATCCTTGTGGTTGGTGACTGAAAGCAGGAGCAATCAAGTTAGCCAAGACTGAAAAATGCTACAATCTTTTTATATATATATAAAATGTATTATATACCTATATAGTAAATTTATATATAATATAGTTTTTATATAATGTATACATAATTATTATATATATATATTTATATTTATATGTCTTTATATATATTCTATTATTTTTTATTTTTTGCTTTAAATCTGATCTTTGCTTTAAATTTGATCTCTAGAGGTCCCTTCCAACCCTAAGCATTCTATGATTCTATGATTCTATGAAATGCCAGCTGGATGCTAACGCTAGCTCATCATTTTGTGACCTTTGGGCATATCCACACCTCTGTATTTTTGGAGTACCTCCTAAATGAGCACCTTTATGATTTCTTATTCCCTTATCATACTGTTCTTTTCCTTAAAGTGACTCAGGAAGCTAAAATGGCTTCCTGTGTAACATACACAATTTGGAGAAGGGAAAAAGATTTGGGGGTGGAGGAAGGCTTCTGGGTAAGACAGCATAAGCTGCTCCTGAAAAAGCAGTAAAGGACACTTGGCAAAGGGGCTGCTCCTGCTTTCCTGCTTCTTTGCCCTTGTTGCAAAGCTTCTCCTCTGCAATTTGGTAGCCTCTCTCTGAGCACCTCCTGTGCACGCTCTTCTGCTCTGAGCCCTGTGTTTGCCCTTCGTCCCCCTCTTCAGTAATTCTGCTTTGGCATAAAGTCTTGTCAATAAACATGCAATTGTGGTGGAGCCCTGCCAGCCTCTAAAGGTAGGAGCCAAACTACCAGCCAAACTATGCCGCTGCGCTTGGGGCCATATGTCATAAAATGAACTGGTTTCCAGTATAGTCTTTTGTAAGATTTTAAATGACAAACTGGTTTCTCTGAGATGAGGACATGCGTGTATGACAAGGTAATATTGCATTAAACTTCTGAGTTTATTCTGAGTGAATAAGGGGGCAGTAGAAGTTTTAATATAGGTGTTTAAAGCATTTGGTTCACATACCTTTGGAAACAAGGGTAGCAAATGATTTTAATTTGCTTTTTATTGCTTCCCAAGTTTAAATTTATTTTGCAAAGACACAAAAGTAAATTCTTCAGATAGACTCCCTGTTAATTACTTTTCCTCCCAACCCCCCGGATTTTTATTAATAGTTTTGTTCTTCGTGGCAGAATGATAGTGTCGTGTCCTTTCCCAAGCATGCCAATTTGATTTAATTAAGGAAAAGTCAGTTTTTCCGTTGCTGCAGTAAGGCTGGATTGGAAAAGGTGCCAGTTCTGGAGCTATGAAGCACTACCCGAGCAGGGAATGATTCAGAAAATCCAGAAAAAGAGCCAAATGCCAGAGACCGCTTACAGTATAACATAATGCCTATATTTGGAAGCTCTTAAGTCACCTTTGATTTTATGAGCTTCTGATTCTTTTCTGCTAAATCCTGCTCTCTCCACTTGTTGGGCAGATTGTAATAATTCAGCACCAGTTAAACAACTCACCTGTGTCCAGTTTAAATGACTCAGAAGAAACTAATGCTGCCACAAGCACAACACCCTCTGCAAGCTGCACCCCGTGGGCCTCATACAGAGTGTTTTCACTAGTTGCAAAACCACTGGACCTATCTATGGTGAATCAGTTTGAAGGGAGACACTACTAGCACTCCTTGCTAAATATAGTAAGTGTTGTATGATGTAAGGAGATGTCTTCTCTCACAGTGCAAACCAAACTAAAAGCTTATCCCCTGACAAGGTGGTTCCTCTGAGAAGTGAGTTGGAAAAAAAAAAGAATTGAAATAAATTTGGGGTATTTTTTGGAAGTAAATGCAACTGTCATCATCATCCTCCTCTTGCAGTAGTATCCTTTCATGCTGGCTGCATTGCTGTGTAGTGAACTCTTTGGCACAGTGAAGCTGTAGGTGGAAGCGATGAGAGATAAACTCACTCCCTGGGTTGCCCATAGCAGAGTTTCGAGTGGAAGTTAACCTGTAGTGTCAGGATCCGTGTCTGATCCCAGTTAGGAGATGCAGGTAGACAAGACTGCTGAATGCAATAGAACTTAATATACGTGTTTGACTGCTTGCTCTTTATTCATTTGGCTTCTACCCTGTAATCATTGTATTGTTAGCGATCTTAAGCTTCCAGTGCTTTGATCTAATGCATGTGGGAATTTGGGGGTTATTTTAGGCTGAATAGTCCATCATAAAATCTATTAAAAATATTTTTAAAGTCAGCCAATAAGGAGTTAGGACAGATTGATGCTCCTGAGCCATTTGTGCGACCCCCCCACATGTCGGGAGTGTTTCTGGCCCTGTTGAGACAAGCGTGAGGCCTCTCGGCCCTCGCTGCCAGCGGCCCTCGGAGCTCCTTGGCATCCAGCCACGGCACTTACTCATGTAACAGTTGCCGTTGTCTTGGCATCGCACCGGCTTGCAGAGAGAGGAAGAGGAGGAAGAGAATAGGAGGCTGAAAAAAGAAAGGCCCCGTTGGATGGCCCAGCGCGCAGCAAAGCAGTTCTAGGGCTGGCGCTGGGCTCGTGTCGGCGGCGCTCCGCACGCCGCGTGGAGGTGGCACAGCAAGTCGGGGCCGGCGCGGTGACAGCAGCAGCAGGGCTTTAACACACGCGCGCCCGCGCGCACGTGCTGCGCGCGCCCGGCGTGACGGCCCTGCCGCGGCTTCCTGCGCGGGCAAGCTGAGGGCAAGCTTGAGAAAGGGGGGCCTTATGCAAGGGGAAATGCGTGAAGGGTGTCCAGGCTCCTTCTCTATTCTCTGAAGAAGGAAATAATTATTTCTGAGACGTGATCCTGCATGCGGAGAACGGGGTGAATATGCCATTTCTTTGCTGCCCTCGTTCCTCTCTGATAGAAGAGCCCAGAAGTTGCCCAAGCGCCCTCTGAGCACTGGTGCCTCACAACTCAGAAAACACCTTTCTCACAGAAATTAGTGCTCTTCAAACCATGCTGCACCCAGGGGCTTTGAGCAGCTCACCTCTTAATTGCACCCTGAACCCTAGCCCTGCACTTGCCTTTAGATCCTGTCTTTATTGTACATCATTCCCCTTCTGGGAGTCGTACTATGTTTTCTGACCCCCTTTGTTATCGCTGGATATAGAGGTGGGCTCCTGGGCACACAAGCTTTTCTTCAGTAGCTTGGATCGTGAACTCAGATCCATCCTGCCTTGGCACCAATGCATCTGGAGCTCCTTCTTCCTCTCCCCGTAAGATGCACTGACGTTAAGTGTCCATGGGCAGAGGAGCATGAATAGTGCCCACTCGGGAGGTGAGGTAGGAGAAGACCTCTACATCTCATCCATTTGATGTTGGTGCCCGTTGTGTTTTAGGTGATTTTGTGAGCATGCTTGACTCCCTTGCAGAGTGCTTGGAAGGAGTTTCCTGGACTCGCAACCTCACTCTTTGGTCCTAGGGTTTACAAACTGTGGTTCTGCTCCGGCAGTGATCAGACATGTGCAAACCACAGCGTAGGTTAAGCATAAATCAGACGCCAATTTTCTAGGTCTTGCGAAATGCAGGTCCTCTCGGCTTAGGCGCAGGTGTCAGAGAGCATTGCAAGGAGGGAGCTGCGTGCTGTGCCTGCGTTGGAAGGGGGAGAGGGTTGAGAGAGCAGCCCTGGGCCCACGAACCTCTGAAACAGAAAGAAAGGAAACTATTTCATTTACCTCCTGTCTATTAGCCTGGGTAATGTTGCTGTTTCCTCCCTTAACATACTAGCCATCCATAATTTATGTTTTTCCCCCCCCCTTAGATCCATTACAGTTTCCTTACTCTCCATAACAAATACTCCAGTCACTCACATAATATAATATGATCCATGAATGCAAACATCGAGGGAACTATATTTGTCTGGCCTGTGTTACACCAGCAATTTGCTTGATGGATTTCAACTTCGCTGCAGTTCCATTTATTCCTGGTTCAGTTCCCAGCTGCAGAGCCTTGATGTGTTTTGTGTTTTTAAACCTCCATGCGGGCGCAGCGGTGATGACCAGGCCCTGAAGAACAGCTGCTTCCATCCAAACCAAGAAACTGCAAAGAGTTTTAAATAAACTGCAATATACTAGCCCCCCTCCCCCTTTAAGCAAACATAATTGCCATGTTTCATCCTAATTTCTACTTATTTTAGATATGTTTTTCCCGGGAATCTTCCAGACCGTGCTGTGGTGCCGTTCGCTGGCAGCCGCCGTCTCCCGTCCAGGCCTCTCGGGTTGCTTCATCAGCTCTCGGGTGGATTCCAGCAGCCGCTGGATGTGGCAGCGGCCCGGCTTTTTTCAGCCGCATTTTTTCCCTCCATTTAAGGAGTGATTGAGAAGACGCAGATGCTTTTAGTGGAAAAGGCGAAACGGGCTTTATTTCCTTGTCAGACTTCATGTGGGTAGACGCAGGCAGGTTTGTGAGGAAGAAAGTCATGACAGGCATGCTTCTTTCTTTCTGCCCTCTGTTTTTTGTTTCTGCTGTTTCTGACTGAGCTGAGGAAAGGAAAACTTTATAAATATAAAATACAAAACTCCAAATATGTCAGCAAAAGCTTTTTTTTTTTTTTTTTCCTGCAGAAGTGTCTTAAGCAGCAGGACACGAGCCTTTCTGTGTATGTCATTTCTCGGCTGTTATCTTTTCCCACCCTCCACTTATTTACTGAAGCAGCGTGTGCCTGGTGCCTAGGCTGCTCTCAGCGTTGCAATTAAAAATGGTTAATGACCGTTCTTAACACCGTGCTGCCCACAGCTGGCTGCAGTGGGGAACCTGCCCTTGGTTTACAGACACGCAGCCGCAACGACCGCTGCTGCATCCCATAGACAACGAGTATCCCTAATGCCGCTCACTGTGACTCCTGGCAAACCCCGGAGAGAAAACCAGGCTGTGGACTATGGTCTGAAAGGGAGCTGTGCCACCCAGCAGGGCAGCTGGTATCTTTGTGTTTTGCTTTCTTCCCCTCACCTTCCCGACCCAAAACAAAACTTTGCAAAATTTCGTGCATGTCTCCGAGCGGAACTGATGAGTGTGTGATGTCAGTCTGTGCAGGTCTGTGAAAGCAGCTTTAGCATATGGCTTCGAGCAAATGCATTTGAGCATATGGATTTGACAAAGACCCAAGGGGTCTTCGTCCTGTTTTTTTAATGTTAATTAACCCCCAAATAAGTCTGTCATCCGACGCTTCCACTATAAACACCTATAATCTGCTCTTGGATATGTACGTCAGCCTTAAAATTTTACCATGGGCCGTAACATGGTTATGGAATTTTATCTCATGAGCAGAAGGGAAAAATTTATGGGCCTCAAGGGAAGGAGGAAGGAATGCTTTAATAATACTTAAAAGAACTGTTTGTTTGTGGTCGAGTGCCTTTTGCATGGACCATTTATAATAATGCCCGTGATTCTGGATGGATTTGGTACAGCTGTACACTGAGGAAGGAGCCAGAAAGCTGAGAGCAATCAAGTCAAACGGTGGCTCTGCACGTCGTTGACTTCAGGTGGCTGCTGCACTGACTAATACAGAAAGCCTGAAGTTTCTGGAAAAAGTCAGTCCTCCCTGGCAGCAAGTTGCCTTGCAAAAGGAAGCCAAGAAGCCTTTAAATTTCCCTGAAGTGGGGTGTATGGAATCAGAGCAAGGGAGCCAGTCCTGCCAGCTCTGAGGCAGAAGATTCTAGGAAGCTGCCCAGAGTCTGCGGCTCCAGCTCAGCGCTGTGACTAATCTGCAAACTCAAAGGAATTCCCTTGGAGGGAGAGCTCCATGCATCACCGCAGTCATGGGTTTCCTTGACAGCTCTTCATGTCTGCATATTTTCACTGCCGTAGGAGGTTCGTCGTCGTCGTCACCGCATACTTTAAACTAGCGGGGAGAGAGCGGTGAAGTATCTTGAGTGCGCTTGGTGTGGAAGGGTTTTAATTTCAGTAGCTTTGCCCAAATGTACCAAGGAAGTAGTGAGTCAGTATTTTTCACGTAGTTTTGGGTATAACCAGTTCATTTTTCATCATGCAGGCCTAGTTGCGTGCAGTACAGATTTATTAACGGTATGCTTTAATGCTGCTGGAGTAGAGCAGGTCCTGCCATACCAGAAGGATTCTTAAGTTAAATGGTTTTCTATAACTCCATTCATGAGCTAGTGTTCACACGCTCCAGGGGAGGAAAAATAAATGACAACAGGGAACATAAACATAGTATTGTAGAGATACCAGGAGTTTAGGCTTCAGCGTAGGCTTTTGATAACTGTCTTGGGGTTTCTGCTTTATCAGGGGGTTGTTTTTTCCCTCCCTCTCAGCTACTACGTAGCTCTAGTCCTCTGTATTCTGAAGTCCTTGGGTAACATATAAGCCACAAATAAACTGTGGAGAGGTACCCGTGCTCTCAGTGCTTGTAGTCCTGCTGCTGTAGTGCCTAAATAAACAGCCTCATTTTTAGAATGTTAAATGCTCAAAGGAGCAGCCATGGAATAAGCTGCATTTCTAAGCTAACATTGCATAAAGTAGCACATACAAAGTTTGCTTGGAATACCTCTAAAAACCCAAAACAAACAAACAAACAACAACAACAACAACAACAACAAAAAACCCATAAATGTCTGGCTATAAAGAGCAATATTCTGAATAGTGTATTTTAATCTAATGAGCAGAGACAGCATTATTGATAGTGCTTCAAGGAATGAAACATCTTCTGGCTGGATATATGAAGACTAACAGTTGCATTTGCCAATTCCTTTTGACACAGAAAGAATACCAGGTACCACTTGGGTGGAAAACAATGATGATATTGAGAAAGCACTCATTTCTGTAAGTTTAGAATAGGATAGGGGAAAAAAAATCTTCTTGCAAATTATATAGCATGGTTGAATTCAGACTTGCTTCTGGCCCTGCACATGCAGAACATAAACATTTCATGGAGGTGGTTCACCTCTGAACAAAAGTTCAGCATCCATGGAAGTAAAATGAGGTAAAAATAAAATTATTTCTGATCTGACTCAGTATGCTCAGTTTGAAATAAAAGCATGGCAGTTGGAGGAATTCCTGTGGGGTTCATAGTGTAGTAGGGAAAGAAAGTGGGTTTGTACAATATAATGAGCTCTAGTGATGGCAGGATTTGTGTTGTGGCAATCTACACTGTCTTTCTTCTGCAGGCTACTGAGGGTCAGATAATCCCCAACTCATGTTCTAGAAATAAATCAGCCAATGGGTAGAAGAAGCAGCAGCCTTGACTGATACACTTCACCTTTTGATGGTAAAGTGCTCTAAAAGTCTCAGGCAGTTGTTGGCTTCGAAAGGAAAGCAGCAGAAGTAGTTCCCTGCCCTCTCCATCTGAATAACAGTGGGCCCTATGGACTGGAAGTGTATGGTCTGCGACTACTTTATAATTCATTGGATATAGTCTTTTTATGATGCTTTGAAAACATCTGAAAATCAGGAGTACATTAGAGTGAAAGCACATTAGTGTTTAGAGGTTAGGTTGTGAATAGTCTTAATGGAGAGCGTTGTAATTGTAGTGGAAGGACATGAGTAAAGCTACGTTTTGCCAGCTTCTGTTACAGGATGGACATGCATAATTAATGCATAAGATATCAGTGGGCATTCAGGAATTATACAACATGGCTCTGCTTTTGGAAGGCAAGTAAAACTTCTTGTAGAGCATGGCAAACTATATCCTTCAGCAGACCTCCACATCAGCTGCTCATACAGTATTGAACACGAGTGTCTTATACTGGCCTTGGCTATGTCTATCTGTGATCGTCAGAGTCATTTTAACAGCATTTATGTGCATCATTTGATCCTCTACTGCAATAAAAATGTGTTTGTGTATCCCTGGGCAAAGGGGGTTATCTTTAGGAGTCCAGAAATAATATATTAAATGACTGGTTTTAAGACTGGGTAAGGAAGGCTGCACTACCAGCCTACTCCATGAGCAAAGAGCAATGTTGAACCACCCTGTGGCACTGAGGTGCCCCTCTCCCTTTGCCTTGCCCATACAGCAAGCCTCAACTAGAGCTTTGACAGGCACCAAAACTGGAGAGAGCTAAAGTTGAGGTGAGCTGAGTTCCTGCTGCACCACCCCGTCCTAGCTGCTCCAATCCACAGCTCTCTGGCTAAGGCAGCTGTGAGGACTTACTGATTTGTTATAGAATAGACTTTAAAACCTGCAATCACACAAGAAAAGAGGGGGGACTGATATTGATCCTCCCCCCTACATGCTCTTATGCCCATGTTTTTAACTGGGAAAGGTCTGGAAATTGTTAGACTTGCATCTCTGTTCAGGTTCTTACCTGTCCTAGAGGTGCAATTTGGTGGGGACAGAGCAAGACTTTTCCTTGAAATGCTGTAGTGGGAATAGCATTGGGCTTTGCACTATGTATATACCAATAAATAGAAGATTCACAGAATCACAGAATGGTTGAGGTTGGAAGGGACCTCTAGAGATCGTCTAGTCCAACCCCCCTGCTCCAGCAGGGACACCTAGAGCACATGGTACATGGTGGCATCCAGGCGGGTTTGGAAGATCTGCAGAGAAGGAGACTCCACAACCTCTCTGGGCAGCCTGTTCCAGGGCTCTGTCACCCTCATAGGAAAGAAGTTATCCCTCATATGGAGGTGGAACTTCCTGTGTTCAATCTGTACCCATTACCCCTTGTCCTGTCCCTGGCCACCACCGAGAAGAGTTTGGCCCCATCCTCTTTACGTTCTCCCCTCAGGTACTTGTATATGTTGATGTACAAATTTATTGAAGAAGTTTGTCAATCGATTGTATTGATTGTCAATGAAGAAGTTTCAACACAGTAGACAACTTCCAATTTCTCAATAAACTGACCATGACAGCACGGGTATAGTGCTAGGTTCTCAGTGCGCATCGTGGCTCAGCGGCAGTTTCACCCGAGTTGCTTTAGACAGGTCACATCCCCGTGGGGTTGCTCTGAGAGCTGTGTCTTAGTTACTGTAGCTCATCTATAATGCTGTAAACAGTCAGGAGTAACTGTTGTGAGAGTGACGAAATACTGATGAAAATCAATTGGTGTTGAGGAACAAAGCTGGCTAAAAATTATTTCATGCATGAAAATATTTAGGTTCCTTCCCTATGTTTGAGGATTAGAAGATCTTTCAGAGTTAATCTAAGTTGCATAAGTATAATGAAGTATAATAAAGCAGTTTCTCCCCAAGGTGAATTGGGCATGCTTGTTACTCAGAAAGTAGAAAATCTGTTGAGGACAGCTATATCAAAGCAAAAAAAAAAAGTAACTCTTGCTCTCTCACTTTAGTTTATGTCCTGAGCACTTTTTGTATTTGCGAATCTGTAGATGTTTTGTAAACTGAGAAAATATACACGAGGCTCTTTTTTTTGCTGCTTGTGTTTCTGAAATGCTTAAAATGGAATGATTCATTCTTTTTTTCTGATGTGTTTTTTTTCTGACAGCATCAAGCTTTTGGCTGTGCAGGAGCTGGTCGATAGAGAAGCGCTGGAAAAGGTATTTAACAATCTATCTAATACAAAAGTAACAAGTTATTCAAGTTCCTAACTTTATGGGAAATCCTACAGTGTAAAATGGGACCTCTTTTTAGCTTTATAGTACAAGTCAAAGGGCAATGTTTTTCCAAACTGACTGCGTACTCCTGGTGTTTTCTGATTTTACCTTGGATTTGGAATAAGCCATCTCCAGTCTGTACGGATTAGCTTTCCCCAAGTCCGTTCATTGCTAGCAGTTAGGAGAAGTAGGTGATTTGAAATAACAGAGATGAATGTCTGAAGAAGAAAGTGTCCCTTCAAGCATGCAGCTCAGGAGGACCGCAGAAGGTTTCTTTGAAGGAAATGGGTCTTAATTTAGGGATGGAGGGATCTAAGCAGGTCCTAGCAACATCAGCTGAGTGTATAGTCTATGTTGGCTTGAGCTGTCCTCAGGTCTGCACGGTGGAAATATGGCCAGGAGGCCGTACGGTCAGGAGCTGCAGCAGGGATGGCCAGTGACTGTCCATGGGACGCTTGGGGGATGTCCCATGGGATGCAACCTCTGCTCAGCTGCACATGGGTCGCAGCCAAGGAGCCGTGTGGAGCCCTGGGCCTCCTGCATCGTTGTAGATGTGGGAGCCCTGCACAAGGAGCATGTCTGGTCAGTGCCTAGATGGGTTGGCTTAGCCAAGACGAGAGCGTCTCAGCAGCCTGAGATGCCATCTGTGGAGCTGTGCTAGTGGCAACAAAAGGCTGGAGACAGGGCCCTGGTGAAGCAGCAGGAGGCTCGGCTGCTTCTAATTAGGGCTATTGAAGCAACTACATGCCTTTGTTTTAAATTCCAAAATTCAATGGTTCTTCTCAGCCAAGGGTATTTCAAACACAGCAGTTAGTTACCCTATAGATCATTTCCCCTTGTGTGAGGAAACAAGTGTCATCTTTTTATCATTTCATGATTTTATTGTCCTGGAGGGTAGGGCTGGACTCCCAATGCCCACACTGGAAATAGGGATCCCTTCGTGTTCTGCACAAGCTGCTTTGTCTTTGGGTCAAAGCGCCAACTGAGAAGCAGCGTGGGAATATAAAAGGCTCCATAGGCTTTGAAGAAAACAACTGGGTTCATAGCCCTGCTGGGAGACCTTCTGCCTCCGTGGGTTTTGTGGCAGGCGTTGAGCTGGTACTGACCCACACAGCCCCTCTACCCGACAGTGACCTGAGGAGACTTGGTGGGAATGAAAGGAGAGGATGATCTTCCTATTGCTCACAAAGAGACGGTGCTGCAGTATTCCAGTTAAAGAATCAAGCCCTTGCTTTGATGGATACTCTAGAAATATGGGAAGAGAGGTCTTGGGTGGGACCCTGCTTGCCCAGAGGGGTGAGGGGACTCTGCTGAACTCTGGGTCTAAAGGGGAGATTTTGTTAAAAGGCAGCAACAGAGGACAAGGAAGGTGATATTGTAATTTTTGTACGTAAAGAAGCTTAGGTTCTCAACCTAATTGTTTTGCAAAAGAGATTAATATGAACAAATTGTAGGTTTTATGTTTTGCTTTGTTCTGTTTTGTAGTGCAGCCTCCGATAGATTGTCAGCTTCTGTGGCACCTCGCAGGCGCTGCAAATTTCTCACCTTTTTTGTCAGGCCTGTGCCTCCCCTTGGCCCGAGGCCTCCTAAAACAAGGCTTGGCAAGAAACAGTGACCTCAGCCTGGTGGGAATTGCCGTTGGAGCCATTGTTTGTGGCTTTGCAGGAAGCTCTTCAGAAAGGCTCAGCATCAGAAAAATGATCTTTCTAAACGGAGCCGTCTGAATATTTGATATCTGCTTTCATACAATGCCAAGCTTAAAGAATGTAAAAGGCCACTTTCGCCCTCTGGAAAATAACAGCGCTGAATTATATAAGTTCAAAGAAATTTGCTGCCCTTATTTTTCACATACAGAGTAGGAAAAACAGTAGGCTGAAAAAGATTCGTTGTCGTGTCTGCTTGCAGAATCAGGTTTTGAGAGCGTGCTGAGCTTTGTCTTCATAAATCATTAGTTATCTGCTTTATATTGCAGGAATACAGAATGTTATTAAATACTAAGATTTTGGTATTCATTGCAACATGGATTTTATATTTTTGAAGGGAAGGTTTCCCTTAAGTCAGCTATGGACATAGTAACCTAAGGGTGTCTTCCTATAATATGCTTTCCAGTCTGTCATATTTCCTTGCATAAAGTAATACGTGATGTTTTTTGAACTTCCAAAGCCTTTCCATTTCTGAAATTCAGTGCTGAGCTCTCGAAGTGATATATGTTTCTGATACTTACGTAAAAACTCAGAATGAATAAAATCACTTTGGTGAACAGCAGTGTCTGTCGCCTTGAGAAGACTGATGGGCACGAATCCGTGTTCATGCTGCAGACTACCTCCATTAAATCAAATCACATCGAAGTTAAGCATATGTGTGGTAAGTCTTTTCAGACCCAGGGCTTTGAGACAGTAAAGAAAGATGATCTGGCACTGCAAAGCACAATTTACTGCTACCCCTTGGAAATTTTGTTATGGACGTGGAAGGGAGCAGATGATGGGGCAGCGTGTCAGAGCCTCCTGCAGCTTGCAGGCAGTGGGAGTTGCCACCGTTGGGCTCGTGAGAAGCTGTCGCAGAAGGTTTTGTGCTAAGAGGGCACTGCCAGCTATTCCTCAGTTACTTACTGATTTCCAACAGCAGATTGTTCCGTTCTTTTTTCCTTTTAATTCAATCTTTATTATGCTGGTAGTTTAGTATTCGTTTTTTATTCCCACCTTGACTGTTGCAAATAAATCGATCAAGCAACAAGGAGTCTTGTGCTGTACAAAGACTCTGTTTAACTCTCTAAACGCTGGTGATGGGGGAAATTCAGCCAAACAGCCCTATAAGCCAAATTTCTGCAAATGTTGGCTGCATTTATGCCTGGGGTGACTGCCACCGAAGGCAGGATTGATGGGACTCAGTTATAGACCCTGGACGAGGAGGAGTGGCAGCAAGACGCCAGCCAGCGCCTGCCTTCACTGTAGCCTCTTTCCTATGAAACTTGGGGAAGAAGTAGATACAGGTTTGCTAGCGCTGCAGCCAAAGTGCATTTCCTCCTCCAGGAGCCCAGCGCAGGGCCAGCTCTCCTGCGAGGTGCTGCTGACTGCTTTATCCAGTCCAATTTTCTCCAGTCCGTAATTGCACAGGAGGAAGTTTAGTACACTTTGCAAGCGTTAATCACATTTACTTGGGGAAGGGGAAAGAATAATCCCCCTGAGGAACATGCTGTTTTTGTAGTTTAAAAATAAATCTGTTTAGATAATTAGCAGATTGAGCTGCCTAGCCAGCTGATGTTTTACATTGGTTTCTGGTTTTGCATTTAAATTTAGAGTGCTTTTCCAAATGCAACAAGTATGCAAAAAGTGATTTATCATTGGGTGCTTTGATGGTACAGGATGTTTATGAAGAGCCTTCCTCAGAATACGTCTGCCTTTTTTTTGGTTACAAACTGAGCATGAAAGAAAAGAATAAACTATTTAGCTGAGAACAAAGGTAACACTGTCAAAAATTTGGACAGGGGAGGCCTATTTCATGTTTTTGTTTAGGATGCAAAAGAAGCCCAGCAGATGTAGTACGCAGCCTGCACGTGAGCAGAAGCCTTTGCTTGCTCCTATAAAATCACAATTTAGGGCACATATGTAGCCAGGGACCAAACTGAAGCTAGTGGAAACATTCCCATAGGCTGTAGACAGCCTTGCATCAGTCTCTCCATGAAGTTAAATTGGGGCATCAGTGTTATCCAGGATATCAGTGATTATTGTTTTTTTTAGTAAACCTTAAGTGGCTTGTTTGACTGTGGTTGTATCGCTATAGAGCTTTTAATTTTGGTAAAATCACAAAACTACAGCGCAAATAATATTCTTTGCTTTGTGTCGAATGTTTCCCACAGTGGCCTTTGGGCTGTTAACACTGATCTTTTTGAGTTCGTTTCTCCCAGAGTGTTAGGTTATTGAGGAAACATAAGTAATCTCTATAATACACAGTTAAACCACTGAATATGAGTAACCAGCAAACAACTCTTGTAAAGTAAACCTGCTTTGGGGACGAGCAACACAAAGCCATTGTCTCCCCATTTGTGTATTAATAAGCAAATGTGCCTGTGGTTACCCTGGCTGGTGGAGGACTGCGTAATTTACTCCGCAGATACAACAGCGTCTCTTCTGTGAGATCCAAGCTGTGTAATTCTGTCTGCTCGGCCGTTGTGGGAGGTGTGAAATTTACCTCCCGAGGGCTGGTTGCTCTGCTCGGCCTAGCCTGGCATTAGAGACCCGCTGGGTGGGCTGGCGCGCGGCAGGGGTTGGAGTGAGAAGTGGCTTTTGCTCAGGGATGATATTCTTGAAGCCAATACTTTGCAACTTGACCCAGGCCAGTGTCAGTGAAAAGAAAGGGCAAATGAATTACCAGTAAGTTTGCAATCTCTGGATGGGAACCTTCACCTTCCCTTGGAAAGGTGTGAAGGCCCCAAATCAGGAGGGACCGCGAGTCTTTCCGGCCGTGCTCCTCGCTGGGTGCTGCAGCTCTGCAGCCGGGAGGGCCGCTCGGGCCGGCACCAGGCTGCCGTGGTGCAGGGCCCGCAGGCCGAGGCGGCCTCGGGTGCTGCCCGAGGGCCGCTTGTTCGCGGGGCTTTGCTGCCGCCGCGCGCGCCACGAGCAGGGGTGGCGCGAGGAGAGGCCCGGCAGCCTTCGCCTCCAGAGAAACACCCTTTTTTCCTTCATGTGAAGTGTTATTTCTCTTTCCTGGAAGAGAACAGCTTAGGCTCTTTGAGTAATTTGGAAAGCTTAACAGCTAGCATCCAAACGAAGAATTGCTAGAATCTATCCCTATTTTTTGTTATTGTTGTGGGGTTTTTTGCCTCCTTCCTCAGTGGTGAGATAAGATACTAATGGTTCCTTTTTCTACTCATAGCTTGCTTGCTGTGGCCTGCAGCTGCCTTGTGTCATATGGCCTCAGTTTTGTAAATTTGCTAAATGTTCACTACACTGAATGTCAGTGGCTGTGTCTGGGCTATATTCACTAGCTGCCACCCATTCCTGTGATGCAGAATTTCCATATCACGCTTAAGGAATTGATGAACCATCACTGGGGACACAGGGAGGTCGCTTAATGTGGTCAAAGAAAATTTACTTGCTTGTCAGTGATCAGAAATCGGTTTTGTTTGAAAGGGAATGCCTTTGAGTGTTGAATGCAGTAAGCAGCATTTCCCACTTCTACAGGGAGAGAGTCCAGAGAACAGGACAGAAGAGGGTGTTGGTTTCCTTCTGGCTGCATCGCTGTAATAGTGGAATTTCAGCTATTTTCAAAAACAGATTTTTGAAACGCTGAGCTGCACACTGCTGTAGCGTTCTCCTTTCTGCACAGCGCACAGAGAATTTCAACCAGAAATCTGCTTTTGTTTTCTTCATCCAGTGCACAGTTTCCTCCAGATATTATCTGAACATAAAAAGTGTGACGTCAATTGAGGTTCCAGAATTTCCAGTATGAAATGCATCTGCTAGAGGTTTTTATTTATCTTTTGTCTGCTTTTGAGTGGATTGAGCCAGATCAGTGTTTAATCGTGATTAAGCCCATTGTAATCACTATGCTTTCCAAAATCCCTTTCAGAGGAGAGCAGGTTGTTTATTTGGGAAAGGTTATCCCTAGGAGCTTTTGGATGTTCAAAAGAGAGGTCCTGTTTCCTACCTGCATATATGAGAAGAGGCCCATCAGTTCTTGTATGCAGGGACAGAAATATGCTTATGTATGTGCACTTCCCAGGGCAGCTGGCACTGACCTGCAGTGTGAATGGTGTGTCCTTGCCATGGAGCAGCTTATCAGCCAGGGACGTGTTTCTTTGGTCCCATCACCTTTTCCTCATAAGAAGTGAGCAGTCCTGCATTAAAGGCTGCCCTTGCAGGTAAACCTTATTCCCAAGTACGGACCAGGAGCTCTCGAGAGGGTGATTTTTCAGCAGTCCCTGAAAGGTAGGGAGGAATTGCTGGCATCCCTGATATACAGTGGTGGAGTTGCAAGGAAATCAAATGCTTCACTCTGGAACTATTCCTTAAAACCAGCTGACAATGAGGGAGTTGGTGGCTGGAAATGAGTTTTATATATTGCCAGTTCTTGAAGCTCTCTTTCCTTGGGCACCTGAGTGCATTCCCATGTTCTGGATGGTCACATGAGGACGGGAGCAGGAAAAGGAGATGCACAATTTGCCGCTGACTCACCAGGATTTCTCAGCAGTCTCTTCCATCTGCTTTGCCACCTCAGTTTTCTCCTCTCCATTCCAGAGTGGAGATGTGACGGTTTCTATCGAAGTGAGTGACCGTGAGGGTGCAGGTTTGACTCAGGCTTCACCAGGGCGCGACCGAAGGGTGTGAAAATGGAAGTGTAACTCGAGTGCATCGTAGGGGTGCCAACAACAGCTTGGCTTTTCCAGGAGCATCTCATTCAGAAATCAAAGAAACCAGTAGGTTTATATGGGGCATCCTGTCCGTTAAACTGACCGAAAAACCCTGCAAGGAAAGAGCTTTTGCCTTTTCTCCTCTCTCCTCCTCTCTCTACAGAACAAAGAGAAACAGAAATTGTGGGTTACAAATGCAGGCGTTTATTTAAGTTTTGTTTGCAGGTGGTAGAAATAATACGAGGAGTTTGTATTCCAGCCTTTTTTCTCCTGTCCATCTAGAAGATGGCAGAAGACAGAGCACAGTTCATAAAAAAAGATAAATTTCAATGTTTTGATTGACATAGCAGCAAGAGTGGTGTAATGTCAGCCTAAATCTTTTTATTTTTGGTGTTGTTTGATTTTTGTTTTTGGTTGTTGATCTTCATTAAGTAATGTGATTTTTCTCTGCAGGAAGCCAGTGTGCATTACATCTGTTAAAGCAGAACTTTGTACAGGGTTAGAAGGTTGTCTGCCCCACACAGCTCTGTGGATGGGGTGCTTATCTCTTTTTATTATTATTTTATTATTACTTTTTCTCTTGCAATGCTATATTTTTTTGTGTGTGTGGAAGAACATATAGAGAAAAAGGTGTATAAAGAAAAGGTGAGATGAAATGTTCCAATTCTAGCAGACTGCAGAGATCCTCCTGATAATAAGCATTCGAAAAGGAAGTCATGGAATAGGACACAGGCCTATTTTAAATAGCTTTGCAGAAGGTGGCACAGTGTTCTGTAAGGTGGTATAATCAGTGCCAGAGGGAAGAATAAATATTTGAAAGTGGCAGTGGTTGTGAGTCACATTATATATACTTTCCTCTTCCTTGTATTTGTGTTCTTATCATGGAAAGTAATGCCTGCTCTAAACAGAAAAGTAAATCGGTTGGGGAAAAGCAGGAATAATAATAGTTGGAAAGAAACAGATGGAACTGAAATGCCCTGTTAATTGGGAAGTGCTTTTGGTGCAAGGCTCCGTGGTGCAGGTGCTATTGGATAAATGAGGGCTCATCCGCTTTCCCGTGTATCACGGCAGGTAACACGCTGCTTTTATTCATTCCGGTATTGCACATCAGCACTCTGCAGTCTGCAGGTATTTCAGAAGTGTATCATTAAAAATAAATGAATAATAATTTGCCAGGAGTGGATGTGGAGCGGCCCTGTTTCAGGTGCAAAGCATCAGCTCGGGGTGCAGAAGCGCAGGTTCGCAGGGCACCAGGGCTGCCTCGTGCCCTGCGCGTGGCCACAAACAGAAACACACGTTAGCCCTGCAAACCTTTGCTGCCCAGTCTGTGGCATGGAGAGCTGTGTGTCTTGACTACATGGCTCCTTTCTAGCCATCCTCCTTGGAGCGGTATCCGTAGTGATCCGCGATCCGATGCCTTGGTGCACAAATAACCTAAATTTTACCTCCCCCAAGGATACCTGTGTGTTCCCTGGGAGGCAGCCTGTGCTCTCTCTGAAGCGGCGGCGAAACAAAACTTGTCCTCTTCTTTGGGAAATAATTAATTGGAAGGAAAAAAGAAAACAAGCTGAAAACAGCAGCTGAGCATTTACACCAGGAAACACAGCAATAAGTAAGAGTTCAGCTGTGCGGTAGCTATGATTTTAGCTCAGCTAACTGATTGGGCAGACCATTTTATAGGAATGAAGGAAAAGTTGTTGAACACAAGGAATTTCCCTGTAAAAAGCAGCTTGATTAAAAAAAAAAAAAAAAAAACAAAGAAAAGATGGCCTCATAAGCCTGAGGGCTGCTTCTTTCTTCTTTACATCATGTAAGTTCCCTTCGCGTGCCATTAGGGCAGGTACTTGCAGGTGCTCTGCCTATCTATGCAGAATAAAACCTGAAAAGACTTCAAGAGTAAATTGCAAGGTTTTGTGGTTGGCCTTCACAACTTTCTGAACCCAAATTCCTTCACTATGTTTAAAAAATAAGGTTTTCAAAAGAATAAAGAAAGTGGTATTTGGATAATACATGTCTTTTGCAAAGTATCTGTCTCGTGAAGTACAAGGAAAAATCTCAGCTTGTAGTGGAACCATGAGAAATTAAGAACCCATGCAAGTTTGTCATCCTTAGTATGGATTCCTTGTGTTGTACAGTGCAATTCTTTGACAGTAGAAGCTGAAATGAGAAACTTGGATCTTCCAAACACACATAAAACACTTTTGTCATAAATTACTAGCTGTGATGGGCCCAAAAAAGAAGAAATGGAAGACCTAAAAGTTCCAGTAGAAGGCAACGAATATTGTATTTTTGCCTTCTTCCAAAAGAAAAAAAAAAAAAAAGGAAAAGTGCTTCAAAGCTATACTCTTCAGCTTCAAGTGTTATAATGTGTTAGGATATGGCATGATTTTGCCCCTAGAAGTGGAAAAGTGGAAATCACAGGTAAGCCTGTATAAATCTCAGGAGTTTGTCTAAATGAGAATTCTTCTTTTCACAACCTGAGTTAACGTTTTTTCTAAATCATCTTTTTTTCCCCCTAAGTCATTACATTCTTTGAAAGCCATCCTATTTCAGGCCTCAAGCGATTGTTTTTTTTTTTTGTAGTTTCCCATTCTTCATATAACACATGTGTATTTTAATTCATTGTAATACATACCAATAGACTGTAGCATTTGCCTTTGAGGAAAACAAAAACAAAACCAAAAAAAGTAAGACTTTGAAGTGCTCAGGACAAGTGTCTGGCCTCTAAAAATATTTAAATTACCTGGCATATTTAAAGATTTTATCAGCTCTTGCTCTCACAACACCGTCTAGATAGAGCCAGTTTTGGAATGCAGCTCTTCTATTTTTGGTTGCTCTTAGACATCACACTAGAGCTGTTGCTTCAAAACAGGAGAAGAAAAGAAATATTCTAAGCTTTTAGTGACGGTCTTTTCCAAGCCCAATGTATTATTTACCAAATGAAGCTAAATCAATTCCTGGTACAGTAAGCTTCTGGAGAAGACTATATAATTTTATGTAGCAGCTATAAACCCGTCTTAAAATGAAAGATGGAAGTCAGGAGAGAATACTCATTATAGGGACTCACAGCTGAGAGATGGGATTCAGTGAAGCACACCAAGTGTATAAAACATGAAGAAGCAAAATTGTAGTGTTTTGCCTTTGGTATCTGTGTATAGAATGCATAAAAACCTGCTTCCAGGTGGCTGTGCTTACCGCTCTCCTCCCTTTCCTGTAAAAGTGTTACCTGCTTCACATAATCTATTATCTTTTTATTTGTTTATTCGTTTTTCTTACCCGCGTATGGTGCCTTGTGACCCCGGTCTGCTGGGGAGAGGAGATATCGTGATGGGCCTGAACATGGGCCACCTGAATCTCAACTGAGGCAACTTCAATAGGCAGGGTTACACTCAGCTAAAACAAAACCTTTCAAACACACATTTTGGCAAATATTGGTGTCCTCTTTCATAGAAAAACGGCAGCACAGAGTCCCACTAAGCATTTGTGAAGGCTGCTTCTCACTAAAAAGCCAAAATGACTGAAAAATGGTACATGCTCCGTTTTGCCGGTAGGCCGTTGAGCGTCCTGTCGCTGTTTAACAGAACGTTCTCCTACGTGTTAGGACAGTGCGTGGCATCGTCTCTGTTAGTTGTTGTGTCCCTGCTCTGCAGCAAAGGTTTCCGTGTCTTCCTTTTGATGATCTATAAAAAGACCTTGTTTGTTGAAATAACAACTTTGTTTAGAGTAAAGCTAGAAGAACATACCGGTGAATGATCTGGATTGTTGTCCCAAGGCCGCTATGATTAAAAGATGAACGTAGAACTGTTTTTATGGGCTGCAGTCTCTCTTTTTAATCAATTGTTCAGAGATTAAAAAAAATGTAATTTCCTCTCAGATATTACAAAGGATTAAGCTGCGAGGGGGCTGTGGTTAGCTGTGATTTTGCTGGGAGGATATCGTAGAAGCTCGTTGACTTTTTCCAAAATAAGTACTCAAGGAGGAAAGCAAACAATTTGTGAGGGAAAGCTTCCAGGTCTCCTCCTTCCCAACTGATCCTGTGTAGCCTTACTGAAAAAAAAAAAAAAAAGAAAATCTAACTGGTTTGATTCAGGCAGAATTATATATGGAAACAAATCATTATACCCTTTTGATAATGGAGAAAAAGTTAAGTTTATCAGTGAGCAGAACTATTTCCTGCACAGTCACCCAGCGCCAGGGGTGAGGAACGCGGCGGCAGAGCCTCGTGCACTTGCTTGGGTCATTTTGAATTCCAGTCCATGGGATGATTCAAAAAGAGGGCCAAGCTCACAACGGGACTTAGCCTGGTATGACAGGGTATGACATGGAAAGTATGTGCTCAGGAGCCAGTCTGCGCCTGATGCCCTTTCAATGTATCTGTTCTTCATCTGTGCTTTCATCATAGACTTTTTCTCCTAGATTTTATAATTTGGCTACTATACATTACACGCTTTTCTTTTTCTCATCGTTTCTCCAGCTATTAACTTTGTTGTACACTTGTGTCCAAGCGGGAGAAGGGAAAGGCTTTTCCCTAACCCAGTGTGCCGATATGTGCGTCACCTGAAGTGGATTCCCTGGAGGGCCTTGAGCCCCTCTGCAAATACTCATCATTGGCTGCCGAGCCTCCCCTCTTTGCCTCCTGGGTTTTATTTGCCTTCATGTAGTATCTGCACTTGATCAACACAAGCAATAAACATTACGGTATCGTTACAAGGCGCCTTCCCAGTAGGGGCTCGCATTCAGTAGAATTTGTATGATCTTTTGTATGTTTCTTGTATGCATGATTTTTGGGCTACCTCTGCAAAGAGGAAGTGGTTGCATTTAAGGGAGAGGCAGGCAAGCAGGGATGGCTGCGATGACGCTGACGTTGCTGGGAAGTGGGATGCAGTGCCGAGTCCGGGCTCCCGGCTGTAGCCGTAACAGCGCTTCCTTCTCCCCGGGGTTACGTTGGGTTATACGCGGATCCGGGTGCAACTGAAAGGCAACTCGAATGCCTCTACTGACCTGACAAAACATCTCACAAAATGCTCTTTTTCCTCAAGAGAAGGGCTGCTGGAGCAGGGAAAATCATGGGAAAATTAAAGTTGTTAAAAAAAAAAAAAATTGCTGAGAGCTTGAGGTTAACTAGGTTGGGCTCAACTGGGAGCCCTTGCTGTGCCCTGAATGCAGTGCATTGAGTTAGCATTATGGGTGCTTGTTTCTGCTTTTTTTGATTGGAAATAACTCTCCACTCTTGGATGAGTAAAACAAAAAGGGAGGATAATGTGTGCTTAGTCCCATGAGCATGATTTTTAGTATAGCGAATACCCAGTGAGGAAGCAGAGGAATTATTATAGATGAGGGTGATGGAGGAACAGTGGGAGGAGGGAGAACCAGAGAAATGTAAATTAAAGATTGTATTAAAAGACAGTAGCTCCAAATGGCCTCGTGAAGTCCCTGTCAATCTCGTATCTTCTGCCTTTTTTCAGGATGGGAGTTTTGCTCTCACAGGAGTCAGGGTTAGGGGCTGGGGCGATTCTCCTCAAACAAAACAACAAACGGCTCCTCAAATGCAGCTGCACCGCTCACAGAGTTTATCTTAGGCCTCTTTTCTGTATTTGTGTTTCCTGAAGCACAAAGTCCATCACTGGGAGATGTTCTCTAGCATAAAATATTCTTCTCCCTTATCTTCGTGTTTTCCAGCCCCTGACCTGCACATTTCTGTGGTCCGTGAACTACTAAGAGGTCCATGGAAGGTAACAGGAAAGCGAGCCCAGTATTAGAAGACTTTTATTATTGTTATTATTACTTAATGCACAGGCCCAGATTTCCACTTTAAGATTTCTCCAGGATCAGCAATTTGAGAAAGGTGGAAAATTTTGACCTAATATAGCTAAGCATCTTTTAATTTTGCTGTTCATGCCCTCCTTTCAACTCTTGGCCGCTCCTGCAGTTTTCACAACTCTCTCACCATAGGGATGTCAAGCCTTTACTAAGCGGACGTCTCTTAACAGGGCTGAAATGATTAGGAATTGATAGGAGTTTCATACGCATCTCCCGCTGCTCTTTCTAGTGCCCTGTTTGCAAAGGATCTGTTCACATAAAGCATATTTTTTAAAAAAGGATTTTTTTTTCTCCTTGCTCTTATCCCTCCTCTTTGGAAAGTGGAACTAAAATTATCTCGCTGTAATGAAGTTGCTGTTTACACTTACTGCAGTGCCCTTTTGGCCTGAAAGCATCCGTGGTAATTAAGCAAAAGGGAGAGCTCATTGCTCCGAGTGCCCTTCTAAAGTTCACGCGGGGATTGCAGCAACAGCCGGCCCAGGCGCCAAGCTCCCGTCCAAGGGTCCTGCTTCTCCCTCCCCATTGCTGGGCCTTGGCACAGAGCAGTGCCCTGGTTTTTGGAAGAGATGGGCCTGTTGTGCCCGCTTGGAGCTGCTACACAGAGAGCACCAACAGCGAAGCTCTGTGTCCAGAGCCCTGCCCATGGGCCGCTGCCCGTGGTAAGCAGCATTCGTGCATCGGCAGGTATTTAATTCAGGGTATAAATCAGTAACTCTTTGCTGGCAGGGCTTAATGCGTCCTGCGGGGGGAAAGGGGAAGACGCGTGCGGAGCCGCCGTTCCCTGGCGGCCACCGTGCGAGGCAGCCCCACGCGCTGCTTCCTGCTCCCAAGGCAGTCCCTGCCTGCCCTCTCTAATCCCCACCTGGACGTACCTTCCCTCCACATTTTCCAGCTGAGCTTTGTGGGCAGAGCAATGTGATTTAAGAAACGCCCTTCCCACCCGAGCAAAAAATACGGCCTAAGCAAGGATGCCGCCAGACCTGCAAAATCGGTACCCTATTAAGCCCTGGGGAATGGGCCCAAACTAAAGCAGCAGCTTTAGGCCGAGTTCGCAGTTGCCGAAACTGCACCCAGAACGGATTGATCCCTCCTGCGCAAACCCTCTAATCTCACTTGTCAGCTTTTTGTTTGAGCAAAGTTAAATCAGGGCCTTAAAAAATCAATTTGCAGGAAACAGCTATGCAGCCAGTTGACTGCAGATGCTCTTTCTAATAAAGTGATGGTTTCTGCGGTATTTATTCAGCCCTGCCGTGCACTTTGTGCTGGCTGGATTTTCTCGGCAGCTGCAGCCCAAAGATAAGTTGGCTCCTCTGTCAGCTTGCTGAGAAACTTCTGTCTTCCACCATTTTCGCCGCGCGTTTGCTCCTTCAAGTTATTTAAGTGTTTGAAAACTCATTTGCCGAGTTCCCGCTGCGTTACGTTACGAACGACAGCTGTTATTGCCGTGATTTATTAGGTTTATTACCTAGCAGTCGGCTGGGAGCAGAGCTCTGTTCTCGGGCACCGCGGGCTCCCTCCTTGTTTAACAGCCCGGCTTGCACTTGGATAAGGGACCGGAGCGTGCGCGGAGCGGGGTCTGCGCATCCCGAGCAAGGAGCCCCCGCAAAGCTCTGCGTTGCAGAGAACTTCCTCAAAGATGTGTCAGGTATTTTGGCTTTGAGCAAGGCACTAAAATGCCTCGGCCTTCTGAGATAAAAAGGCTGTGGAGTTACATACTTCTTGGAAGTAAATGCTTGCTTTGGAGCTTTAGACTCCAGGATGCTGAACTGGGGGACAAGGCAGCTATTAAATGGGCAGTTTTAGATGCTATTTGAAAGAGAAGATAAAAGAGGCACAAGAATAACAGCCACTCGGACCTGCTGTCCCATCCTTTTGCTGGTACCCATGTAGGAAATGTCTCCATCCGTGGAGTTGTCACTGCAGCTCCTCAAACTGTGTTTGGCCAGAAGCACGTCCCACTGTGCAGATTCAGGGTATGTGCAGGAAGGGTTATCGTGAGCCTCGAAAATCCTTCTTTGTGATGCTGCCGCGTGTTTTGGAATGACATTGTGGATGCGAGGTCTCCTCTGAAGATGGCATTTCACTGTGAAAACCTCGGTTTCAGTACAGTTTCAGATACCACAAAGCAGCTCACAGTGAAGGCCCCTGTGCTTCTTTCACAGTGTGTGAAATAACAACCAAAAGGGTTTTCCGGGGCATAGTCTCTCCCTTTTTTTTTTTTCAGGTTGCAGATCATAGCCAGGTGGACTCAAAGGCTTTCCGGGTTGTCCCAGCTGGAGCGTCCGTGCTCTGTTGGATGTGTCTCCATGACTGTATGCTTGTCCCTGGGGCTGTGGCCGTATAGCTGCGTCCAGGAACACTATGGATCAGAAAGATCTGCTGGGTGTACAGCTGACACATTTATGCACAAGAAGGTTTAAGCACCCGGAAGAGCATCTCTCTTACAGTGCATATGCCACAGGGTGCATATGTTGTACGTTTATAGCCATACGTAGAACAAATGCCAGGCCAAGATGTGGCTCAGCTGACATCCCGTGGCTCTGCTGACAGCATTTTCAAAAAGGCTATAAACCTGGGACAGAATTTGCACAGCAGCCTGTGGGGTTTGTCTCTGGAAGACCTTTTATGGTTGTAGTTTATTACTTGTCCATTGAAATGTAGATGTTGACACAAACCCTGCACTCGCAAAGATCTTTCTCCCCTGGGTTTGCAGTCTCCTGCAGCATCCTCAGCAGGCTCTTGGGCATGTTAATTTGCTTGAGGTTTCTCGGCCTGAACTTTCTGCTCCCTTGCCCTCGAGCTATGGACTCGTTGCTTCTTCTGAAGCTGCTCTGGAGTCACCAGAAGTGTTTGCAGAGAGCAGACGCTCAAGCACAGCCTCACGCCAGCCCCAAAATGGGGTGAGAAGGAGGTTCCTCCTCCCCCCGGCACCCTCGGCCGCAAGGCAGCGCAGTCTGCGCCCAAAGGGCGGTCTGGGCAGCCGCAGGGCCGGGGCTGTGCCTTCCCTGCCCTCCTCGTGTCACCTTTTGGTCCTTCCTAACCAGCCTCTTACGAGGGCCCTTACGTGGGCTCTTGCTGCGTTCAAAACCTGAGCTCGAGTTTTGCAGCTGACTGGTAGCTTGATCTTGGTGTCAGACACGGCCTCATGTTTGAACGTGGCTTTTGTTTAATAATTCAGGGGAGTATGGCCGGTGCTCCTTGCTCTGCCGTATCAGTGCCTCTTCGCCTGCTTATTGGTGTCTTTCTCAGACCTACAAAGCTGATCTGTTTTTGTTTTTTCTTTTTTTTCCTCTCTCTGCAGTTTTGTATGGAGCTGAACCAGCCGACGTTGCCAAACATCCGTAAGTGGAAGGGCCCTAGAGGATGCTGGAAGGGTGTTGTTTCCGAAAAGCCCTCGGGCCAGCTACATAAGGTACATTAATCCCCAAGCCTGAATTTTCCTTTGCTTTATGTGTGTTTTTTTTTTTTTTTTTCCTTTCTCTCTCTAACCAATGAAATATTTTTATTTTGTTTGAGGCAGAGCATCTGCAAATCTTTTTCAGGAACTCTTCTCTTTTAAGCTGACTCCTTTTTCAGGTTTAGGTTCGGCTGTGCTATTGATTAAAAAAAAAATCTTCCTCATTTGCAGCATAGAGGAGGAAGGTGTCTGTGTGTTTGGAGGCTGGATGCAGCTGGTACGGTGGATAAAAACAGTGCAGAAGTGTACAGGAAAAGCTGCACATTAGGACAAGGAAATAATCCTTCATGCTGCCTCGGATGTGCTGAAGTATTCCTGATTTTTTTCTGCTAGGTGACTGTGCCTGTTCTGTACTACGGCACAGGCTGGAATTTGCAACCGCTTCCACCTTCCTAGTTAGCAAATGAAGATGTCACAGAGCGGCTACTCAGCACACTGTCCTCATCCGGAAAAGGAGCTTATCTTGTGCATTCCCTAAAGTGCTCTGCACGTATAGATTTAAAATATGCTGTAGGGTCTATGGAAAATCAGCCCTGTGCTGCAGTATGCCTTCCCTGCAGCATTTTGTGTCATGGGAACAGTTTTATATATATATATATATATATATATATGTATGGGGGGTTTTAGCCTATAGGGTAGTGGCAGTTGCAGCTGCTGCTGTGGACAGTGTCCAAGGTGTCGCAACACGGGGCTGGACTCGGCCAACTGTGTCCAGAGGTGACTTCACCCAAGGGTAATCTCTCGTTTGCCTTTAAGAACCGCAGTGGGACCCCGGAGGAAGCTCCTCCTCAGACTGGAGCCTCTCGTTGTTGAACAGGATAACTCCTGTAATGCAGCTGCAGCACTCAGTATTGTTCTGTGATGGAAACAAGTACTGGGACCTGCAATTAAATGGAAGTTGCCTAGTAGTAGTACCTAAGGCCGTCTTAATGTGTTCTGAATATTGTTGTTATTAAATGAGTGCTATGATTGCATCCCATAGGAAAGCTCGCCACAGGGCTTAGAATCCATGTCTGAATATCTGGATTTTCCAAGTCAAGTTGCTTCACCGTTTGTCCCATGACATTTTTTGGCCCATGGTGTTTTGCAAGGGGTAGTTACTTCTGCAGCTTTCCTGAGTAAAACCCAAGGATGGGAACTAAGAGAAGAGAAGAAGAAAAAGCAACAAACACCACATGAGTCCCCTACTCTAGCATCCCTTAAAAAGACACTAAGAGTCTGAATGCACCCGAGGTTTTCAAGAATTCTGGACAACACTTTTTGTTTCAATACAAATGGCTAATCCCTTTCAGGACTTTGTTATTCCCTGACAGGACTTTGTTATTCCCTGACTGGTAGTTTACCTTTAGGATCTCTTGTTTTGCTAGAGTATTATAACACTGAATTTTAAAAATTGTGCAAAGTTGTCAAAGTTGCTCCCATTGCCATTTCTTTATTCCTAGAATTATTCATAAGGTCCTATCTTAAATCCAAAGTCTTTTGTTGGTTCTTTCTCAAGTCACGTTTCCAAAGGTAACAGTGGATGTTTTGACTGTGAACTGAATGATTTAAAATCATTGTCTACTTTGTTTTGCTGGTAGGGATGTGAAGGGGAATGATTCCCCAAATTACAGGAGCAGCCTATGGTGAAACCAGAAAAGTTATCTACTGACTTTTTCTTTTACGTTCCTTAACTGAAGGGAAATCTGGCTCTGCTACAAGCCCTTTGCTAAACCAAAAAATCGATTTTACCCCTTAGCTTAGTTAATAGGTTGAAAATCTGTACACAAATACAATACAACAAAGTAATGCAGTGTTACTCTGAATATATAACATCTTTGGCCCAAGCTGATGCCATACTCCACAGTGCTAAATAATGCAAAATAGTGGATGGTATCAGGTCTGCACATACCATTTTCCTGCTTTGCATCTGACTTCCTCGCTCCGTCGCTTCTATTGATTTTTGGCAGCCGGGTTAATGTGAAATCTGGAGCCCAGGAATAGAGGGTGAACTGTGAACATTCTTCCACATCTTTGCAGCCTGCTCGGCTTTTGAACGTTTTACTTCTGACCAGTGGAATAATGTTGGTATTTTAAAGCTGAGTTCTCTCAAGGAGCTACCAAAGAAATTTAGCCAATGCCGCAGCTGGGGAAAAAAGGGGGGAAACTGACAGGGCCGAGAGGTCTGGAGCAGTTTTCATGCCAAGAGACTGAGCGAGCCGAGATATTTTTAGTTTGCACACGAGAGAAATTTGCAAGATGGTGCGTGGCTTGCAGAGAAGGGGCAGGAAGGCAGCGTGCGCTGTTCCTCGTAGCACAGGATCTCTCCCCCGGTGACGCTGTGAGCCGTCGGCCCTCGCAGGAGGTCCCGGCAGCGCGTGACGAAGCCGTGCAAGCCCTGGCCGAGCGGATTGCAGCGGAGCGCGCGGCGCTGGGGGCTCTCACCCGCCCGCGGGAAGCGTCACCAGCGGAGCGCCCGTCGGGGCACAGACCGAGCCCCTGGGTGCCCTCGTTTCGCTCATGCTCTCCCCTTAAAAATCTGCTGCTGGCCACTGCTGGCAGAGGGGAGACGCTGGGAACTGGAACTCCCACGCAGGGCTAGGCTGAAAGAAATGGGTAATAAACTACCTTATTACTGACCACACCAGCAAGAATCAGCTTCCTTGGCTGGAAAAGCAGGAAATGAGGCCCACAGCAGCCCACATAAAAGGCTGCGTCTTGATCTTTCACCACCGCAGCAGGCTCGAGTATGTTCCACCTATATATATTAAAGCAGCTTATTAAATTGTTGCCTGGACTGAACGGTGCAGAAATCACCTTGCTGATAGCCAGCACACGGCGGTGGGGGTAGCAAAGCAATTGGTGTTCCAGCTCAGGACGTAGTCGGCAGCGAAGCCAATGGGACAGAGAGACCCTCCCGTGTCTAGTGGCAAGTTTGGGCCCTGGGGCGGTGCAAAGAAAGAAGCTTTTCCACCTGTCCTCTCTACCTCCTGCTCACAGTGTCAGTCTGATGGTTGTCCCTTACACTTTCATGCAGCACGTTACGCTGCCTGCCCCCTGCAAATGCCAAGGCAGGACATAGGCCTGTACCGGCTTTCACTGCCACTGCGAATTCGGTGAGTGATGTACCGCTCTGCCAGCACCAACCGTGATACTGAGTTTTCTGAGTGAAAGTTGCATCCAGGGGACTGCTTTTGGGCAGAATGTTTTGGTTTTACCTTCTTTTAATTAATAGTTTTCCTCTTTTTTTTTCTTTTTCCTTTTTATTTTTAATCTCAGGGGGTTGAATATTCTGGCTTCCTCTGGGATGCAACAGCTGGCATTGAACTGAAAGATGCCTCTTCTCAGGAGAACGTACAGACTAACGGCAACGGGAAGCACTCGTACCCTCACCCGTATCTTGCACATTTCAAGGTAACCACAACTGTGCCAACTGACCCTTGCAGAGCTGAGTTTTTGTTAAAATATTTTGAGTAAGAGGCTTGGAAAAGACACAGTCCAACAGATAAAATTTGCATGAGGCTAATATGTGTTATCAGTTTAGCATTTTCTCGTGTCTTGTATAGCAGGATACTTATAGGTACTTCAGAGAGACCGAGCCTGATCTCTCTTGTATTGCTGGAATCCTGCAGAGTTTCCATCCTAAAGCCTCTGCATTGCACCAAAGCCACCAAAGACCATGACCCGTTTTGGAAAGTGGCTCTTTCCACTCTGTTCTGGGCATGTGCTTGTGTGAACGAGCAGCCCCTGCTGCACACAGGCTCTGATGCAGGGGTCCGGTCAGGGGAATTTGACATCTTTAGTAACGCTTTGGGTTAAGTTTTTAGGTGTAACAGGTCAAAACCAGGAGTATTACTCGTGCCAGAGGATGAAGCATGTCCCAAAAGATTGCAGGGAGCCAGCAGCTTGTTTCAAAGTACATTAAGTTCCTTGGTTATTCTCTGTGGCAAGCAAGGGCCGATCGCAAGAGAGTAGTAATTAGTTCATGTAATGACCATGACATTATTTGTAGCTTATTTACAACTGGTGTTGCATAAACTGATTTTCACGAGCAGTCAGGTTCTTTTGGCAGCTGCTGCAGAAGGAAGCTGTTTGCTTATGAAAATCAGTTTTCCCCAGAACTGAAAATGTAGTGGGATATTGTTGCAAAATGTGGTCTTGTTTTCTTAAAAAAAAAAAAAGAAAGAACAGAAAGCCACATGCACAGAGCAAAGCAAGTTCTAGAAAACCAGGACTAGCTAGTGAAAGTGCGTGAAATAGGTATCTGCTTTCGCTTCTGTGACCTTCCTTGTCCTGTCTTTATCACATTGATTTCCCCTCCTTCCTCCCCCAGGTTGGAATGAATGATCTAACCCTGGTTAACCTTCATCTGGCCTTGCCACCCTCCGCAGGAGAAAATACAGGGAAGAACCACGACAGCCACAAGCTAGCAACCTTTGCACAGACGCTGCAGGAGACGCTGAAAGGTATGGCCTCGTTTTCCTGCCAGCTCTCATGGGCGCAACGATCATCTTATCTAATCTAGAAAGAATACCTGTCTCCGTGCAGGTTCACAGGTACCCTCACCGGCCTCACACTCTCCTGAGCAGGATTTGTGCTTGGATGCTCCACAGAATGGTAGACGTGTTTTTCCTCTGTGTATCCAAATCAACACAAGTAGCACAGGGGACCCTACCAGCTTTCATGCTGTTTTACTGATCTCTTGAAATCCCTCATTGTTTTACACAAGTATAAGACCCAACTTCAGCAAAAAGAAAATATGGACACTAAGGTTAAGCCTGTCTGTAACTACTCTGTGTAAACGAGACCTACCAGCGATCAGGACAAAGCTTAATGGCTTTTTTTTTTTTTCCTGAAAGAAACAGGTTCCATATGTTTGCTTTTTGTCATTTTGAGGTACTTTGGAAAACGCAGTGCAAATCAGGAGATGCATGCTAATGAGACAAGAGACTGGAAAGCAAATCCTGCTGTTCCATGGGTGCAATATGCAGAATAATTCTGTTGATGTCAAACAACTGCCCTGGTTTTGTGCCAGGATGAGTAACGTTCAGTTTCCCATGCAGCAAAACAGCAGGTTTCATGTTCAGAGCGGTGCTAGTGAGCCTTTTATAGGAACAGAAAAATCTAGCACCTTGTTTACTCCTTAGCAAAGGCACAAAGGGGTTACAGGGATATGGTGCATGGTGGTTTTCAGCTTGGCCCAGCTCTGCAGGGTTAGTCACCATCTTCTGTAACACAAGTGCTGTCTGCAGTTTTTATGCGTGTGCTTTTGTTTTTCCGTTTGAGCTGCAAGAAGTCAGTCAGAGCTATTTTTAAGTGCTACTGATTTAAGTATTTGTCCACACACCTTGGAGTTGAAAAGGCTGAAGCTAAACAAAAGGGTCATTTGCCTAATCCCAGGAGGCTGCCTTGAGACACAGATAAATGTGTAGCTCTGCCGAAGTC
>NW_010579906.1:32674-64843 GCF_000705375.1 Tinamus guttatus | reverse complement strand
CTGCCCGCTCAAACCCGGCTCTCTGCAAGGGAGGGAGGTGGTGACAGCATCTCCGTCGTCGCGCTTCCGGGAGGATCCAGGCGGGCCGTCTGCCTTGCTCCCGCTGCCTGATGTCCGCGGAGGGCAGCGGGACGCGGTTGAGACACGAAAGCAGGGCGCGTGGCATTGCTGTTGCAGGGAATGGCCAAGGCAGGAGCACGGCTGGCAGCCGCCTGCTTGGAAGGGAACTGGCAGTGGAGGAAACGAGTCGGGGGTTGTGCACGCCAGGGCATCGTCGGTGTCTCTGCCCCGCGCAGGGGCCCCTGCCCTGAGCAGCAGCTCCGTGAAACCCCCCAAGCCTCTGCAAGAGGGGCCCGGGCGCTTCCCTTCCCTGCAGCCGTGTGCTGGCTGAACGGGCTCTGCTGCGCTGGTGTTTGCTCTGCCCCAGCCTGTGCCATCCCCGCGACCTTTATGCTGAACTGCGACTTTACACTGAGCTCTTCTGCAGGGGGAAGTTTAAAACAGGGGAGAACACAGTGACTCACTTCCTGCGTGTGCTCCCGGCTAACCTCGTACCTGCTCCCGAGAGCGCAGCGAGACGGAGGCCGCTTTAGCCGCGGCCTTTCTCTGAGCTGTTCAGATTCAGTTGAAATTTTCACTTGTGATTTTACTTTTGAATCAGTTTTTCACGTGAGGGAAAGCGGCTGCGAGGAGCAGGCGCACAGGGCTGCAGTCCTGCAGTTGCTGCCTCTGTCCCTTGTGACCCTTGTAAGGATGTGTGCTCCGAAGCCTCCCTGCACCATCCCTGCTTCCCGGCGGAGCTGGCAGCGCGGGAGGAGGCAGGTGCTGCCGGGGTGGCTCAGTCCCGGCCCGTTCGGAGCCCCTCACTGCGAAGGACCGCGGCGCGCGGCTGCTTTCAGCACCCTGCTCTGCGATGCTGCTCTGCGGGCTCAGGACGCCCGGGCGTAACGTGGCCAGATTCATTTTCCTGCTCTCGTCAAGCAAGAGATCTTGGGGTTTTTTTGTATGTGTGTGGAGACATGCAAAACTGTTGGGCTTTTGTTTTGTTTTGTTTTGTTTTTTGCAGGGAGACATGCAAAAATGAGGGCTTACTGCTCGGAGCAAGCACGCTGCTCGATGCTGGGCACGCAGGGCATGCCTGTCTGGCCTCCCCTAAGGTGCTAGCTGCAAAGGCAGAAGCCTGTGGTTCGGAGGCACGATTTAAACATTTCCTTATAGATCTTTACGATACTACTTGTATCCTGGAGCTGGAATCATCACAAGCCAATTCGTTCCAGAGTGATTCTGTCCTTCTCCATTAGACAGGCACCAATTTTACTCTTGATTCTAATGGGCCTGAAAATAGTTTTTTGTTTGTTATTTTTGTCTGCTTGTTTTAAGGAGGAAAGGCGACTGCTGTTAACCCTTTACAGAGCAGTATTTCATCATCATGCAATTTCCAGTACGGCTTGTGGCTTGCAAAAGGCAGAGGACCCACAGTTTCATCACTTTCCATCTGCAGTGTAGCAAGCAGCAGGGCTCTGCAGCGAAGCCTTCCTTTCCGTAAGCCGGAGGCTGCAGGTGTCTCTGTGCCCTCCCAGTCCGTGTTTCAAGCACCACAGGCAGAGGAGAGGGAACAGGTTTTGCTGTTTAACCTGTGCTCCCTCTCCCGGCCCGTGGCTTCCACAGCAACAGCACAAAACGTGGAGGTTTATGCAAGAGCCCGAAAGCAAAGAGCTTAGGGAGTTTAATAGCCCTCTTTTCCGAGGTCGCCTTTGGAATAATTTGGGGTCTCCTTCTAGCAGCTTCCTCCTCCTCCAGTAGCAGCAGCGATTTCTTTGGTCAGCTGTCAGGAGCCTGACAAATCCCAAACCTTTGGCTGGGGTTTGAGCAGGGCCCTGGGCATCATGCAGCTTCCCACAGCGCCCAGGCAGGACAGCTCTGCGTGCCGCTGCGCAAGGGCACACCTTGTGCATGCACTCTGAGCATGGCGTTGCGCAGGGAAATGTGACGTGACCAGAAATGAGGCGCCTTTTAGCTCCACAAAGACTGCGTGAGCATGTCAAGTAATCCCATTAGTTTCTTTGAGAACACAGCCTGAGACAAATTCTGACATGTTGAGTTCTACAGTACCTCCTCAGTGAGCCAGACGAATGAAAGGTTCTGCAGACACTGAGTATCTGCAGGGTTTGTGAATGAATCCTCCGCCATCAGGCTTGCAGGCTGCTGCTCGTGGTGTTCCCTTAGGTTCCTGGAACGCGCAGGTTTGGAACGAGCGCGGCCACTTCTGGGGCGCTGGTGTACGCTGTGTCAGGCCGTGTCAGCAGGGGTTCTTGCAGAAGTGCCCTTGATGCTCACAGCAGAGCTGTAACAAACGGTCTGGACGAGCTGGAGAAGATGTGCACCTTGCTGAAGAAAAAGATAGGCTTCCCAAGCCACAGGCTTCTAAAAACCTCTGTGATCACAAGACCTCTGTGATCTAGTCTTGGAGTCTGTCACTACCCCTATTGTTGAAGAGATGTTTAAAAACGAGTGTAAAATGAGTTCTGGATTTTTGTGTCACAATCAGAATGGCCATAAATAAGTAGCTAATGAAAATAAGTCTTTAAACAGTGTAAGTAGTGCAGAGTAATGCTACTCAGTAGCTGTATCTTTCCTCCTGCTATCTTCTCGCCTCCCTGTTATATTTAAGCAGTGCATGTTCTTTTCCTTCACTTGTGTCTCTTTTTCTTCCTGATTTGTCTGTTTTCTAGGAGAAAAAGAGGTGATCATCCTAGGGGACTTTAACCAGGCCCCAGACAGCAGCGACCACGACATACTGAGGAAAGAAAAGTTCCATCATTTGGTCCCTTCAAATACTTTCACCAATATCAGCACAAAGAACCCTCAAGGATCTAAGTCGCTGGATAACATCTGGATCAGCCGGAGCTTGAAAAAGGTTTTCACAGGTAGAACTGCTTTTCAGTTGCATTGTATAACCTTTCTGAAGCTAGTGGTCAGTGTCACTTGCGGGTAATGTTACTCTATGTGCAGTGAATTTCTGTAGTTGCTGGGGAGGCTGCCTGGAATTGTTTAGTAGGCTTGAAGGATTTACAAGCTAGTGGGTTTGAATCCAAACACCCTTCTCTCTCACGCAGGTCACTGGGCCGTTGTGAGAGAAGGTCTCACCAACCCGTGGATTCCCGATAACTGGTCCTGGGGCGGCGTCGCCTCGGACCACTGCCCTGTGCTAGCTGAATTCTACGTGGAAAAGGACTGGCACAGGAAAGAGGTGACGCGGAACGGGAACGGCGTGACGGTTGAACGCAACGACTCGAACACTAAGCACGAACGATGACGTGAACTTGGGCGCGACTCTTCGGCTCCCCCAGGAACCGGCGGAAGCTCCGTGTGCTCGAGGCTCAACTGTGAAGCAGAACTGCCTCCCTCTCTCCCTCCTTCCCGTCGTCCCTCCTGACACTTAGAAAGCAGCAGCACTTGATCCGGACGGCTCTCGCTTGGTGCCCCTTGTGGGTGGTTATGGGGTGTCTCGTGGCAACGGAGCAATCCGTAACTTTTTATGGGGACACTATGGACATTCCCGTGCCCGGAGATTTGGATGAAAATTGTACAGAAAATAAAGCATACTTTTAATACTGTGTAAGGTCTTGTTAAAAAGCAGCCAAGGAGGCTTTGTGGTGATGTTTGGGATGTGCGCAGTGGTTATTTTTCCTTTGCTGCCTCATAAATTGAGGGAATAACAGAGGCCATAAAAAACAGAAATGCTGTAGAAATTCTTGGCAATTTGCAAGCACAGTTAACTGCTTGCAAAGGAGGTGTTCCTGGTCCCTGTCACCTGATGGGGTCTGCTTGCAACGCGTGGCCCTGCAAAGGGAGTTTGTCTCTGTGCCTGCCCGGAGAGGGGGGACCTCAGCCAACAAGCAGCCGTGACTGCATCTGGGCATTACATTTGCCACAGACAAAAAAAAAATTCAAGTGAGAACTAATAAAAAGTGACCCAGGGCTGGAAAAAGCAACTCAGCATTTACGAAGGAAGGATGTTGAACGTGAAAGAGGCTGAGCTGCGGAGCAGCCCAGCATGTTCTGCTGCAGGCTCAAAGTGACCACGCAGCACATTTTACTGCTGAATGAAAAGGAGAGCTCGCTGACATGACCCTTCGTGCTATAAAGGGAAAAATACCCTGACAGCAGCGCCGAAACAGAGGAGAGGTTATAACCGAGCGTTTTGCAGCAAAACAATATAATGTTCCTGTAGCATTTCCGGTTATGAAATACTGTCCTGTTGCAGATAAAAACAACTGTGTAAGTTCACATGCAAACACACACATGGTTGAATATTTTAAATGGATTTTCTTCCTTTATAAAACAATGCTAAACTGCAGGAAGATAAAGCAGCCTGGCCATTACTACCCTCTCAAACTGCTGTTGACTGTGAGCTAGCCGTAAAAAAAGCCGTAAAATTCTCATGTGGCTACGGACAAGGAGAACGAAGCTCTTTCTCACAGGAGAACTGGCAACAAGACTCTCTGACCTTGTCTTCTGTTCTCTCATTTTTAAGTTCTGCAGCATTCCCCTTTGAAGAAAGGAAGGGGCAGGGATATGTCCCAGGACACTGCAGAAGCCAGCGGGGCAGCTGGGGTCCAGCTTTGGCTCCAGTTTCACACTGCCGTTTTGTCTTTTCCCAGCAGCCACGATTTTGCTGGCTCTGCTTATTTCAAGGGGCACCAAACCGTGCAGGCGCTTCACTTGCTGCAGAAGGGAGGTTAGGGTGCAGTGGAGTTACTGCGGCCTGGTGAATATCATATGGCGTGAGCAGCAGTAAAGCCCCCACGAACGTGCTCGCCCTCATGCACCCATGTGGCTGAGGTAACCTGGGGTACCTGAGTAACCTGCGAGGTAACCTGAGGTACCTGAGTAACCTGCCCGCTGCTCGCCGCAAGTGAGGGCAACTTTAGACCTATCTGATTCACACTATGTGTGAACTTCACACTACGTTGGTTGCTGCCCACAAGCCCCGCGCTGGTATTTTCCCCACATAAATGTGTTGGGAGGCAGTGAAGCCTTTGCAGCTATTGCAATGAAACATTAGATGGGCCAGATCCCATTTAATCACAGCGGGTGTGATTAAAGACAGGCACCAAAGCACCAAAGTCTGGGATGGGGTTGCATTGGGGCCAGCTGGGGGGTCAGTCTATCCTTGGGTTGATGGTGGAGACAGGGCTGTTGGCCCTGCAGCTGCTGGCAAAGGGAGGGAGCTGAGGCACCTTCCTCCCCGACGCAGGCCGGGGTGATCGCCAAGGCCCACGCACGGGCTGGAGGACTCGCAGGCTGCTTTTAGAGACGGGCAGCTCCAGCAAGGTGAGTTGCTTGGTGAGCAGCAGGATGCTCTGGGTGGTGCAGAGGGAGCAGGGTGGAAGGTAGGGGCTAGCAGAGCTCTCCTTTGTGTGGGTGGTTGGTGCAAGCTATGGGGCTGGTTATTTCATGTGGGGATAGTCATGACTATCCCCTGACTCTGCTGCTCTGCACCAAGGATTCTTTCATTGCTCTCCTTGTACACAATGTCTGTGGGGATGATCAAGGTCTCTGTGAGGTTTTCTCTTTTCCTGCTAGATTTTGGGCTTCCCTAAGAACATCTTTGTCATGTTTTGCCAGTGCAAAGCATGGCAAAGTGGTAGCTGGTAGTTCCTCCCCTACCTGCCTTTCCAGTAACCAGGACTATGGGAGGGAGCTTATTTTCAGATACTTGTCGCAGGAGCGAGGTGGGCTCTCTTTTCTGCATCTTCATGCACTCTGTGGTGCTGAGCAGAGCCATAGTGATGGGAGGGGGTGCTTCAGGCTGTAAGCTCAAGCACCCACAAAGCAAATGAAAACAGCAAGGATTTAGGGTATGTTCTCAGAAAATCAAAGCCACACAGGCATTTCCTGGTGTTTGATTTTCACAAATTCACATTTTTTTTTAGTATGGAGTCTGGACATGAGTAAAGCTTTGGAGACCTCTGCTCCTTTGCTTTGCCGAAGCAAAGCATGCATTTGCAAGGAGTCGTACGAGCTGCCACGCGGAGCACTAGCAGTGCTCAGAGGTAGCTCTTAGCAGCCCCAGCTGGAGTAGGTGCAGGAGCAGCTCTGTGTGAACCCCTTGTCAGTGTGTAACCAGCATCAACAGCTTGTAGGGCTCTGGGTGCTGTAAAAGCGATCGTCAGGTACCTTTCCAAAGGTGTTCCCCATCGCGATCCCTGCGTGTGCCGGCCGGGCCCGTCGCTGCTGTTGTTCAGGGGAGTGACAAGAGGCTGCGGCTCTGGGGTCGGGTATCCCTTATGGAAGGCCACACGTGTGCATAGGCGAGCGTATAGTGTGGACACAGGCATGTTCAAACAGACCCCTGCTCCATCAGGTTATAACATAAGACGAGACTCCTGGGACCTCAAGCAGCCTGAGCTTTATTTAAGCTGTTTTTTATCTCCATTTCCCTGAAAGTAAAAGGCTCCAGTGTCGAATCACGGCAACTAAAAGGATTTACTCCAGGCTAGCCATGGGTTAAGTGTATCTGCGGGGTAAACACGGCTTGGGCCCTCTCCTTTGGCCCAGCCCCCTGCTCAACTCGTAACCCAGCACGCTCGCTGTTCCCAAACCGCGGCGCAGCAGGAAGGGTCTCTATCAGCTCTGTGGCAGCTTTGTCCTCGTTTAAAAAGCAACAAAACTGCAACGCGCACAGACCTGCCTTGCAACATTGCACAAACCTGGCAGGAAGAGGCAACACAGGGAGCGCCCGTGCTGGGCACTCCGAGTGTTTTCCCACTGGCTTTTAAGTAGCGGTCTTCAAGGGAGATGTTCCTTCTCCAGCCTTTTACTTCAGTCCCCCAGACAACAGCAGCTTTATACGGCTGGGTAGCTCCTATCATACTTGCCTCTACTCTTACATTACTGTCAAGGATATAGGTGCAACGGGGGGCCGTCCTAAGGTGGAAGTGTGAGAAGTTTCTGAGTAGGGATGTGGGGCTCAGAGAGGTGAGGAAAGGAGGAAGGATGGGGATGGAGTGCAGAGGGAGAGGTGGGTGGCAGCCGGGTGCTTCCCTCCACGGGCTTTGCTCGGTGCTTCCAGGGAGGAATCTTGTCCCAGCCTGGAAACGCTGCTTTTGTGAAAGGTGCAATGGAGGAAAAATCAAGGGGACCCTGGCTATAAAATACTACCTATTTTGTCAGAATCTTCTTTTAGGTTGAATCTGGATTTTTTGGTGGATGGGAATGAACCTCATTTTCTAGTTTCAACACTTAGTGAACCTAGTAATTAGACTCAATTAGTGAACACAGTCCTGGCACAGAGGTGAAAGCAAAGGACTGGGATTAAATAAATGGAGCCTATAGGATGAGTGGAGGACACCAGGACAAATTCCCCCTAGTGGAAATGGGCATAGAAACCAGCAGGGAGAGCCTGGCCCATCTCTTGTCTGGGATATGAGATGGAAACTGCACCCTAATGCAGACTGAGACCCTTCGAGATGTTCTCAGGGGGATTGCTCGGCTGGGACCTGAGCACTTTGCGGCCACCTCTGCCCTCAGACAGCTAGGATTTTGTCCCTTACTGTCTAATGAGTTAAATTAGTGCTGCACTTTCTTCCTGCATGTCTGGAGAGGCTGCATGTCCGCTCGGCCCGTTGGAAAAGGGGTCTCCAAGAGAAAGAGTAGTAGAGGCACTACGATTTTAGAAGCTATGAAATACTTCAGCAGCTCCATGAGAAATGAATTTAACAGAACAGCTTTAACAGAAAGTACATGGTTGTGCCTTGAAGTGTAATTCTGATGACATCTTTTTATTATTGAACCAACACAAATTCATGGTTTAAAATTCAGTATTCATTTTTTTCCACTGAATTTAATCTAATATGGCCTGTTTCCAGTTGTGAAAAGTCCCTAATTACATTAGATGAAATTGTTTGGTGAACCCAAAATAGATTCTTTTCTCTTTGTATATTGAAGATGCACAATCTCATTTCAAACTCCATATTGAAAAGCACTCCTTAATTTGGCACTAATACCCCATTATTAAAATGATTAAGTCGCTTTAAAATGAAACCCACTTGTGAGAAGGGATAATGAGCCCGGGAAGGAGCAGTGGAGGAGAGCAGGAGATGCATCAAAGCGGAGCAGCTGGAGTTGCTATTTCCCATGGGGATGATGTTGGGAAATGAAGCACAGTCAGGTGGCTCTGGTGATGCCTTGGACCTGTATCTTAGCCAAGGGCAGAACTGGTTTCTCACATGGTTCTGAAAAACCTTCAATCTTTTGTTCACAAACTAAATTTCCACCTAGCTGTAGAGCCATCTTCATCAGGAGAAAGTAACACTCCTATAGTCTAGATTCTGTTCTTCTCTTTTATTTGGAAATGTTATATAAAATGCCATTTAAAATCAGCTAGGTGAAATGGAACACGTGTTCTAACATTGACCAAGTTTCTCTGTATAAATGACATAAATAGTGAGTCATTAATATGCAGCAAAGGGACCAGACCAGACTAGTAGGAAAGCCTGTCATCACATCACTGACATCATGAACTTTATACTAACTTGATCTCCTGCGCACTAGTGTTCAAAACCTTTATTACAGAACTTCAGTACTATGATTTAGGAACCAGGCTCATCACAGTAAAAAACAGATTCAGAAAGGTTACAAAAGCTGCACTTCCAAATTTTACGCCTTTACAAAGGTGGAAGGACAAATCTGATGCTGAAAATAGAAGCTGACAGTTGAATCTACTGCTACATACTGATTTATATATATATTTATGTATTTATGCTGACCACTTTGACTTAAACCTCCAACTACCTGCACCTACTTATGGAATAACGAAAAAAAATATAGAAAGTTACAGAATATAGAAAGTTAAATGGCACCAGCTGCATGGGGGAAAATGAGATGCAGGTTTTCAAACAAAGCAGAAAGACCAGCAGCATTTTGGATGGGAGGGCAGCAATATAATGAATGGGCAAGTGGAGAAAGGCCTGGGACCATGGGGGCTGTGGCAAAACAGGTCACTAGCAGGGCTTCCATTATATAAATACCCTCCCACTATAACAGTTACTACTGAGGGAAGGGAAAAAGCTTTCTACTTTTTTGTTGTTGTTGCTTTAAACATAGAAGCAACAGGAGGAAGGCTGGGAGTTCTCCTTGGTAAGAAAAAAAGAATCATTTCGAAATGATTTCCCTTTCATAATGGCCTGCGGCGGCGCGAGGGCGAAGCCGGGCCCAGCGCGAGGGTGAAGCCAGGCCCAGCGCGAGGCCCGCTCGGCCCGGCACGAGGGCGAAGCCGGGCCCGGCGCGAGGGTGAAGCCAGGCCCAGCGCGAGGGCAAAGCCGGGCCCACAAAGCTGCGGGCACCTCTGGAGGAGGGACATGGAAGGGCCTTTCCCTCAACATGCACAGGCTAGCAGGCTTTCAGGTCACAGCACTGCAAACAACACGAGTTTGAGGCTGGGTTCTTGGTCCATTTCTTAAAAATAACCAAATCGAGTAAATTTGCACAGGCGAAGTGCATTTTCTTTTTCGGAGAAGTCAGGGGGTTGATGCAGCGCTTTTGTGATATGGTCTAAAAGGCAGCTCATTTCTTGGGATTACTCAAAACCTGCGGACTGCTCAGCTAAACTAAGCTGAGAGCTTTCCCTATGGAGTTTCTTCCCTATGGATCACAAAATGTGTCATCCAGACTTCCAGGCCAGAATGGTGGCTACTGTTATGGGTGTACATCAGCCATAACAGCAACATATGGGTGTACATACAGCCATGGGTGTAAATCAGCCTGTGGCGGACGGGGGTTATTCCATCCTTTGGCTGAAAGTGCAGGGTGAGATGAGAGAAAGATGCAGCAGGGCTCAGGCGTGTGTAACTGGAGCACAGGGAGCCTCGTTCCAGAGATCAATCCACAGAAGGATCCATGGCTCCTTCCTAGGATTTCAGACCAGCCTGGTAGAACGTCACCTACCCAAACAAACCCTTTGGTCACGATACATACAGGTGCAAAACTCAATTTGCCTCACTTCTTCCACAACACCCTGGACTCAGGAAAATGTAGTTCTAAGTCCTCCTGGGTTGTGCATGCTGTTCACCACCTGACTGGCTCTGCCAGGCAATAACGTGCTGTCTCTGCTTTGTTCTGGATATAGCACCAACGTTAAAATGGAGGTAAATCTGCTTCAGAAGCAGTTCTGTTGCTTGGAGCACAAGAATAGGGCACTTGTGGGTCATCTTCTCTCCTCACTCGTGTCTCGGGTTGCTCGAGTTGCTGTGGCACAGACGCCCGAAGCCACCGTTCGCTCGCGTGGCTCAGCTGTGCTGTGCTATGTCCCTGTGTGTCTGAGTTCATGGAAAATAGGCTAGTAACAAAAGCACGGTTCTGCCAGTCCTTCTTCCAAAGCACTGCTGTGTTAGGCTTCCAGACATGCTACACTTGTCCTCAAAGGTGGGAAACCTCTTCCAGAATTCAGCTTCTTGGAACATGTACTGTATAGGAAAAGATATGAACCAGTGCTTTGGGGAGAAAAGCTGTTCATGGTCATTAAATGAGCAATACCTTTCTCTTTTAATGTGAAGTCTCTTAGTAGCAAATGGTCCTTTACAGTGTGACACAGCTTTAATCTTATTGCACAAAGACATGTTTCTGTGTTCTTTTACATTAAACATTTTTTTGTTGATTTGATGAGAAAATGGGTAAGAATTGCGCAGAAAGTGATGTAGTATAATCTACAGCAATACGGTATAAGAGAGAATTCCTCCCTCTCTTTTTTTTTTCTCGTCTCTTTCTTCCACCTTAAAAAGGAAAGTGCCAAACTCTTTTTGTGGCATACAAAACACGGAGAAGATGATTGAAAGCATTACTGCAAAGGAATTCCTAAGCCAAATTTAAAAAATCCAAACCTGCTTTGAAAAATCATTAGTATATAATGACAATGCAAAAGAAACTTGAGGAAACTTTTTCAAAAAGAAAAACTCTTGAGTTCATAGTTTTTGATTTTGTATTTTTAAAAACCTAATTCACAGAACTTTATATTCTGGCCACCTCCCCCTTCTACAGAAAAGTCCACCTTGGGTTCCCAGAAGTCTGATTTTTATGGTCTCAGTTATTCAGGATTAACAGGAGGTTAACTAATGATGTTAATTTATGAGATCCTGAAGCTCCTCATCAGTGAGCTCATTGACTTCCATGATCTTTTCCAAGTGCTCCATGTATCGTGCATGGTCTTGCAAGAAGTGTGGTACCCTCATATTCTCAATCACAGCTAATTCCTTCAGGCGGTCCACGTCCTCATATGAGATCTGCAAGGAAGGAGACGGGTTAATATTGAGGTATAGCCCTCTTGCATCTGTAATTTCTCTAATGTGTTGCAGCTCGAAACTCCCTTTTGCAGATGGTAAAATATTTTAGAGCAGGAGGCTATAAAAGCTTATTGGTGTCCTTTGAGAGCAATCCCAGAGCGTGAGTTACTCTTTCTCAACAGAAGGAAAACGCAACCGCAACAAACTGAGAGCAATCCCAGAGCGTGAGTTACTGTCTTTCTCAACAGAAGAAAAATGCAGCATTAACAAATACCTCCACAGTTCCTCCTCCTCCTGCTTTTGGTTAACTCAGTGAACAGACTCTAGTGACCTCACTGTGAACGGGTTTGACCTACAGTAGCTACAGCAAGAGGGAGGGAAAGGATGGGAGGCATGGAATTCTTGGGGTTCTCAAAGAGGTGGAAAGACTGACGTGAGACTGGAAAGGATGCTGGACCAAAGATCAGGGAACAACAGATGGAGTACAGGGCAGATATGGAAGAAGAAACAGGCAGACTTGCACTTTGAGAGGATCCAGAAAGTCTGCCAGTATTCCCACATTCCTATGGTTTCAGTTTCACCAGCAGGAACTTATTTGTGTTTACACAAAGCTGAATTTAAATGTGTCTCTTCAGTAAGAAACTAACTAACATGGGCAACCCCGGGCGCATCAAAATGGGGAGGAAGGGAGGGACTGGGTTTGCCTGTTGGCATCAGAGACTTCTGGGTACTGCTACAGCATTTTCCACCTTCCCTGACTGTTTTGTTCCTAATAAAATATGAGATTTATTTTCTTACAAGTCTGCTCAAGGTGTTGTGAATCTGGAAAGGATGATTTCCTTGGCTGTGCCAGGCTGCAGAAACTGTCCTGCAAGCAAAGAACAAGTCCCCGTGGGCAGTTATCCACTGTAATGAAACTGGTGCTTGCCGTTTTGCCTACAAGCTGTGCGTGCTGGGGCAACCTGCAGGCAGGAGCATATGCACTGGCAAAAACATCCTGGCTGTGCTTACTAGCTGGCAATCCCTACTTCCTCCGGGCACAGCGGTGCCAGGTGGCCTGAGAGTGGAGCTTGCTCCTTCTTACCCTCTGTTCCTTCTAAGGAGCTGGGCATGGCACTGTCGGGGCTCCTGGAGGCTGCCTGCCCTCTTAGCAGGTGATGGCTCTTGCTTGGAAAGGACAAAAGCAAGTGCTGATGACCCACCTATGCGTAAGGGATGAGGGAAGGCTCTTTGGAAAGGAAGGACAGTCTATGATCCATAGGAGCTGTCAAACATGGTGGTTATTTCACGGATAACGAGAACAAATTCTGTGAGGAGAATGCATTTGCATCTGAGCTTGGGTACCTTCTGGGCCGCAATCTTGAGACGCGTGCCCATTTCCAAAATGAACACCATCCATGCCCAGGCAGTAAAGCAATATGAACTCACCTCAATACGGAGTATTGTTGTTTGAAGACATTTCACCCTGATTAACGTATTTAAAAGCAGGAAGACAGGACCTATATGAAATCCTACCTCGGGGAACACAGCACCAAATGAGATTAAATACTGACCTTCTCTCCTCTCCCAACTTTAAATCTACCCTTTTCCTCAAACAAAGGGAGAGGGAAGAGGAGCCTTCCCATCTTGAATTTATTTTCAGAATTTTCTGTTACTGCTGCAACCAAGAAATAAGCCTTTGTGCTCAAAGGTGTGGTCTGAATTAGGAGGCTTTTCACTCGTCATGGCAATTTTTAAAAATAACACTTTGAGGAGAACATAAAGACATAATCTTATCCTACTATGGTAACAAAGTGTCTTCCTTACAACGTGTAATTAAAATTATTGTAATAGATAACAAAAACTAGGCAAAAATTGGCTCATTAGGCTTTTTTAATGTGTTCATGTTATTAGAAAACAAAACAGCAGATGACTTTTTGCTGCCTTGTAGCTCCTGAATGCTGAGGTGCCGCCAATATCCGCATACTATTTCTCTGCTTTAATACTAGCATGACATTATTAAATGAAGGTTTTGCAAGGCTTCTCATACTTGATTCTTTAACGACTGTGAAGCTTTAAAACTGCTCTTTATCAAAGGCATCTTTTTCTCAGGCTTCAGCCTCTCTCTCTCGTCACCCTCCAGGCATGCAGAACAGCTTGCCTGAGTGCACAAGCCAGGTGCCCTTTCCACATATTGCTCTCTCCAACACAAAGTGATGGCAGAAACAGCAGGAAGGCTGCACTGTTTGGGTCAGCCAGATCTCCAGCACCCAGGCGAGAACAGAGGACACACAAACATCAGGATGGCTCTCTCTTACATTCATTCATATGAGAAACCAGTGCTCTGATTTTTATGGCTGTGTTAACCGCCTATTAAAGCACAGAAAGTGACTTCTTATCAGCAGTATATTTGGTTGCTTTGGTTTCCTATTATGTTCGTTCCCAGGTTGCGTTTCGAATGAAACGGGCCTAAAGGTAAACACGCCAAGAAAGATGACCTCACTTGTTGCAACACAACAGCACTAAAAACCTTTGAAAGCAATGAACATTTTCCCACTAATTCCTGGGCTTCCCCATGGTTGGATTTCAGTGCTTTTTCTTCTAAGCTGGAAGACATGCCAACTCAGCTTCCTTATGCAACAGCCCAGTCTTTCTTTTCTGCCTTAAGCAAACAAACAAAACACCTTCCAAGGGGTGAGCAACTCATAACAATTGCAGGCTAAGTCTCTGTGAAAGCGTAATATTCCTCTGTGAACACAGAACTTGCTTTTCTTGAGAGCAGGCACACTCTTACACACACCCTTCAGCTAGACTGTAGATGTGAGCAGTAAAAACACCCAGAGTTAAACTTAAGTTCCCTTGAGTTGGAAGCTGTAAAGTCAAGCACTTATAAATGATCATACTCCTAGAACAAAATTGTTTGGAAATCCTTAATTTGGAGTGCATTTGAATTATGATTGAATCTGTAATTTTATGAGGTATGATTTACATGATGTTTTTGCACGGGGTTGACAATATTGCAGCCTCTTGGAAGGCAGAAGGAGATACAGTGGTGCAGGAGTGGAGTGTGCATCCCCGGGGTTGACAATATTGCAGCCTCTTGGTGCATGAGTGGAGTGTGCGTCCATAACAGTTTAACAGGTTGAAGCTGTGTGGAGTTAAGCATGCTTAAAGCAGAAGGAATTTTCAGAAAATAAAGCTGCAGACTTATCTGTAACAGCTTATTTTTTTCTTCTCCAGAGTTTTCCAACTTGGTTCAGTTACTTAAATAACTCTGCTGACCCATATGGATGTTTCTGAGAGGCAAAACTTCTCAAGTATGGACTAAAAAGCTTACATCATAATACACCATCTCCATTCATTGTCCAATGTCAACAGCAAGCAGGAAGCAATGTTGACATACCAGCTCTCAAACCAAGCAAACCAGTACTAACTTGATTCCCATTTTATGCGAGTGTGAGCCCTGTTTTATGAAATGTGGAACCCTAGCAATCTAAAGATTCAGTTCAGGAAGCTTCTGCCAAAACTGTGCTACTTAGTATGGATCTGAGAACTAGCAAACTTGCCGCAGCTTCGCACTGAAAACTGAGGGTGACAGTCAGGCAGAGAAATATCAATAAGTGATAGTCAGAATGGACAGAAAACATACGCTGTGAATTTATGAATACCATGTATTCTGGAAAAAAAATACACTGACTTTTAAAAAATGTCAGATGACATAAGAGAAAGAGTGATGGAAAACCAAGTATTGGCTCTCTCTTTGCGGTGGAAGGAAATGCGTTAATGTGAATTTTACTTTCTCCCAGGACCATCACCTTGTCTAGCACCCGTCCTGCTTGCCTGAGGCATTGCATTGTACTGCAGTGCAGGTGGTAACCCCGATAAACCTTCTGAAGAGCACTTCAATGTCATCAAGGGAGAAAAGGAAGAGAAATACGACTGTAAAATCATAATCTGATAAGTGAGGAATGAGGAAAACAGGGCAGGAATTTTTAGGACCTCAAAATATTTGTAGCTCATGCTTTGCGTACATCACACGCTATACAGAACACAGATTTCTAGATCAAAGTGAAGCAAAGGGCAATGACTTGTGTAACTCCTCACAGGCAACCTTACTAAAACAAAGCAGCCGCATCTTTTGGGTAGGAATGAGTCCACTCACCTTTCCAAGGGCTGTCAGAAGATGGAAATCAATGGACTGTCTGTATCTCAGGATTCGAAGGATGCCATCCAAGTATACCTGATCCTTATTGAAACAGCCTAAAAGGAATAAGATTTATTCTGATGCATCAGTTTGTTCAAGGTGTGCTTTAAGAAGTCATTACTAACAAAACAACTGTATTTCTTAAAAATGCATAGTTATACCTTGGAGCTTGAAAACCTTTCCCAAACTGACTAGAAGGCTAAACCCACTAGTTGGAGAAAGAAAATAAGCACCAAAGATGATATACGTGAATTTCTGCAGCAGTACTTCTTGTAATAAACATGAAAGTAGGCCAAACTGAGTCTGAATTGCACACTTTTACAGCTCCCACTATCAACAACAACAACAATCCTTCACTGACTCAATTTGACAGTCTTAAGAATGTGTATTTTCAGCCTTATTTTCAAAAGCATAAATCCTGTTGCCTCATTTTAAAGTGAAGTGTCCCCTTCTTCCCTTTTGCCAAACCTTTAGAGCACGACAGATGCTGAACGAGCTCTGTGCACGCTCTGGCCACATTGGTGAGGTCCAAATACAGACCAAGCAGAGACCCACCTGGCTGTGATGTGTCCGTCCACCCTCTCTTGGCTCGTACGCAGTAATCCCACCTAGTGTTGGGGTCCTTGACAAACTTGCCCACGTCCTGGAAGAGCTGGCTGAAGGACATTTGGCTAGCCTGGTACACCGTGTAGTAGAGCAGGGCAGCCCTCCACAGGAAAGGGTCCTTGCGGAAGAGGACGCTGTGAATGCTTGCTAGACCCTCCTCTGTAGGGTTTATTGGTTTTAACCCATGTTTTCTACGTCCACTCCAGTTGCACCAAGGTTGGCTGTTATTGTTAATACCCCGAAAATAATGAGTTCCTGAAAAGAAAGGAATGTGGGACTTGAATCAGTGGGTGTTACTGTTCTAAAACATGATAAAATACTGGAGGAGGTGCCAAGATCAGGACTTCAATGGTAGCACTGGGTAATGAAAAAAATGCCACCTTTGTCCATACCTACAACAGAATCTTGCCAGAGGCAGAAATGTAGATCAGCCCTATTCTAAATGCCAACAGTGCAATAATCCCCCTGCTGATTGCAAGTGAGACTTCCAAAAATGTCTAAGGAATACAAATGTTAGCAGGACTGGAGCTCCCAAATCCATGAAAAGGAGTTTTCCAAGGTGCCTTACATATCGAATACCTCAAGGATAGATGAGGCTTTGGGGTGAACAGAAGTAATAGGAGAGGGTTCAGTGGCAGCAATGTTGCCTCTAGACGCTGATTATAGAGCCCTCCTGCAGCCTTGGTTGCTGTCCCCTTATAAAGTGATTAACCCTGGCTCAAGGCAATCACAGTGCTTACTTCTTGGATGAAATTCTGCAATGAGGCAAGTTAATCTGGTTTTGTTTTACTTGATAAGAACAAAATATGCTGAAAGGTTTATAGAAATTTTCCATGGGGTTGGGCCAAGTGGAGGCAATCTCACCTGGATGCAGGGATCACCACGTGCATTCCTCATACTTTAAGCACATCTACATTAGCAAGCAGCGCGGTGTAGTAGAGGGACTGGTAAAATGAAGTGGCTAGTGCTGGGACTGGGCAATCCCACTAGGTGTTTCAGGGTCTTTGCTCCAGACAAGCTCAGGGCTGGTCTCGTGAACGAGATGCCCTCAAGCAGTGACAGCTCTGCAGCTCTGCCCTGGGGCACAGCTTCCATGTCGGCGTCATCTGAAAGGGTTTTACTTGGCCTGCTCTGAGACTGCTCTGCCAGCATGAACCTTAGAGCAGGAAGTGGGGATGGCTGGTAGCCTCGCTTCGAAAGCTCGCTCCTTATCTGACCTGAAATGCTAGTATAGATACAGCCTGCGAATCTTAAAGTGGAAGTGGAACAGCACTTAGAAATCGTTTTCTCCTTCTCTTTAGCACACCTACAGGTCATTTAAACAGGGACATTCCCTCCTTTAGTGCACGCGCAGTCCCCAGCCCCTGTGGCAAAGCAGGAACGCGTGCACATCCCCCCGTACCGATCTCGTGCCGCAGCATCCCCTCCAGCCAGTGCTCCCGCGCCGTGGACACATTGATGGTGAGCGTGGGCCGGCCGTTCACCACCGTCATGGAGGCTCGAGAGAGCAGGTCCTCCGTGAGATGCACCACGATCTAGAGATGAGAGAGTTCAGGTCGCACAGAGCTCTCGTCCTGCTTTATGTCTTCCAAAAAGCACTTCCAATGTTTCATTTATGCTTCGTCCCTTGCCCTTCACAGCTCTTCCTAGTTATTGGTAGATTATCTGTGTGAAACACTTCTGACTATTGCGCTTCTGATAAAACCTCAGAAACCTTAGTGGGACTTAGTTGGGCGGTTAAGAGAGTACATATGAGATGGTAAAATGGGAATATGGTAACATTAAACATACTGGAGATGAGAAGAAGCAAATGCAGAAAGTAGAGAAAATTACATTTTTTTAAATGTCTAATAATCTTGAAAATATTGGTAATTTTAAAGTATTAGATAAACACATAAACACATAAATTGACTGGTTATCTGCACACTTTAGAATCTAAACTACTCATACTACTTTTAGTCTTATTAACAGCTGATGTCTCTCTTCAAGTACAGAGAATATTTACAGCGGATTTTAGACCATACCATGAAGTATTAACTGTCCTTCTGCAGAAGAAGGGGAACACTGAATAAAGACAGATATGGGGTATTTTATGAGGTGTAGGTTTCTGCTTCTATAAAAGCAAACAAAGATAAACATGTATGCCCAGGGGACAGCAAAGACCAAAAATGTATTTTTTTCTGGTTTGTTCTAAACTGCAGCCTTGGAATCTCACTGTTAGAGAAGCAGGTAAAGTTTGGCACCAGAATCAAACTGTAGTCTCCCAGAAAGCAGTGATGAGTGTTAACAACCTCTCTTAACAATAACGGGTTCACTAAATAAATCTAATTTCCTATAAACTACTTTGTTTTTTTCTATTGATCTGTTCCAGGCTCCTCTTGTTCACTCCAGTCGTCTCATGCAAGTCTTGCACTATGTCAGCTGGTGTTTACATTTGCAGTAATTCTGCTTTTCTACATTCGACTTCAGCTGACTTTTCCGAACAATTATGTGTAACTTAGTCAAGCTGGACTTTTTAAACCCTGAGTAACTGAGAAATATTTGTTTTGTTTTGTTTTTGCATACACCTCCAGAAAATAAGCTTAAAGTGAGGAAAAAAAGAGCACTTAAACCATCTTGTCAAGTCCAAGTTTTTCAGACATTTTTATTTGCTTATATCACCTTCATCTGTGCAACTTCAGTCTCTTGGACTGCTGGTTATTTTTCTTGGCCTTCTCTTACCTGTCTTACCTTTGGTGTAAGTAATGTGATAGAAAAGAAAGGATGGCAGAACTGAGAAATAAATAGAAATGTGCTACTGCAAATAGTTTTGTAAAAAAAAAAAAAAAGAGGAGGAAGGGTGTTGCTCTTGGCACTTCCAGAGGAGATGAAATGAAGAATGAGCATATATGAGTCAGGAAACAGGCTCAAAGAGATGGCTGAAGCATTCACAAGGATCTTGCATCATCTGAATTGTTCAGAAATTCAATTGGGTACAGTCTTACAGTCTTAGAAAAATAAGATGTAAGGAATATTCTTATAACTATGAAGAAAAGGCCTCCCAAACAGCCTCCTAGTTCCCTTCCCTGTGTAACTTCTAACGTTGAAATAAATGCTTCATCCCTAACGTAGTGCGTGACCTACCTCACCAAGACAGCCTTCTTTCACCATGTATTTCCTGACATGATTCCAGATGCGACTTTTGGTCAGCAAACTTCCTCCTGTGGCCTGTTCAAATTTTTCATAGCTTCCATATTTCTGCAGTGTCCGCTCCATAATGTTAATGGACTATAAAAAGCAAAAGCATATTAAATGTGCATGTGGTAAGACCCCTGTGTCAGCCTGGCATTCTCTCTCCTTCGCTCCCTCCCCTCTTTCTCTTCTTCTCCTTTTTTTTTTTTTTAAAAAAAACTCCCTGGGAGTCACTATTGAATTGTAGTCATTACATGCAAGCTGACACCCTCTGTAATCAATTTATATAATCTTCAGACTGCATTAATGCCAAAATCCTGAAGAAAGATTCTGATTAACTCATCTTGGACCCACATACATCAGCATGACACAGATGATTCTCAGCTTAGTGAAATGACACCCATTTTCTCTATAATTTAGGGGAAAAAAAAGCTATTTGGGAAAAATATATAACTGGCTTGTAAATCAGATTAAAAAAGGCCATAAAGATGTTGGAAAGATAAGTTGGTAGCATGTTTTTTTATGGTTTTCCAACCAACTTTATAAATATCATCCATTATCATCATCTTGGTATTCTGTGATTTGGAAATGCTGAACCATGATTCAACAGCTGTCTACCTGTGATTTTAACAAGACCATTTCTACCAAAATGCCTCCTTATGATTATATCCTATGTACCATGGATGTCTGTATTTCTCAAAAAGCAGAAACAGTGGAAACTTTATTCGCAGAACTTGCATTTAAGCAAAACACTTCTCTATAACGCAAACAACGAAGGAGGGAATTTCCACGGTTCCACTGGGCAAACAAAGCAGTAATAGCCTCTCCTGTGTGCTGCTGCTGGGAGAAGTCCTTGGTGGGGGGAGATGCAGCACGATCCCTGTTTCATGTAATGAGATCTGCACCCTGAGTGTCCAAGATGTTACTCAGGGGGTGTGAAATAGTCATTTCCAATAAGCTATTTCCCAACATGTTGCTTCACACCCTTAGAAGAAAAAACACTATAGAATATCTTCTTACCTGGCCGTAGCCCAGCCAAGGAAACCGCTGTATTGTCTGATATGACAACAGAAGCTCACAAGAACCCCAGACAAAAATATTATTGACATTGCCTTACAAAATGAATACTATTGCTAAGAAAACACCACTAATGGTGATGGTGGAAATCTTGAGGATTGAATCGCTTTCTACACTATACACTCAGTGTATCTATGTACCAAGCTGATAACGTGGTTTGTTTACAGATATGCATTCTGACATTGTCAGATTGGCTTACTGTCCACAAAAAAAAAAGGATTAATATTTTATCTCTCACAGTTACTAAGAATCCTCTTCATATTTTTCATGTTGAAATTAAGCAACCTTCATTAATTGCCACTGAAAGCCATAAATGCTAGTCATGATGTATTCTTAAAGTCCTGCAGCTCCTTGATGAAAGTAATATAAATTACTGGAATATCATAAGAATAATACACTTAATTTCTAGTATTTCTTTTTTTTGCCTCTTATGCTTCATGTTAGTTTGAAAGGTCTCCTGGTCACATCTGAGAAATTTATTCAGAAATGAAGGGAGAACCATAATTTACTACCTTAGCACAGAAAAAAAGAGATGGTTAGCTTAAAGAAGCCAGTCGTGTTGGAGGTCACATAATCTGGAAGCAAAGAAGCTATCTACCCCATATAACTGCTGTGATCTTTCTTTCCTGTACACCTCTGCTATTTTAGATACATAAAAGAATGTACTGTTGATTTGACTGTTAATCCCGTTCATTTATTGTACAGAAATATGAGTGAGGAGAACAGTACATCCACACTCCAGGCCTATCCCAACACTTATAGTGTAAATGGGATTTTGTTTCCAAGCAACTTCCCAGGTTTTATGTTAGGTCTTCTATGGATGCATGGCTGTGACAAAGCCATAAAGATTAAGAGAGGTTTCTGCCCATAAGTAATGTATTTTTATTGCAGGTTATTTGAGAATGATCTCAAGCAAATGAAGCAAACATAGTGTCTAATCCACATATTAAAAGGAGAAATATATGAGTCCCTCAAGCAGGGCCTGAAGTTTTTGGACTCTAATAACAACTGCTTTAAGTCATTTGCTTTAGCAAATTCTGGGATCAAGGGCTAGATGTAGAGAACAATCAAAGCAAAATCTAGTTCTTAACCTGACAGGGAGCTTGTATATTTTCCCAAAGGATTTTTTTTTTTAAACTGAATTATTATATATGAATTATGAACTTGTTCTAAGAAGCTTGGGCTATTTTGTGTGTTTTTCAGTGTCCCTGCAAAAGCCAATGTGTTTTCATGCCTTACACAAAATCCTTGGTAAAAGAAGCAAATCAGCAGGCAATCCGATTAATTCAATACGAGAGCTGTTTAGTTTCCTTTGCAAGGTGTCAGATCCTTTAAGATATTAATGTCACCTACCAGTTGTTTGGTATATTTGGTTTCACTGAACAATAATTGCTGTCATTTGCTCACTTTGAAAGACAAAGTCCCTCAATTAATCGTCTAGCATGAAATTTGTTTTCACTGCTGTTGACATGAAATTTCAATGAAGTCTATTAAACACATGAAGCTAAGCTCTTAGTCATATTCTTTGATGCTTAAATCCCTTTGATGTGCATCAGTAATCCCCATTCTCAAAGAAATCTGAGCATCATATTTTCTCTCCAAAACCTCTTCTTCCTTCCTTTTCTTTTCCCCTGGTCATTTCTCTCTCTTAGTAATAAATTCCAGAAAGATCTTCAGGTCCTGAGATGTTGGGAGGGAAGTTCTGAATGAGATTTACTAGCTTGTTCTGTCAGGTGAAATTACCTAGCAGCTATTAAGGAACTAATCCTGTCACCATTAATAACTTCTAATGGATCTGAGTACTTGGCAAGAGGGAATTGAACTTCACTCTACGCAATCACATGGGCTCCCCCGCAGGCATGTGGGAACCTGTCCACCAGGAGATGGGTCGAAGCCTAAACCCTGCTGCCACAGCTCTCATAATGATGTGTTGTTACACCCAACAGCATTAGATAGAAGTGCAGCGAGATGAAGCAGTAAAATGCAATGGGGCTGCTTCAGGCTGAGCTACCACCGAAGCCCGGATGCGCTGCCCTCGTGAGGCCGGGGCTGGAGAACTGCGATGCCCTGAGCAGCTGCCATTTGCTGTCAGCAGAACCCCAACTTCCGGAGACTTCTGGGTTGAAATGGAGCAGGTAATATGAAAACTGAAACATTCAAAAGTAGCAGCTAAATGCTCGCTGGTTTTGAACAGTGACGAGTTAAGAAATCATAAAGGAACTCACCAAAAAGCTGGAAAATCGTGACTCCTGTACTCAAATAGCATGACTGACTAGCTCAAATTAAAAGCTAGAGAGGCAGGCTCCTCATTTTCCTTGTTTTCTTCTGCAACAGTTGTTTTTAATGTATTTTACTGCCAAGGAAGCAGGAGAAATTTATGGCACTGGAATCATTGCTAGTGGAGGAGTGGAGGAGTAGCAGCTTGGCTTAGCTCATGTCAAATGCTGCTGAGAAAAATTGCTGGTGCAATAATTTCACAACAACCTGCACTCTCCGTGTCTGGACAGGTCCCAGGGTGGCTTCAGAGGGATGTCATGAACACGGAGCTCAGTCTGCCTCTGCATAAACCAGGCACGAGGTCCAGTTCAGCTTCATCACGAACTGCATGGAAAAGCTTTTCCTGCAATGTAATGACAAAGCTTTGCACAGAAAAGGGACCAACAGGAAAAATGGGCATGAGATTCTGACACTGAAAGAAGCTGAGAAAATCAATGAAAAGAAGTATTAAGCTTAAGAATAGAAAGGATACTCCATATACTTGAGGAAGGGTAAGAAGAATCTGGAGTGCTGACTGAAATAGAGGAGGGGTGTATGAGTTAGGTTTTGATAAAGCAGAGGACTGTTAACGCAGGGCACTGCTGAAACCATTTGAGAGCAAGGAGACAGTTTCTTCTCAACATAAAGCTCATAAAAATAAGGGTGTTTAAGCAGGACGTATAAGATGTATTAGTCTGTTCATCCTGTTTTGATGCTGTCTATAGGGACATGTTACTACTACGAGGGAGATGCAGCTTTAGTACGTTCGGAGGGCGTTATCCCAGAGGACTCTCCTGCCAGAGTCAGAATGCACATTATTTCCTAGAGCAACTTCATCACAACAAGGAAATGAACACAGAACATACATTAAACTCTCTGTTAGGCCTTCAGGGACAAGAAACTTTCTTGCATTTCTTCAGCAAGAGAGATGGACAGCCCAAGGACACCACTTTTCTCCCACATACCACGCTGGGTAATGAGTATCTTGAGGGTTCAGCCACCCTGGAGCAGGTGACTCCAATCTGAATCCCTCCAGATGGAGGGAGTCATTAGGCCTGGTCTCTTCATTCCTGAGCAAGGATTCTCACCGTTAGGAATTGAGTGATGGCCACTACTACCTTTCCCATGGCTCTGTTTCAAAGAAAGCAGAAGGAGTCCTGGTAGTCCAAGAGCCCCAGGTGCCAGCTCGGCAGTGGGTGGAAGGGCTGCTCTGCATCCTCGCACGCGCGCCGGAGCAGCCACGAGGGCCATCTCACTCTCCTACGGGCACACACGTCTCCGCAGGCGGCAGGTGAACCCAGCACTGAGGTGAGAACTGTCCCCAGCAATGCTGATTTTGACACTTGCCACAGCCACCCCAGCAAATTCCCCCAGGAAAACGTTTGGGTTTTTTTGGATCCCAAGCACTGTCTATGATATGGAGCCCCCTCACTGAGGGTTCCCTACTTGTCTCTGAGCTGAGGTGACAGAACTCAGGTGTTGCAAGAACTTGCCAGGAAAGGCCAAAACCCAGAAGAACATGTCAGCTCTTGCCTATCTCAGTATCTAGTAGTGAACTCATTTTCCAGCCTCAGGGCTAGTGGGTAGCAAGTTAATGATCTTGTTTCTAAGGCCAACCTACAAACTTTTCAGCACCAGCAAAAAAACAAACAAAACTATATGTCTGTGCTAGGTTACTAGTAAGGAGAATTATATCCTGTTGCTTATTTTCCAAAATGTCTAGTTGAATCTCTCTTATGGCTACAGAGTATGCCAGAAGCAGCAGTCCCAAGGCAGGTCCAATTGCACAGCAAACTGTGGCCCCTCAATGTAACAACACAGAACCATCAAGAGCAGTAGATCTGCATTCAGTTCTGCTTAATTACCAGGTACTAGGAGATTTTCTTTTCTTTTAAACTGCTCACAGCAAACAGTTATCTGAATCTCAAGTTATCTCTGTACAGCAATACAGGATCATTTATTTCTGTGAGTACATCCTATCAACACATGTACCTGTGGTACCTCTCAAGGAACCAAGCTGCACTGCTGCACATAGATTTGGGATGAGGCATCTGAGTTAGAGAATGGACTCAATGATTGAGAAGACAGTCCCCTGTCTTCAAAAGCAGCTCTGCAGACTCAGGTGTGTGATACAGACAAGACTTACAGGCGCTATTGCTTCCTCCCTGCACAGCCTATATGTGCTCAAGTGAGAGAAAAGCTTTCCAGCTGTACGCTCAAGGACCACTAAGCTGTACCAGATGGAGCTTGTTAGGCTGATCAACAGCCATAAAATGGTGGCTGCCCTCTTATCTGGATGCTATGGAAAAAGGTTAGAGGTGAGGATAGCCTATTTAGGCTCTACTATCTCAACTTTTATTCAAAACTTCATTTTTTTTTTTTGTTCTGTATGTTTGTATTCTGTGTAATAAAGAGCATGTTTCAACAAGTCAAGCAGGGTGAATTTGTTTTCAATGAAAAAATGTGTTCTGTAAGTTATAAAGAGATAAAAATTCCTGCTAGGTTTGCCTTATTGCATAAGTGGTTTATAAAAATTAAGTCCTCATTCTTCCTGCAGTATCACTGGAAGTGCTCTACAAGTATTTCCCAAGGAAAAGAAGTGAGCAGTGTGCTCAGAACTATGTTATCTGGATAAGCCCCACTGATTTGTATTACAAATTAACACACTCTTATCTGTAAAGCTTAGCTTAGCTTAGAAGTGAGTTTAGAACATGTTGCTAATAAACACTGAGGTGTTTTACACTCAAATATTCTTTATAGCCGGGGGCACGTTCATGGATTTTTGACACAACTAGTCCGTCTTGTCAACAGCATCCTACAAGAGACATCTTGCATTTCACATTCCCATTTTCTCTGATTATTTTTTTTTCTATCATCTGCAGTGATTTGCTAATTGTAGACCAGTTCTACTCACCTGTTTCTTGTCATGACTTAAATGTGTGTAGTGAAAACACTTGTAGTGTGGTATAACTGTTTTTTTCTTTTCCCCTTTCCATTTAACTTATAATGCTCTGTTTTTGTACAAGTGGGAAGGAGAGAAAAAGTACAAACCTTTCTCAGTATGAAGTAAGAAGTAAAAAGGATGTCTCTACTGCTTTTGCCTATCACTCAAGAAATATAGGTCTTCAGAGGCAAAATACTGCAAATTGCAATTTCCTTACTAGTTTTAGTTCAGAAAATGGCAACTGATAAGTCATCTGTTCTGAAAATGATAAGGGCAATGACCTCTGCCTAAATATTACTACCCACAGCATCAATACAAAAATACAAATGCTTTAAGTGGTAATGAAAACTAACAAATAGGGAGAAATATTTTGAGCCAGAAGGAATGCAGATAAACAAGCTTTCATAGAAGCTGTCACACAGGGCTGCTGCACGGACCTTGAGATACAGCAGTGGAGAAAAAATTCTTTTTGTAGCATTTGAAGTGTCAACCAAAATGAAAAGCTAGAAATCTGACAAGCTATGTACTATTTCTTTAATGTTCAAGCTCTTTTCCTTAATAGCACATATTGCATGACTCACAGAAGAGAGAACCTTATAATGTAGAAAACAAAGTAAAATGAAAGAAACAAACCAAGCATGACAAAAAGAGATGTTGGAAGTATAAATCTGAAGTGTATTAATAATGCAAAAACATTTGCTGTATGGCTGTGAAAAGTTAGAGTGGGATATGCCTGGGGTTGAACATTTTTACTTGTCTGGAAGCATGGGGGAGCAGGCAGTGCTCATGAGCCTGCACTTTGCCAGCTGCAAGATTGTTAATTGTTAGCAAATGAGTACTGTTTTTTGCCTGTTTTTGCTTAAAAGGCAAGGGAATGTTGTCCTATGTTGCCACCGATTTCGCTGATGTGCACCAAGACAAGAAGGATAATAAGAGGATGCAACCCGTTTTGTGTCTCAGCAGGCTACCTTCATAGGTGGGTAAAAATATCCTTAAAGTGATTTAAAAGCCGTGGCATTTTGTAATGGCTGCTTTTGATGCCATTTCGTTCATGTATCTTAGCAGCCACCTCTAAAGTCGGAGAGAAACCTACATGTTTCTCCTCGTAAGTAAAATCTGAATGGGAAAAAAAAAGAAAGAGCATTGGAGATAACTGCGCATGCAACATGATAGAATAAAATTTCGGGTAATGCTGCTTTTTCTGGATAATCAATGTGCCTGCAATGAAATTCAAATTTGCGCGGAATTGGAAACTTCTCGAGTTGCGGGTTGTACGTAGAAGGAGCGGGAGCGCCACCTGCTGGGCTTGGAGCTACCTGTGGCCAAGCCGCTGTTCTGGGCCCGGGGGTTGTTCAGTATTTTGGGGAGCTGAACTTTGAAGAGGGGTTTGTATTGCTAAAAATTGGACACTTAACTAAATCTTAAGAAAGAATTTATAGCTTCTTGATACGTTTCATGAATATCGTATTTAACTTAGCGTTGACTATTTTTATAAAGTTAAAAACCCTTATTTGAAAGGTTAACGTTACCAATCATAATAATGCTAAGGGATTGTTCCATACTAACAAGCTTGACTGCTCAGGATGAAGGCGTGGGCTCTTTCCTCAATAGGAGGTTAAATTACTGACAGGCTTTCTCCATAAATTCATCATGCATAAAGCCATTTTTAAGTCCCTGCTACCTCATATTGAAAGGGATAAGTTGCATTGAATTCCACTTGACTTGCAGCTGGTGTTGACTTGCAGTAATCTATGGTTAATATTGCTAACATTACTGTAAAAAAAAGGCAGCAAAGTTTTCTACATGCTCTAGTCAGTTGTTCGGCGTCCGTATGATTTATTTGGTTGTTTAGAAAAATGGGAGCTAAATCTTGGAGCAGAACAGGCACTCTGTCTTTATAACTGAGTTAATATACATAAGTGTACATATATATTTCAGTGTGGAAATGCAGAATCACGCTTAGGATCCAATGACTGAATTCATGGACATGAGTGCCTGCATGCTTTGGATTTGAAAATAAATGCCTGATTCTTCACAAGCTGGGAGGCAGTCATCAGGGCCCCTACTAAACTTAATTTGGAATATCTTTTGCATCAACCATTTGCAGGGGGGAGGTTAATGTGAAATAATCATGGAATGGGAACCTGTGGAATGCAGAAATGGCTCTAAGGCTAAGTATCATTTAAAGCAAGAGATTCTCTGCTTAAAAAATCTTGTCAGACCTAATGGTTTAGAAAGATCCTATTAAAATGTGGGAGGATAATTGTTTCTTATATAGATAACACTGATCTGTTACTAAAAGCTTTTTTTTTTTTCTGATTCAGCTAGGAAGCCGAGTTGACTGCAGAGAATGGGAACTATTCTATGAAACCATATTAACATTAAAAATATTTTTAAGTTTTATCTGTCTCTGGAATGGAGTTTTGGTCAGGATCTGGGACATAGCACTGATCTGTTGCTTGACTGAGCTTAATGCTATGCAAATATTCTTCCAAAGTAAATTTAACCAAGTAAAATCAACACATGCTCATCTAATAACCATGACTTCAAGGCAGTCAAGGCCTTCCACTCCCCCTAACAAATCCCTGTGTCACCAAGAGGATTGACAGGATTTCTATATTGCCTTTTTTTTTCCTCTTTATTGAAGACTATTTATGCATTTTATTTTTCCTATATGGGACTCTGCTTCATTGCCTTAGGAGCTTTCTTGCATTAAGCTGTTTCAGGTAAACAGTTATGAGAAACTATGTCTTTATCCTACAGAAGAATCTTGTAAACATTTGGAAGGGTTTCACTTTAACAAAAAACAAACAAAGAAGAACTTTAGATTCTGCTGTTGTCTTATCATTGAGGTTTTTCTTGAATAGCATGCGAGAAAGATAAGAAGGAATAGTTTTGCACCCACTACAAATAAAGCAAAATACATCTGTAAGCACAGAAAATATACTATGTGATCAGGGAGGCACAAAATGGAAGCCCTACCTGCTTAAGAAACCTGTCGGATGCTTGGCTGTGCTTAGCTAACACGTTTGGCAGCGCAGGGTTCGCGTATTCAAACTGCGGATTGTAGGTGAAATCCGACTTGAAGAATTTCACCTTCTCTTTGTCCACGTTGGCAGGCTTGATGGCAGTGAGCAAACACAGCTTCTGGCCGGAGACGTCCCCCTCCTTCCCAGGGGCCTGTTTAGGCTTTGCCTGGTTAGAACGCCTCTTAGCTCTGCCCTTGGGCCGGGGCGGCGGTGCTGCGCTGCTGCCTGCCCTGCCGCCCGCCCGCCCCACGGCGCAGCCCCTCGGGGCTCTCCTCTTGTGGGGAGCGGGGGGCTGATGGGGAGCCTGGTGCTTTTTCTCCTCTTGGCTCTGCAGAAGGACGTTATAGCTACTGGTTCCTGTTGTGAAAATGTCCTTGAGAATCCCGGAAGACACGGGCTGGAGATTGTTTTCATTGTTAATGTTCAGCTTGTGTTCTTTGGGGCTCAGGACTGATTTCTTAGAGAGCTCTTGCTTAGGCCAGTGAAGTTGTTCTGCATCAAGAGAGAAAAAGGCAGAAACAGATCTGTTTTTCTATACAGCAATATAAAACTACGATTCCAAACAGCAACATAAATAAAACACAGAACTTGACTAGGAATAACGTGGTGTGACACATGGAAGAGTGTGTGTGTGTGTATGCATCAGCTTAAAACAAATTAGGGCTTTTAAAACCCAGCTAAACAAGTATTCTATGTTTGCAAATCCACGTGTAGACAGCTTCTGTGAGCACAATCAGTTTGCAGCTAAGAACTAACTTGCTGAAAATGAGATTCCTCTGCACGGCTTTAAATATGTACACTCGCGTTGACATCTTAAATTTTTAGTTTTAAGCAAGACCTGCTTGATCTTCGTCATTCAATGAGTGCCTCTGCGTGGATAAAGGATGGCTTAAAAACAAGGAAACAGTGTAGAAATATATGGACTGTACGGGGAGTGAAATCCTTAGGCATCTGTGCTGGGATATATGCAGTCTGGTGTGGCCTCATTTGTAAAATGTGATTCACAGAATTTGCTCTCAGGAAGGATGAGGGCATCTATAAAGGCGTTGCCATTGCACAATTTGTAACACTGCAGAAATAATAGAGTAAATTTTAAGGGCTTCAATGTTTTGCATTTACTCCTTAATACAGAGAGAAAGTTATATTTAAAGAGAGGGGTGGGAGGGAAATAGAAAAGAGATCAGTTAGTTACAAGCACATCTCTCAAAGCTGAAACCACGCTGCCCTTGCATTTATTCAAAGCTCTGCCGTACCAGCTGGTTTAAGGAGAATACTTGAGAAGAAACACCATGAACTAAACCAAATGCAAGAAGCAAATAAGCTTCCTGCAGTGAAGGAACTCTCTGTTCTTGCTGTGATCCCAGGTACAGACCTCCAGGGAGGCAGGTCGCTGGTGCAGGGCACAAGTTGCTGAGGATGAGGATTGTGGTCACCATTTGGGATGACTTGCTGAGGGACCTGGCCTCTCTTCACGGGTCCTAACTTCCCCCCATCCCACTAAGTAGTTGAGGTGAGCAAAGTAATGGTATAAATAAAGCCTGCCAGAGACAGGATTCCTGCTTCTGCGTCTAAAACTAAGGTATACATGGAATGAGAGAGATGGCCAGAGATTAATTAAAAGCCCCCACAGGGGATACTAACTTCATCCCACAGTTATATATAGTTGAGCTGTAATTACGTTACATGCAGTAATTACATTCTGAAAGGGACATTAAAAAGAGTTCATTAACGGCCTCCAGGGCTCCCCCCTGACCCCCAAGCTCCCATGTCCGTGCAGTGCATAAGAATTACTGCCAGGGAGCCCTCAGAACAAGGCAGGGCTCATGGCCCCTGCTAATACATCCTACGTTTCCCAATCGCTCAGAAGCCTCCCGTGAGCAGCCCAGAGCTGCACACCTGGTGGGAGCTTGTCACGTGCGTGTGGCCAACAGAGCCCAAATCTGCACTGCCTCCACACGTGCCCTATCGTGGCAAGCTGTCTATCTGCCAGCAGAGACAGCAGGGCTGTCTTTAGTCTTCTGCCAACTAAACACGGGTGCTGTTTGAAGCACATTTCTGCTGGAAGCTTAGAATCAACAGAGAATCTAGCAGATTTTAGAGGCTGTATCGGATAATGCTTGCAGAGTGTCCACAAAGATCCCATAACCGCAGTTCCAAATCCTCTGATTAGCAATGTGAACTTCCCTACTTTACAAAATGAACTAGAAAACAAAATATGTGAGGCAATGTCAACGACATTTTGCAAAACAGCATCCAACTCCTCAAGCTGTTATTCTCGTATGTTTGTTGGGGTCACTAATGCTGATGAAAAATACTTGTCCTGAGCAATGTATCTCACCCTTGACCTTAGTAGATGAAAAAGAAAAAAACACTTAGTTGTTTATTCCCCAGTCAAGTGAGGAGTTGTTTGTTGTTGAGATCATCCTCAGTCGAAGGCTCCTTACAGTCTGAAATTGCTGTAGGCTTGTTTGCAACATAACTACCCTTCACCTTCCAAAACTCAATGCACAAGCAGGGTTATATTTGTCTTAGGCTGTCAAACACAACTCTTGATGGCTCTAAAAGCCTCTAGGGAATTGTTCCCAAATCCATATAATGTTCTTAAATGCTACTGTTAGTGCTAAACCTCCCCTTGGCAGATGGTGGGCTGCACAAATGGCAAGTCTGAGCCTCTTGTGCTAGTTTGGAAGCGCCACGCTGCCCATTTCATCAGTTAGTATTTCATCTAAAGAAGTGAGGTAAGACCCAATAGTCTAGTGCTTTGCCTCCGTGTTTGCAGAGGGTGGTACTCTTCAATTGCTGCTTCAAAGAGGCACAGTATATGTCACTTGTGTCTCAAAGGCATATCACTTTGTGGATAATAAGATCAGCATTATCTGTAGCTATTAGCAAGGTAAGCACCATTATAACAATATCTTCTGGGGACAAAAGACTCTGCATTGCAGATGAGCTGCTGCCTCAACTTGTGTGTGGTTAGAACCATCAGATGGCAAGGCTGAGATGTATAAAGCAGGTAAACTGCCTGCACTATTATGCCTCTAACTTAGGTACCACAGACCTGTGAGCTGCTTAAAACAGCATAAAGTGGTGCCTTTGCTGGCAGGTATTTCCACGCTTGTCCCATCTCACTGCTGGTTCCTCCCTGGGTCCCCTCTTGTCCCACACCTCTATAAGGGCATGAAATATTTGCACAGCCACAGGTTCAGTTGTGAGCCAGATCTGGAAACGGATCTAGCCTGAAACCAATCCAGCCAGAGGTAGCAGCTGGGGGCCAAGGACAGGCACCAATTCTATTTTCAGCAATTCCACTTTCAACTGCTTATAGAATTAGATTTTTTTTTCCTTTCTGCAGACTTAACTCCCCACCCTTTTATTTCACTGAAGTTGATGAGCTGTTATTTCCCTAGGATATTTACACAGGGACATGCCTCTTTCTACTGATATCCTCCTCCTTTCTTACCTCCCATCCTCCTGCTGAGTAAGGTACCTCTGCTGTTCTTTGCTTTCTGTTGATGCTGTCTGCTTTCATTTTGTGCCTTATTTTTTCCAGAAGTACATAAGTAACACTAGTTACAGAGTTTTTACTAACCCTACTTCACATTTGCTCTTTTGCTCTACTCT
>NW_010579906.1:0-20359 GCF_000705375.1 Tinamus guttatus | reverse complement strand
GGAGTCTGCCGGGGAGCCGACAGGCCTCCCCGCACACCCTTATCTGCCTCTTCATCTTGCTCTTATTTACTCGTTCCTCCTATGTTGCAGCTGAGTGGGTGTTTGTTAGGCTTGTGGTTCTGTCCATGAGCAAACAGAGGGGTTATTCAGGAGAAAGCCCCTTTGAAAGGCAGAGAGGCCCCTTTGAAAGGGCAGTGAGGCCTAGCTGGGGTTTGCTAGGCTTTAGTGTCTGCCTTTCATGTGTGCCTGACAGATAAAAGTTTTCCTGCTGCTGCTTCAGCTGGAGGATTTAAAGCTACGGGGGATGGTGTTGTGCACCCTGAACCTGGCATATCTGAGGGTTGGGTTGAGGTTTGTCTGCGACTCTGAGCACTTTGTTTAAAAAATGAATCTTATTTGATGTGATGGCCTCCTGCGAGCAGTCACTTTCATTGGCGAGCTCAGTTCCTCTTTTTAAAAAGCAAGAAAGGGTAATTGTTAAAAGTAGACTTGTGTTTGTTTGCTTGAGGTTTGCAAAACCAAGTTGGAATGAAGTGAATGGAATTGGCCACCCTGAATTTGTATAAAGGTTGTAGCTTTCTTAGATGTGACAGGGTTAAAGCCATGGAGTTGTCATGTGACTGCTTTAAGAATACTTTAGTAAAATAAAATAAAAAAAAATCGACATTTAAAGTCCACAGCCTGTCTGAACAAAGAGCTAAACTAAAAATCTTCAAATCAAGTACACTGAAGAAACACATCTTCTCCTTTCTTTGTGTGTCTGTTTGAGATATAATTTGTTTTCCTTAAATTAATTGCCTGTAAAAGAGGCTTGTGTAGATCTGATTTTAAAAGATTACATGTAGTATTGACCCAAATGTATGGACTAATTTTTTTGTAGCAAGACAGGCTTCCATTACCCCCATGTAAAGCTTACTAAGTATAAACAATTAAAACTGCCTTCCTTACTTGGTAGTGAGTGCCATGATGAGGCTAGTCTTAAGTAAACTTCAAATCCACACTTCTGATCAAGTTTGAAGTTGTTTTGCATGCTGGGAAGTATTCCAGCCTGAACACGCCCTTCTTCCAGATAACTGATTCTGAAAAACTATGACCAACTCAGAGGGCGCTCCTTGAGTAAACTTCTCAAATGTTTGCTAGGCCTGCAGGGTGCCTAACATGTTGTCTTGTCAAGAATGTGGAGGACTTCATTTCACTCTTGGGCAAAAAAAATCTGACCATGTTAGTATGTTTGAATTTATATCTAGTAACTTTCCTCAAAAAACTTTTCTAAAAGCAATTCTGGTATCATCTACTATAAAAATGTGTGGGGTATTTTTTTGGCATAACCTTTTTCTAACTTGACTGTTTTCAGGTTATATATATTATATATACACATACACGCGCACACACACACACAAGTGAGTGAGCTCTGTTACTTGTTGGGGAGTGGTGAAGTGTTAAAATTGATGATCTTATAAAGAAGCATAGTTCAAGCCTTAGTTGGACAATGCATACTGCTAGCTTAGTGTTTCCTGATGTTACAAAGTAAATTTTATCCTAGGACAGACTAGCTTGCTTTAAGCTCAAATAAATTTTGCCCTATATCTCATTAGAAATTTTTTAGATTGTGCAGTTTTTAAATCATATTTCTTTTGATTAATCTTTAAAAGCAAAAACTAATAACCTGCTGAATGTCAGCAAAAATATTAATACAGAACACTCTGAGATCATGCAATGGATACTTTTTCTTTAATTGCAATGACTGAACATGTGTCCTGATGTGCTCATCTAAGAGTTGCCCTTTCTTCTTTAACACTTCTAAATAGGGTCTATGTGTGTGCCTTAGCACAGGCTTTCAAAAAGTGAGCTTCTCTGTTATGTTAAAAGTGGAAAGACTTTCTGTAATTTAAAAAAGTGCTCTTGACACATGAAGCTTGGTCATCTAACTGTGTGAATAAGATTTCAAATCCCTATATATAATGAAATGCTTAAGCTCTGCTTTGAAACTTCAGCTGTCATCAGAACACTCAACATACTGCTTGTAAATACCTTGTTAATAATCTTGAAAAGTATGTCCTGAGTCTGGTGACATGCGGCTTACTCATCGTGTACAATAGCAGAGTTTGAATTCGGGCTGTTGCATGGAAAATTTGAGATTCTACAAGCCAATAGCGCTGCGGCTTCCACAACAGAGGCATGCATTCCTGTGAAATGACATCCTATGTGTTACAACTGAAACTTGATTTTACTGTGTGTGCCTGTGTGTTTGAATAGATCTATAAGAATAGTGTTTTGGAGAATACATTCAACTTTTATATAACCTTTGTCTTATTTGTGTGTATTGTACCTGCACATCTGTTTTGAGTGGGTGACATCAACAAAACACTTAGGAATAAAACTGTTGTGTAACTCCAAGTGAAGGCACTCTTAGTATTTCATATGTTTTCCCTGCCCCATTTTGCTATAGAAATTAGAAAAGTGGCGTTTTTCTTTCACAGAAAACCGAGTTTGACTTTCCATTTGTTCTGTGTTGACATACAATGAAAGATTGTTTAAGACTTCAGCCTCAGACAGTTAAAAATGTGAAATGTGTATTTAATTGCTATGCAGCAGGACAGATAATGGCTGGCACAGTTCTCTTGCTAATTTATGTGCCACCAAATGAGTGCAGTTTATGTGCTTCCCTTTAAAGTCTGTTAGTTCAATCACAATTTCTGTTCTCAAATTGCCTTACAACCTAGAACAAAGGTGTAATTTAGCATTTTTAGATATGATCAAATTGAATGATATTGCTTTACGAATGCTGTTTTAAAAACAATTTATTTCATACTTGAGTGCTATAAGGAATTACTTGTTACTAGTGTAGAATACTCATTAAGCAGCTAGTTCCTATGGAATAGGATCATGTTATTCAGATTTCTAATGGCTAGGGCAAGAAAGAATATGTTTAAGATAGCTGAACAAATATAAATCTGTATATAGAGAAATATATAGAGATATTATAAATAGCCTATATATAACTATGAATAGTTATGACTTCATACTTTACTCCTTATGTTAAAGTTCCAAAATTCTTTTATTTTAATAGCCATATTCTACTTTTGCTTTCTTTTGGGAGGGGGGCGGGGAGAGTCCTGTTATGACTGGGAACCACTTTAACATTATTTCTTTTGCCAAAAGGTTAGTGTTACATCAGATGACCTGAGCATGTGTCAGCAAGATGCCAAAAAAGGCCTACTAGCCAGACTTGACAGTTCTTTACGACTGTCATGTGGTGATTCAGTAGGAATTTCTCATTACTTTGATAAATATTTCTGGTTGTTTCAGACTCTATAGAAACATCTATTTTTTCCTTTTGCCATTAGTTGTTTCTCTCTAGCCTGATTTATTTTGAAAGCCAAGCCAGTTGGAGACACTAGTTGATTTAATGACTGGAGCTTTGGAACCTGCTAGACAGCTTCATCTGTATTTAACAAAGGAGTAGGTCTCTTGCATCTAACTGTGTTTCTACAGTCTTTGAGCATCTTTGTGGCTATGTGAGAGAAGACCCAAATGAATACCTCTGAGAATGAAATGTTACAGCCCATAGTCTGTTCCGCAGGGCAAAAAAACTGCAGGTGCCCTGCAGTCCTTACTGTCCAGAGAGCAGGAGGATACCTGTCTTGCCTAATGTAAACTGCCTTTTAGGTCAGTAGTACTTCTGAAAAATGAGGCAAGCAGGACAGATTGCAGTAGTGAAGTGGAAGCATCATAGGGGTCAGGAGTTACTGCAGTGAGAAAAATGAAGTAAGATATATGCATATGTAGAAACATGTTTGTTTTGTTCTGCTTTCAGCTGGAGGAGGACATAAGCAGTCAGAAAAACAAACTTTGAATGTTTCTGTAGCATAGCATGCACTACAGTAGATCAGCTAGCAACATCTGGTAGGCGTATTTATTTTGGAAAGTAGTCTTAATGTATTTCTGGTATAATATTCCTTATTATACGCTTATCGCAGTAAAAAACTTCTAGCTTGAACTGTATTGGCTACCAAGCATACTGCAGTATATAGTAACATTTATTAAATGTGATTTATTAACTGTGTAGAAACTACTTGAACGTACTCGTGCCAGGCGAGAGAATCTGCAGAAGAAAATGGCCGAGCGACCTACGGCAGGAGCAAGATCCACAATGCAGGCTAAGAGGGTCAGGGAGCCTCTGGTAGAAACTAGTAACCAGACACCTCTGCCTGGTGAAGAAGGTATCTTACAACAAGTATCATTATCAATATATGAACAGTCAATAATTATCTTTTGCTTTCAGCTCCATCTCTTTTTTTTTTTTTTTTTTCATGTGGGAGTGGGGGGTAGTGGGATAACTTGTAGTGTTCATCCTAAACTAAACAATGATGGATGAAGTCACCTACCCACTGGGTCTGAATATGAATAGTATTTAGCTTAATCTGACAGCAGTTGCTCCAAATAATTAGTAAGCTATTTAAAAGCAATGATATGATGCCAGTGTCTCATGTTTGGTAAAACTTGGATAGGGTAATTTTTGAAAGACTTATCAAGGTATACTTACATTGTAGCTTCATCTATGTTGCACTCTTGTACTGTTTCAATGAAGATTTTTTTAGATGATACTAACTTTTTAAATACTTTAACTTATACAGTGAAATCTAGTACAAAGCCATCACCATCAAAGAGGCTGTGCTCTGACAGTATGGAGGCTCAAGTTTCCAGTTTAGAGAATAGGCAGCCAGTTTCTTCAAGTTCCGCAAACAGCCATTCTCCTGAGATGACTTCAGAGTTGCATGTAGCTGCTTCCAGCAGGGCTCCATCAGTTCAGTCCTCTGAGAAAGGTAAAACGAATGCCAAGACAGAAACTCCTGCAGCCCTTTCGGTCAAAACACGTATGCAGAAATTGGCAGAACAGCGACGTTGTTGGGATAACGAGGGTATGTCTTGCTTGCTAATCAGCATTAATTTTTTCATTGTTAGTGTTGATGAAGTGTGCTAGCAGAGGACAGCTTTATGTGTATGAATGCTTAATATGCCTTCGTAAACAATTCTTATAGCCAGTACTAGGGAAGAAGGAGAAATGGGTGCCTGAAATAATCAAACTATTGACTATAGCTTAGTTTTGTATACCTTTTTTCCAACTACTTGCTTCTTGCTCCTTATAAATTATATAAAACTAGTAAACTGCTCGATAAAAAATGTGTTGGCTTTGCCATGACCTTTATTTCAATCTGAATAGTCCCAGTACCTTCAAAGCTAATATTCTGATTCCTTCGATATAGGAATAATGTCTAATAGCAGATGAACTTAACATATTAAAATGCAAATATATATATATTTGTTAGCAAAATAAATGTGTTTTTTTTTTTCCCAGATCCTTCTGAATGTGCTCATCTGTCTCCCCTCCAGTCAAAGGAGGACGTGTCTGTTTCTCCACCTAAGCAGCCCTGTCTTGCCCTGGCAAGTGACACCCCGATTGGGAGAAGGGGCCGTTTAGCTAACCTTGCTGCTACAATTGGTTCCTGGGAAGATGACCTAAGTCATCCATCTGCAAAGCAAAACAATGCACAACAACAGCCTGGTACTACTTGTTTATCCAAATTGTCCACTACAAGTGGAGCATCTGCTAGAATCAATAGCAGCAGTGTAAAGCAGGAAGCTGCATCCTGTTCTCAAAGGATCGTTGAGGCTTCTATTAATAAACCAGCAACCTCAAAGATAGCGGTGAGTGTCTGATTAGCTGCCGATTAAGAATCTATTGGGATATTTGTGGGGGGAGGAATCTTAATGCATACCTGTTTAATTAGGGTGCAGATTGCTGACAACAAACCTTTAAGGGAGCTATCTCGATTTCTAACTTTTGCCTTAATGAAATGCCCTATTACCTTTTTAAAATAAACCTGAAACAGTTTAGAATTCCTCTGTTGAGATTTAAAACTGAATGTGTGTATGTGTATAGTTGATAAGCTGACTGAATTAAATCTGTAACTATTAATGCTATGGGAAATCACCAGAATGCTGAAACTAGTACCTGATAGCTGTTGTTCCAGTTACAAAATGGCAATATGTACAAATGATTTTGTTTGGGGAGTCATGGGAAAGTATATGAAGAAGCTGGCAAATCTCTTGAATCAAATAGTGAAATAATATGAAATAATGGATCAAAATGCTACAAAAAGCCTATAACTTTGGTTTTCTGCTCTTTTCATTGTATAATGCTAGTGTATAATGTTAGTGTATTATGTAGTGTAGTTCTGTAGTGTGCTGTGCAGAATGCATCTTTTTCTCTTGGAAGAATGTGTAAGAATCTAAAGTTTCATTTCAATATTTCTTCTTGTTAAGGATCCAAATACAAAACCCTCAAGAGACACTGTTTCCAGGTCTAAGGAATCTGAAATATCCTTGTCACCAGCAGAGAATCCCTGCAGTCCACAGAAAACTGAAGAAATTAAACAAACAGTAAAATCAACTCTGTCGCAACCCGTTCAGTCCAAAAAAGGACTAGCCAAAGGAACACATGTGCAACTTGAACCTCAGGATAAACCCACAACACCAGGTAAATATTGTTCATCATCTTCAATAAATATTTATGCAAATCCTCTTTAATGCTGTGTTGAAAAGTACATATTCATTAACAATATATGGTGAGTAATGTACCAGGTGGCCTGTATTTCCCACTATAACTAAAGTACTGAAGAGATCTATTATAATGACGATATAGATTAGTAGGGTTTTCATATTTTGCAAGTTTTGGGACATGTAATGTAAAAACTACCAAGAATAAAATTGATCTAACTTTTTTCTTATGTAAAAACCTGTCCTAACATCTGTCAACCTAAACAATTCAAAGCTTCTTTAAAATTGTTAGATACAATATACATCCAAAATATACCAGGAAAAGAAGAGTCTCCATAATTTTTTAGTAGACAGCAAAGCTTTCAATTTAGAATGGCAAGTAGATCCCTAAGCTTGCATAGTGTCCTTTCAGTGATAACACAAGTGTCACAAATGTTCTTTCCCAATTTTAAATAAACTACTTTGTCAGAAACTTATTCATTTCAAAGATTTCAAGCAGGCTACAGCAACTGTGTCTGGACGTGCTGACAGTAGAAGATAAGCTTGAGTGAGGTGGATGCAGTGTATCTATGCTTGCACTTCAGGTTTAGTTTCTGTAAAGTACAGCAGGATAAGAGCTGTAGAGGGGATATCTTGGTTACTTCCTTGAGAACATTCAGTGGGCTGTAAAGTTGCAGTGTAACTTCTATGTTTTTGAGGATTTCTTTTAAGAAAAACAATTCTTGTAGGAGGATCGGGAATTAAGCCCTTCTTGGAACGTTTTGGAGAGCGTTGTCAAGAACATAGTGCACAGAGTCCTGCTACGAATACAGCAGGGTACAGAACACCCATCGTTACCCCAAATACAAGGACAATCCAGGAAAGACTTCTCAAACAAAATGAGAATTCCTCTACTGCCAGTTTAGCGCTGCAGCTTAAGCAGGTATGAGTTGGAATTCTCCCAAGCTTATTTATAAACCTGGGAAAGATTCCTACTGCTCTGTACTTCCCTGAAGAAATCTAAATATCTTGACATCTTAAAACTGTCACTCTTCCCCTTGCTCATTGCTTGCTTAGGAACGTGAAAGAGAACTTGCATGTATTCGTGGCCGGTTTGATAAGAGGAATCTGTGGAGTGCAGAGAGAAACGAAAGCTCGAAGAGAAAACTTCCAGAAACTAGAATGGTAAAGAATCAGAAGTTGATCATCTGTGAATTGTTTTAATGTGTTCTGGGTACAGGGGTAGATGGGCAAAGATGTACAGTCTGGGTGTGCAAAGAGCCCAGAATTTCAAGACTGTTGCCAAGTGGTTTGTCTAATTATTACTGAAGTATTGTATGTGTGTGACTGTTGTCTCCTTAATTAAAGGCTTCAGAAGAAAACAAACAATATTGTTATGAATTGACTTATTTTTGATGATGCTTTAGGTGTGTTTTTTATACTCTAAAAAAACTTCAAAAACAAAAAGGTCCTTCATGCTAAATCTACTTAGTATCCAGTACTTCAGTTAATTTTCTTGAACACGATCTTGCTTGACATTGGATCTTTTCTTAACACATTCTAAAATGTTTGTTTGTTTCACACAGTTTTCTTAGTTTGAACTTAATCTCATGAAAGTAAAAAGGTTTCTTTTATCTCTGATAGGAAAGTCAGTCTCGGGCTAGTCCAAACCACCCTCCTAGTTCAGAAGCCACTGCTTCTGGATTAGCGGACGATGCACCGGCAGAGGATAAACCAGTAAAGTCTCCCAGTGTGGAATCTTCAGGTGAGAACTGCCACTGTTAACATGTGGCAAATACTGTATTGAAGCACTGTCCTCTATTAAAAAGCAGTTAGACTAGTAGCACTGGTGTTCACAAGTGGATCTCTGTTCCTTATTTGACTGTCAGGCTTTAAGTCTTCCATGTGATAACAATTCTGAACTTCTGCACCACTTGAAAGAGTGGCAAGGCAGATGGCCTGTGTGTTTGGGGTGTGTGTGTGTTTTTGTTTGTTTGTTTGTTTGTTTTTTTGTGTTTTTTTTTTTTTTTGTTAGGATCTACCAATATCTCATATCTTCCTATAAAGTGCAGAGGCAGTGATTGAGGATATTGTAATACAAATGTCTTTGTATCCGATTTTCCACACTAGTTTAAGGTTTTTCCTTATAATAGCATTATTTCCCATGGGGGCAGGGGTGAGGAATCCTGTGATGTTTGACATCGCATCTGGTGTTCAGTAAATGGCAGAGCCTCCTATCCTCTGTGAAAGAGGAATGACTGTTTGATGCTTCCCATGTACATTTGTCTGCTCCTAATGTTTCTCTAGAACAGCAGGATGAGATGCTGCTCTTGGTTTTTTTTCTGGGGAGTGGGTGTGAGTGAGGGATATTTTTGTTCTACCCTTTTGCTCTTGAATGGCATGCACTGTGCTATTGCTTCAGCATTGCTTGTTTTGCTATTTGTTTTCTGATTAGAAGACAGAATAAATTTAGCTGCACAAGTTGCCAATCAATACAATAAAAATGTATTTTAATTTCAAACTCCAATACTCAGTTTAGCAATGTTTTTCTTGTAAGTAGTCAGCTACATTAATAAACTTCTAAAAATGTTTAATTTGGGGGGAAGAAAAGAGCAAAGGCTAGACTCTGTTCAGTGACTTTTTTCATGAACTTCCTAGACACTCCTAAACGCGAAGAGACTGATAAACCCAGTCCTTTGAAGACTGTACTGACCAAAAGCCCTAAAAAAGCGATGTCTGTATCCAAACCTGAGCAACTTCATGTGAAACAGAATGGTTTGTATTGATTAGATGTATTAAAATGTGCTTAGCTTGCTGTCCTCCCTTGTCTAGCAGGATGTTAATACCCTTCAAGTTGAAATGATGATTTCACCATATACCTGTTAATATTCTACATATGTTTTTTTGTAATCAGACTTATATATGAGAAGTCAGGGAACTTTATCCTAAACTTCTATCTTGGCATTGAAGTCTTAGAGCATATTAAAACACTCATTGGGAAGGGATTTGAACTTGCATTTAAGTTTCAGAATTGAAATGCTGGGCAAGTACATCTCTTAGTGTATCATCTATAGTGCATAACTGATGTAGAGACACGAACAGCTTTATTTTAATATAGCATTGCTTTAGTGTTGTTTATGCTTCACTATAACATTTTTTAATCAACTTGAGGAAAATAGCTTATCTATTACTGTCTCTCTGTTTATTGAGACTGAGGAGTTTAGTCTTGGTGCTACTAATTTTTTTAACTGTTACTCTTCAGATGAAGTATGTGAAATTGAGATGAGTGTGGATGATGAGCTGAATAGCTCAAGAGTGATAAATGAAATTTTTGAAGTTCTTGAAGAGGAAGGTCCAGACATAGAAAAACTAAAGAAGGAAATGAGCATGAGCTTGGAAGGTGAAAGTGATGAGGATGAGCAGGAGGAGTCGCTAAACATTTCATCAATGTCTCTCTTAACTCCTTTAGTGGAATCTGTTGGTCCAGAGGTGAGTGTTCTTTGGAGGTGGGCAAGTGCTTGTTTTTCATTTTGATGAGCCAGTTTGCTTAAGAGCAGTGATACATTAAGTCTATGGTGATACCTGAGCAAGTATGTAATTTACAAATTATATTTTATTAATGAGACCTTATATAGTGATGCAAAGTTTCTGAAGTGTGGCTAAAGTTTTGCTAAGTCACATTTGAGCGCTTACAAATAAAGTCCAGCCCAAGTTATAGGTGCATGTGTGCATTCAATGAAATTGTTGCTAGTCTTTTAAAAGAAATAACTGCAAAACAGTACCAATTTAGAAACTTAAGGGTGAAAACTTATCTTCTGCTTCTGTTGGTGTCCCTTAAACAAAGAAAAAAAAAATGAGATCACCTCCTTCGGTGTCCCCTCCCCAGCAAAAATGCAAAATGCTCTTCAACACAATAAGCAAAAATGATAAACTAAGTTGCTCTATGTCCTTAATGTTTTTAAACTAGCCCTTCAACACTGTTAGGCAGCCTCTGAATTTAATATTCATGTGTAATCACAGCATAAAGATGAGAGGAAACATGTCATTATCAGTTTGGAAAGATTTTTTTTGTAAAAACTTTTTTCTCCTTAGGTGTTTATTTCCCCTTCACAGTCAGTTGGTGAGGGCAGCAGTGTGAGTGAAGCAAGTCTGAAGTCTGAGAAGTTCCAAAGGACTAAAGTCCCCAGGGCAGAGTCAGGCGATAGTATTGGCTCTGGGTCAGAAGATCGCAACCTTCTGTATAGGTAATTAACTCTTAAGTTATCTGATGGTATATGTCATGAAAATGCTATGGGGGTGTGGTGTGCGTGGGTGGGTGTGTTTGGTTGTGTGGTGTGTGTGTGTGTGTTTTTTAATTGCCTTAAAAGAGAAAAAACTTGAGCTGGTAGGATGAAGACAACATGTTATACAAGTATACCTTGGTGAAAGAATCTTTATACTGCTTAAATTACAAAAGAAGCTTTCTTCAAGTTCTCATCCTCTGTCAAAGGCTGCCTCTCTGCCTAGTCTTTGTTACTTCCACTTAAAATGAGTTGACAGAGTACTTTCTTTGAAAAGCCCTTTGGGCTAGTTGGAAAATTCAGTACCTCACCATTTTATATATACACATATGTAAACTTAAACTCTCCTGTTTTTTAAAGTGTTGATGCATATAGGTCTCAGAGGGTTAAAGAAACAGATCGTCCTTCAATAAAGCAAGTCATTGTTCGTAAAGAAGATGTTGCTTCTAGGCTAGAAAAGAGAAAGAATGGCCAAACTGATCAAGTCAAATCCTTTTTTGTTTTATTTTCTTGCCCAGGGCACTCGTGTATGCTTAGGGTGGTGAAATTAGGCTATGTAGCATCATAAAGATATAAAGAGCACTGGATCGTAACTGCAGAATTCAAGTAGCTAATGTATCCGTTATTAGGAGGGCAAGGCCTTGCTTTGAAAAGGGTACAGCGAATCTGTATTTTGTTACTGACGCTGCATTATGCAGGTTTCACTACTGCATCGTTTTAGTAAGCAATATTCTGATTCTTCTGGAGCGTCCTTTACCTACATTACTTTTATTTTTGCTGATTAACAGCTTCTTCCATATATACTGGTTGAGGGGATGCTAGTGCTCTGACTGGTTATGAAGCATGTAAATGCTTCCTCACTGGTTCCCTGCTCCAGGTTGTTTTTGTGTGTATGTTTTTGGTTTTGTTTAGGAATAAAACTGTAAATTGCACTACCTTCTAGTTTTCTAGATGTCTAAACAATCTGATTTGCTGAAGCATAGCCAGAGATGCTAATCTTGAGACATTCCTAGTCCTTTCTTTGCATTTAAGTTTTGTGTAATTTTACTTATTTTTACTACTGCCTTACTCTAGGAACTGAACAATGAGATCAACATGCAGCAGACAGTAATTCATCAAGCCAGCCAGGCACTCAACTGCTGTTTTGATGAGGAACACGGAAAAGGGTCTCAAGAGGAAGCAGAAGCAGAGAGGCTACTTCTCCTTGCCAGTAGGTTTCAAGCCCAACTCTGCACCTTGTGAACACATGGGGAAAAATTGAGTTCAGACAATTCATTTATTATGACACTTTTACCTGACTGCTTATAGCTTTTCTCCTGAAAAACAGTAACAGAAAAATACCTATTCTGTGTCAACTTCTCCAGTAGACCAAATGATATCATTTGGTCTGTTTGTTTCTTCCAGTGTTCTGGAAGATGATGGACACCTCTTCATTTTATATATGTGTATATTTATATATGCATATGTAAATACATAGTATAATGTGGAGGACCATTTTGAGACATGTTTTGCTAGTAGATAACCAGCTTCAAGGATGGCAGTGCACGTGTTCCATGCAGACAAGAAGTAGAAGCAACTGCCTGGTTGCCATGTGACCAAGAAGCTGGTTGGATAGTTTTAATATAAGCCTTTAGATTACTGGTTTATTTGGGAACGGTGCTTGTATTTCCTTTATACAAATAAGGTATTACATCCGGAACAGTGCAGTATATAAGTTGTTTCATCTTATGTTTAATAAAGGGACTTTGACTTTTGTGTTTGATTTGGAACTTTGGTGTGTGACTCGGGACTTTGGTCTTTGATTCAATATCCTGAAGCTCGTTCCTTCACAAGTTGCAACAGTAAAACAGCTTATGTTCAGTAATACTTCAAAATTGTGTTCCCTGTACAGCTGAAAAGAGAGCTGCTTTGCTGGAAGAATTAAATAAAGTGAAGAGTGAGGGACCTCAGGGTAGAAGAAATAAAGCCGCACCTACATCTTCTGAATTTGCTCCATCCAGGGGATCTGTTACCATTTCAGAAATGCGTCTACCTCTAAAAGCAGACTTCGTATGTGGTACAGTTCAGAAACCAGGTAAAATTAACAAGTGAAAGCAGTTAAGGAAGTTTAGTAACAACACTGAGCTGTTTTCAATAGATCTGCTTTTCAGTTAAGTTATCTATTTTCTTCTGGTGTTGTTAGTGGTATCCTTTTCTGGCTTCTGAGCTCCAAGAAGCTTATCGCAAGTTTCTTAGCCTGGTCTTAAGATCTTTCAGTGGTTCCCTGGGCATGAAGTAGAATTTCCTATCTTGCATCTATCAAGAAGAAGAGAAAGCAACAGAGAAAGCCTTAGGTTTAGTACTCTATCAATATGTTAATTGACCTCTATTTTGTGAAAGGAGTGTTAAGTCTCTTTAGTCAGTCTCTTAACATGCCCAGATACTTGCCTTCTATTTCTTGTTATGTATAAGTCATTAAAGTGTTAAAATGTAGATTTTATTTCTTTTGTTCTGGGCTAGATAAATCTAATTCTTGCTAGAAAAATGTCTGACAAGACCTTTCTGAAGGTCCCGAGACATGTCCTGGAACATAATAAACTATTGTGCCATGTGATTGTTTAAAGATTACAATTTAGTAGTTCATTATAACCAATGCTATTTAATAGAATGCCCCAGGGCTTGTTTGTGGTCAGATACTTCAAATGCTTTTTCTTGCTTCCTGCTTCACTAAAAATTCAGAACAAAAGTTATTGGGCAAAGTTCTACAAAGTTACTGCAAAAGTTCTGCTAATGAATTCACATACTTTTCCAGCTTTAACTGTGGTATGAAGCATGGAGTGACTCTTCTTGCCTTTAAATAAGAACACAGATGAGAATATGGGTGAAAAAGCATGATGCGTTTAACCTCCTGAAATCTTGAGACATGCTGTGCAGCTCTTTGCTTTATGTAAAAGTCCTTTAATGGCTATAAAAAAGCTTAGTTTCTCTCAATATTCTGGAGCTGAATTGTCTAAACAACCAACTATGAACTATTTGTCATGCTATGCATGTTCTGTGTGCCAGAATTATACTCTTTATTTCTTGTGAAGAGAAGATCAAAATGAAAGATACAAACAAATCTTTACTGGAGCTTACAACAGTTTTGAAAGTTTTGACTTATCCTAATGTAATGTACTAGTCACCATTTGTGTGGTTATTTGTTTTTAACGTGATACGATAGTATACTACCCTTAGCTCTACCATTTCGCAGCTTTCTACAGTGAAACTCCAAACTGTATTCTGGCTGCTGAGATGTGCTCTTGTGGTGTACTTCCCCCCCCCCCTCCATTTTTGTGAAAAGTCAGGGAAATGAGTTGCCTAGATACTGGCCCCTTCATAGGAATTGAAAAAAGGATGAGACTGGACATTGGAGAAAACTAATGCTTACTAAAGCAGACAGGTCTGAAGAAAAACAGTAGAGTCCTCGGGAAGTATGGTTGACCACTGAATCTGACTGAAAGCTCTCCTCTTTACTCTCATATGCTGGGTCGTCTGTCCTGAGGTGCCTTAGGTAGTAATGCAGTCACTGTGAAGCCAGTTTTCCTAGTGGGCAAAGTAAGAAAAATAGTTATTTTACTCTGAAATAAGTTTATGATCAATTCTTCATTGGGTTGAAACACCTTTTTAATGAAAATGCAATACTTGAGGACTTTAGATATTGGACACCAAACAAAATTATCTCAAATGTATTTACAGAAGCAGCAAATTACTACTATGTAATAATATTGAGATCTGGAGCAGAAAACATGGTTGCAACTCCCTTAGCAAGCACTACAAGCTCCCTGAATGGAGATGCTCTTACTTTCACTACAACATTTACTATGTAAGTATAAAGAAGCTGCTTTGGAACCGGTTCCATCTTTGACTCTTGTGAAATATACATGAAAATATTGTTTAAATTCTTATACAATATATTCTCTGAATACATATTTTCTGAACAAATATTGTGAGCTTTTGTGGTTACAGGTATTTCCTGTTTGAAGAAATTGTTCTTTTGAGAAAAATGCAGCTGCCTAAACTGATTCCGCTATACATCAGCTAATCTGTCATTTGCTTTTCGCATTTTGTTCTCTTCTGGAACACCGGCAACGACAGATAGATGCTATCCTTGAGATTGTGTTTTTCTGTTTTGCCACAACTAATGTTTTACATAGCTATTTATATTCTGCGTCTGAAAAAATAGCTCTGTTAAAACTAAACCTCTCAGCTGGTAGCTCTCAACATTAGCTAAAGAAATCTTGAGTTCAAATGGCTGTTTCTTTTTGTTCTTTTAAAAAAAAAAAAAAGTGGGGGTAAAACCTTTCCAAAATTAACAAGCAAGCCTTCTTTAAATGATAATTCCTAGAGTTAGGCTTTAAGCTAGTTACTCAACACCCATCTCTGCTTCTAGAAATGTATGTACTAGTAGTAGACAAAAAGGTGTTTTTTGAGGGATGGTAGATGAGCAGGATCTGTTTCACTTTTTTTTTTTTTTTGGAGTTCTGTGGAGTATCTTGATATTACAGTGTATTAATATATTGCTATATTGTCTGCACTGGAAACTCTGATTGTGGAAAGGAATCTGAGGCCTACTGACCTGCAGGGACAGCTATGCCTTAGTAATAGGAGATGGGCTGTTAGCACCTGGGTCGACCATCTCCTGAGTAGAACCTAGATGCTCCTAACTGCTGCCTTGGGAACTTGCCTGATTTTTAGAAAGCAGAAGGTGGGCAGAAGAGCCAAGCAACTTACGCGGGGAGGGGGAAAGTACTTGTTGCCTCAGTCCATGTTTAACTTTTTTTTTTTTTCTTTCCCCTTTGCTTTCTCCACTTTAGGCAGGATGTGTCCAATGATTTTGAAATAAATATAGAAGTTTACAGTTTGGTATGTATCAGTGCCTGTCAAAAGCATCTATAAAGCTGTATGAAGTGTTATATTTTTCTTAATATTCTCTTGCCTTAAAGGTACAAAGAAAAGAAGTTCCAAGCACTGATAAAAGGAAAAAGGCAACTAAATCTAAGGTAAATAGAACATGAAAATCATAATGTTTTATTTCAACAGAAGATATGCTAGAAAGACTGCAGTGTTCAGAGAGAACTGAATAAGAGTCTTAGTCTGATTGCTTTTACTCTCCTTATTCTTTCTTGGAACATCTGCAAGGACAGATGGATTATGGAGTCCTTTAGCTATTCTATTCAGGTAGATTGGACCTCCAGCACTTAAGTCTGAAATATATTGGAGAGGAAGGAGAGGAGTCTTAGAAAATGCTCTTAGTTCTATAAAATGCTATGCTTTACAAACTCTTAATGTGTGGTTGCCTTCCTTAATGTTGTGTGTCCTATTCTCCATTTTAACTAGACTATACTACTTTATTTTTTCTTTGATAAGCCACTTTAGATTTGTTTCAGCTTCAAGAATACATAGTCTCAATTAAATTTTTCCTTTGAAAATACTGATGCATAATATAGAACGTTACCATATTAAAAATGTCTGTATTTGTGTCCTCTTAATAAGCAAATGTATTTATGAAGGAAGAAAAAATACACTGAGATAGCTTTTTCAGATACACATAGTCTTTTTTTCAACTTCTACTGAATGTAGCAAATATCAGAGGAAGAAAAGCTAAATATTGATAAGATGAAGACTAAAAAAAAAAAAATCCAAGTTTAAGTATATATTAGCTTGAATGGAACATCTGACTCATAACAGGAAAGAGTAGCTATTCAAAATTGATCTGGATAAGCCTTAAGTGGTTTCACTGTTTAATTTACATGCTAATATACTAGACAAATTCTGTAGTATGAAATTGAAATACACTTATTTTTCTCTTTGTAGGTTATTACTCCAAAGAGATTATTAACATCTATTACCTCTGTAAGTATGAATGTAATACTAACAAATTTTAGATGACTGTTTCCAAAGTCATTTTCACTTGAAATAAGGTCACACCTGCAATAGGTTCTTTATCCTTTACTTGAAACTATTTAAATTGTCCAGCTTTCTGCTAGACTGTTCAGCTGGAGCTCAAGTTTTTTATTGCTCTAAGTATCTAATGCTGGAAACTTGCAGTTACTGCATGTTTACTTAGATATCCAAGTCTTTTTCTTAAATACTTGAAATCTATTTTTTTTCTAAGTTAACTTTAGTTTTCTGTAGAAATTGCCAGAAACTTGTCTTCCACTAATTTTCTGTTTCTCTGTCTTTCTAGAAAAGCACCCTTCTTACCCCAGGTAAGCCAAAATAAGCATTTTCTACCAAGGTGAAAATTAGCACTTGATGTCAAAAACAATGCATCTATTTAAATAATACTTCTAACAGCTGATAATTGGGTAGTTTTCCAGCTTTGACACTCACCCTTCATTAAGTATTTTACCCATTATGTTTAGTGGAAGCTCCCTTTAAAAATATTACATTTCTGTATTTTATATCACTTGCCTTTGACTTGAAATCTTTAGGAATTTAAAGATATAGTCCGATGTCAACAGGCTCAGTAATCAGAACCACCTTTAGATTCTTGAAAATATAATCAGACTCTGAAATATTGCTTTTGTATAGTGTTTTCAACAAAATTCTTCCTTTTTCTGATCCTTGAGGGGAAAAAGGAAACAGCATCTACAAACAAGTGTTCCTTTGGCTATGTAAAAATAAAAATGGCCTGTGTTCTTGTGTGCCTGCAGTTTGATGTACTTGAGCTAGTTTAGTACAAGCTGGTAGCAATAAGGAACTTGTGAGCTAACCACCAAGCTACTAGAACTGACTCCTGTACCTGAGGCCATGTGGGGGCGAAGCATTTGAGACCTTTTTGTGTGTGTGTATTTTTTTTTTTTTAATATATATATATATATATATGTGTATATAATGCCCCATGCAGTATAAACAGGCAAGTCCTGCAAGATTGCAGTGAGCCTCTTCCGTATAACACTATGGCTGTTTTGCCTTTAGCTTTTAAATACCTTGCCTTTTCTCAAGATCTAATGGCAGGGCGTGTGTGCTTTGTGGTGTCAGTCCCCATGAGACCTCCAAACGTGCTCTTTCCCCCACATGCTCTTGGGTGTATTTCAGAGCTTCCCAAGAGAGACCATATTGAGTAGCACCACACCCAAATCCTGTCTGTGCTTCCAGGATGTGCTGCAAAGGTTGCTTCTCCTGGCCTACCTAAATTTCACAGCACTGTAATTGTGTAAGGTGTCTATCTCGACCTGTCTTTAACTTCTTTCTCCATAGCCACGGCCAGTCCAGGTGGCCCTAATGCTGTGCGAACTACTAATTTTGTCCTCGTTGGATCCCACAAGTTGTCGCTGTCTTCAGTAGGAAATTCCAAGTTTGCGTTGGAGAAGGTAAAGAAAAATAGTTTAGTGGTGTGTAGGCTACAAAAATGAATGTGGGTTTATTTTTTCCAAAGTTATCTTAAATGAAACCACGATGTACATATAAGTTTGTATATTGTTTCTATTGCTCCAACTTAATTTCATTAGATATAAATGCAAAAGAAGATAAGACTCAAGTTATTAGGCCAGGCATTCTTTCTTTTCCTTAGCTTAATGTAAGGTATATTTATGCACATATTATGAAGGCATTTGGTTATTGGAAGCTTTTGCTAAGAGAACATTGCATGTGGTTAACATCTCTGTATACGGTCTTCATATTGCTCGTTGATTTGCTGTTTTCCTAAAGTGTGTTTTAAAGATAATTTGAAGTTCTGTGTTTAACTGACTTATTTACCACATGAATATAGCTAGGACTATAAATTTCCTTTCATATCTCAAATTTGTGGAAGTGACTACCTTAATTTTTAAAAAGAGCTGTTATCAAGTTGTATAACACTAATTTCTTGTCTAAATAAAGTACACTTACTGGCTCTTACTATTTTAAGTTATAAAAATTGCAGATTTGTATTCGTTGTAAACTCTAACCTCATAGCTTATACATAAAAGCTATTTTAATAGGCATTTATGCCAGCAGCTATCTTAAGCTAAATTAAACTAATTCAGAAGTTATGGCAAATCACAGTACTACTGAACTACAGTCTTATCTGCTCAAACAGCAGTGAAATGATAAATTTTCTTCTTGACTAATTAACTTGTATCTCAATAAGTGTAGTATTACAGCTACAGCTTCTGATGGGAGATGAGATGGTCATGTTGGCACACAATTATAAACTATCTTAAATTCGAACTAGCTTTTTAGAATTTTTTTTTGCATATAAGAGGGAGAGTCCTTTACTAGAAACTCTGCCAAACTAACAGCTGAATTGCAGTGCTCTTACTGACCGTATGAACTTGATGAGCACTGGCATTGAAAAGCATAAAACTTCTTAATCAGAAACACATGTGGGAGGCTTATCTATTTGCATGTGGAAATAAGCTTGTTTACTGGAAGTCTTTTGTTGTGAGGTATGCGGAAAGATGTTATACTTTATTCACCAATTTAGGTTTGAATCCTTAGCTTACCCCATCTAGTCTATTTCAAGGAGTAAGCACAGCTATAGCGGTAGGCTATAGCACAACCACAATATTCAAATGGAGTTTCAGGGAAACCCTAGTGTGGTTAAAAGTGTGGGGATTTTTGTTTGCTTTCTTTTTAGATGCAGAACTTGAGCATTTTTCAATAGGAATTCGCTCTTTGTGTGTGTTCTTGTTCAGGGTGTATGTGTGGGGGTGTTTTTGTAGTGGTGGTGGTTTTTGTGTCTTTAGGAGTGGTGACCTTGGCATTGCTTTAATTTTGCATTGGCCCCTAGCAACACCAAACAGCACCTTTTTAACTCGCTCCATGTATTTCTTCTTCAGGATTAAACTGCCACCACAGTGGTTTTGCATGAGTTGCATTCCTCTTAAACAGTGTTGAAATTAAGCACTGAAGTGTACTCATGTGTGTCTTGTGTCCAGTTTAACTTAACTTTGCACTGATCACATTGAGCATGTTTCTTCTTTCCCTCAGATGAATTATGAAGGGGAGGAAAGACAACTATTGGGCTATATGTTCCAAGACAAGATTGCTATGGTGATTTGTTTTATAGCAGAAAATTGGAAATGGCTTCCTAATGCATGTTACTTATGTCTGTTTGCTTGTTATTTTTTTATTCTTAGAAAAAGCTAAGCTATGCAAAGACCTACTAACTAAATATAACAAGATGTTACAAGCCTTTAAGACTTGTAGAGTTCTTTTTCTGGTCTTGTGCAATGCCAAGCGTGCTGCTACAAATCAATCATTCAAGACACATAGGACACATAGGATTCTTCCTTAGCTAGCATGTATCTGTGGTCTTTCTAGATCACTGGAAGATTTTTTGTTTTTTGAAACAAACTGATATTTCTTCTAAAGATTGCTAGTCATTAAATTTAGGCCAACTTCTGGGCAAGTGGATAACATCAGCTTCTTGGGTAATAGAGGACTGGAGGAAAAACACTAGCATGCAAAATATTGGATGAATTTAATTTGCCATGAATGCAAGACACTAAAACGACTAGCATGCAAAATATTGGATGAATTTGTCATGAAAGCAAGACACTAAAACTAAATCTTTTGTTTCTTATTCTGACAAG
>NW_010579905.1:105603-138255 GCF_000705375.1 Tinamus guttatus | reverse complement strand
GCAGCACTCTGGGATGCATCCCATCAGGGCCCACGGATTTGTGGGTATCGAGGTTCCTTAGGTGCTCTCTGACCCAATCTTCCTCTACCCAGGGCAAGTCTTCCTCTCCACCGGCTTCTTCTCTTGTCCCTAGGGCCTGGGGCTCTAAAGGGCTGCCCTTGATAAACACCAAGCAAAGAAGGCATTCAGCAACTCTGCTTTTTCTGTGTTATTTGTAACCAGGGTGCCCATCTTTGTAATCAGGGTGCCCATCAAGCTGTATTAGTACTATCCAAGCAAGTTCAGCTCCTGCTGGGAAATAGGAAACGCCTTTGCTTCGTCGGGTTGCTAACAACCAAACACAGACATGAAGTTGGTCGGGAGAATACGCATGCCAGACAACACTCTTCCTAGGACTACCCTGAGGAACAAGAAAGAAGCCAGCAAGGGGTGTGAAGTTCTAAGCCATGCTACCCATCTCTAAGCATTGTTGTGGGGCTCTCTCTGTATTTCATGCAGTAGTCTACAAATAAAAGAACAAAACATGGAGGTTTTATAGTATTTACCTTCAGCCTTCTTGTTGTAGGCTATGCCTTGGGGATGAATGCTGAGTGCTTTGTCAGCCATGTTCTTAAAGTGAACTACTAAAGTATCTCCCACTTCGGCATGCAGAGTTGGTCCCAGAAGCCCTGCAGTTATTTATGATAGGGAATTGGAAAGAGCAAAATATAAGTAAAACAGTGTGTTTGGTGAAAGCAAGAGAGCTTTCCCAGCAGGGAACAGGAGCTCTTGTAAAGCACACATTGCACAAAACATAGGCAGAGAATGCAATAGCACCACCATGAAGATTTACTTGTAGAAAGGCACACGGGAATTTAACACCTACAGCTCTTAGTCAATAATGCTATAAATTGTGTGTGTTTGGCAACTAAAGCTAAAAAGAACTCTAAAACTAAAATCTCAGGAAAATGGTAGATCTGAAAACAAGGTTATTTTCCAGATGTTTATTTTTCAGAAATTTACCAAAAAGTTCATTCTGAAGCTGATTAGGAATTTCTAGGAATTCTTTACACACAATTTAAGCAGATACTTTCAGGAAGGCAGACATTTCCACATCTAAAAGTTCAGAAAGGCCTTCAGGCACATCTCTTTGAGTAGCACTCTCAGTGACAGAAGTCACAGAACAAAGAGATCTTTCAATCACAGAGCGGCATCTAAAGACATAACCAGCTCCATGTTGCATGTTACCTTAGGCATGGATTTTAAGATGGGCTTGCATCCCTACTGCCTGCCATGTGGCAAAAATAAGCACTGGAAGTAAGCTGCTAGGACAACCATGGCCCTGTTGGTGTCTTTCTTTGTAACACATTCTGTAAATTTATTCCTCTGGAAAGAAAACAGCAGTTTCAGAAAAGATGGGAGAACCTCCAGAAGTGAAAGGAATCAGATCATACACAAGACCTTTCAGGTTGACTTGTAACAGTTTGATAGCATCAACCTCATACACATTTGTTTTGAAATTTAAGTGGCTATATATCTAAAGTTATTCTATTTGTTAAGATAAAGTAGCTGCAGGGCACGAAAACTCTGCATAAGTATATAAAAATAAAAGTACCATACTTCTGGATGGCATGAGAACCTGTCTCTCTCTATCTAAAGCATCTTCAAGCAGTATCACATGGTAAACGCGAGGAAATGTCTTTGACACCCATCCTAACAGCTGTCTTTTCCTTATCACTGTTCTATCAGAAATATGTCCAAACTCAGGCCCGAGGCTCTTTCCATGTGAATTCATAGCATCATCACTGTACTGTTCCATACAATTCTAAACATGCGAGGTGAGTCTCACCAGATGCAGAAAACGAAAGCAAAAATCTCCGTATTGTGCAACTGATTTGCAGACAGCTTCGAGCACCGGCTTTACAAAAACCAACTTCTTTGTAGCCTCTGAAAGAGTTAGTGTAGATATCTCATATACTGCCTCTATCCAGGCTTGTTTGGTTTGTTATTGGCTTTAAGACAAGCATCCATCAAAAAAACATCTCAGAACATTTTCTCTCAGTTTACCTGCAAATTTATTTGCTGGCTTTTCTCTTTTAAAATCCACTTCATATTCTCTGTAAGCAATTTTCTTAAACACAGGATCTGAATGTGCCAATCTGAAACCAAAAGAGTCGTGATAAAAATTACAAGGTCAAAGTGTCTCAGAGATGCCAATCCTTTTAGGAGATATCTCAGAAAGTGAATCTGACAGAGCAGAGAGACAAACCTCGATTTTTCTTTACTCAACCCCAAGCTTGAGCTTTAAGACTCACAATGATGATTCTACAGTGGCATCAGTAGCAAGCATCTGCAGCTGCTGAGCTTTCAAGGCAAACACAAAACTTTCCTGACAACATTTAAGGCACTCTCAGCAAGACAGAAAATTGCTTTCTGGGAAGCATGGCAGTTGTCCTTAGACTTATTATGTTTCCTCGTCTCTCTTGCTCTCTCTTGCACATGTACACACACACATGCAAACTACACTATTTTGGAAATCACAAAAGCAAGCGGAAGGAAAACAGCATGCAACATGTCTGGAATGGAAGTAATAAAGGAATGGGGGCTGGAGGGAGAATGGCATGTATTTAGTTTCACATACATTGGTTATTTCCTTAGACAGAGCGCTGGAACAGGCTGCCCAGAGAGGTTGTGGAGTCTCCTTCTCTGGAGATCTTCAAACCCGCTTGGACACAGTCCTGTGCCACATGCTCTAGGTGACCCTGCGTGTGCAGGGGGGTTGGACTAGATGACCTCTAGAGGTCCCTTCCAACCTTAAGCATTCTATGATTCTATGATTTGCTATTGCTGGATCCAACAGCAAGTGCACTTGCTTTTTTTATATATATATATATATTTATTGCCTTTTCAGTTAAGCAAAGTACATATTTGAAAGTGGGAAGTGGATAGGCTGGACATGGATAGAGAGGCTCTCCTCTGTGAAGAGGCTCCTTCATAGTGACATTCGGGGTCCGTAAGGAGACGATCTCTTTCAGTAAAGTTATAAATCCTTCTGTGACACTCACACTAACCAAATCCAGCAGTAGTAGTACCTGTTTCCATTCATTCTGCTCTGACAGCACTAACAAGATTTGATTTTACTCTTAAAGAGAAAAGTGTGATATGTAATCCTGTCCTAATATGTAGATGTTCAATGCATATCAGACTATGAGGTGGAAATTTATCAATGCCAATTATAGAGCTATAGGAAACAAATACTTAAGTTATTAGCACTTCAAGAGTCTCTAGCTACACAATCAGGTCTGGTTACATAACCTTCAGTCCTGGGATTAGCAGCAGTGTATGCACAAATAATACAGTTTTACTTTGAAGTGCCTGATAAATATCACTTACACATGGTAACCAATAAACCTCTATGAAGACCAAAAGACTGAGGCTCAGAGAAGTGAAGTGACCTGCCCAAACTTCTATGATCTGCAGTAAATAAAAATGAAACACAGGAAAATTAAGAAAAATGGTTCAGGAAGAATCTGTTCCCAGCAAACTGTGGTATTCTTCAACTGTATTTAGACATTCAGCTTCTCCTGAAACCAGAGTACGTTACATACCCAAGAATCTTTGAAGATCCAGGCTATTAGATCCAGAAATTCTGGAAAGTGCATTAGATGCATTCAGGATATGGACTACTCCATATCTCACTTGTGAGATATCTCAATAGGCACTCTATGAAAAACTCCTACTTCATCACATAGTATTTCAACTGAGGTTTGAGACCAGCTATTGATTTCTGCAGCATGAAATCCATCTATCTACTATGTGATGCTTAGAGAAATAGCAGTTGATGCTTACATTGATGCATTCAGTGCAATTGAGGATGAAGATCTAAATACTAAATTCACATGCCTATGTCACTACTTAAGGGGTATTTGGTGTCCTACATTCAAATTGTATTTTCTTCTATCTCGCCACTTTGACATTATGCTCATATCACTTGTACTGATTTTGCAAAGAGGAATTTCAGAAACCATGGGAATGTCATTTTAATTAGTCTTGGAAAAGGGATATTTAGGAAATTTAGATCTGGAAACTGGAAATGTACTTCCCAATAACATCCAAAAATACAAGATCGATCCAAATGAAAAACAAAACAAAACCACAAACTAAACCCAAATACAGAAGACAAGCAACCCACCAATATAAAACTCAGTAGTATCGCCATGGGATGAGAGAATATTCACTCCCATTTCATGCCACTTCACGAACAAAAAAAGCTGTCTATGGTGACTATAGTGAACATAGCCTCAGCTATAAGCTCCCAGCCTAATTTAGACAAAATCCTAAACTGGATCAAAGTTTTGCCACGCATAGCATTGCACATGCAGTGCTTATAATACTAAGCATCATATCGGTTGTACAATAACATACTTTATATGCTTGCTTGCTTGCTGTGTGAATGTAGGCTGGCCATTCTGCACTGCAATCTAAAAAGATTTGCAATTAGTACAGTACAGCAGTGCTTGATGCGACAACCTTTGTTCAGGCAAACTCAGGAAAAATATTTCACAGAACCTTCTGAACAACTCAGAAACAGCAGCAGCTAGTTCCAAAGTTCATCAGGCTCCGAAGTGAAAGTGATGGCATCCAAATTAGAAGCTGTTTATGCAGCCAAATATCAGAATCTGAAAAGTTTCCAAAATCCTATCAAACTGAGGCTCAACTTAACACTGCTCAAAATTCATATACCTCAAAATAATGACACTGAAAAAAAAAACAAAAACCAAAAAACAAAAGGAAAAAAAAATACATAGATGATTATAAAAGCACGTCCTGGAATAGAATCAACAAAACATCTCTGAAAACAAAAATAATATTGAGAATTAATCAAGTAACTAAAAAGAAGCTTTTACTCCTTCATTGGCTGCAGTTCAGATCATGCTGTTCAAAGATACACATTTCCTTTGAAGTCAACAGATCAGGCTCTAAAGTCCTCCTGGGCTCTAACATGCCGCAGGAAACTCAAAAGAACACTTTCTGACACAAGAGAGGACAAGTTTCATCCTCCTTATCTTGAACTTTGTTACCTGGACTTTTCCTCAGATTGTGGCTTGTACGTCCAGCTAGTGATCTGGGCAGCGACATAGTGCTCCCTGATCTTCGCAGCTCCCACCACACGTTTCTCTGAATCTGGCCACCACGAACCGAGCAGCAGCAACAGCAAAAGGCGCACGCAATGGAGTGTCATGATGCAGATGCCCACTGATGTTGCTCTGGAAGACGAGGCGGAAACGGCCGCTTTTATTGCTGTTGCTGCTCCCAACTTCCCCTCTGAAATGAAATAATTATGATGCAAGACAGCCACAGTGTTCGCTATGCTCAGGTCACTGCTTTTCACCTCCTCCTCCCCTTGCTGAGAGGGATCCAATAGAGATAAAAGCTGTGTAAACTCGTTCCCTTCTCTCCCCTCCTCCGCATGATTTTCACTGAGACACAAGCATCAACAAGCAGCAGCTTCAGCCCCGCTACAAGCTGTAGTTAAGTCATCATCTATTGGAGCAGTAAGATAACTAGAGGTCAAAAGCAATTACCCAGATGCTCGGTTTACATGGTTAAGAAGCAAGGGGACACATTTTCTGTGCCTAGATACCACTTGCCCTAAGATCTAAGCCACCTGAGACAACAAAGTGATGCTGGATTACATCTGGGTACTATAGCTGTATATGGAGCTAGATTACCAGCTCAGATTTAGTTCAGGTTACCTCATGTTGTTACCTTATGACAGCAATTCAGTAACCTTTCCAAATGCAAAGTCAACTGCAGCTTTGTCCCCAAGCATCTAGAGTCTCAAATAACAGCTAATGAGCCATTCTCAGACCAACCCGAAGACTTGCCCACAGTCAGAATCCTTCCTAATTTGTCTTCATCAGGATCTGCTGAAATTTATCAACACAGAAATTAATAAAATGCCTTTTAATGAGCTAATCACAAATGTCAACCATATCAACAAAAAGATGTTCCCCTCCTTCCTGAGCAGTTTGCCAAATCAACTAGAAAATTGTTGACTTTTATCTACACTGGAATTATTGGAAAAAGAAAAAGACTTTTTTTTTTTTTTGGTAATCAGAAGGTTACAAGGTTTTCAGTAAGGGTTTGCTTACGTTTTTAAGAAAAAAAATGACCTAAAAGCCCTAATCAAAATAATTCCATTTCATATCCAGACAAAAATGAGGATGAAATTTCCTCAGACCACGTTGAAACAAAACCTAATAATTTCTGTATTTGGTACATACTTCAAGAGCAGAACAGCCTGACAGCCTGCATGGTAATTCCTTCCAAACAAGCACCATGTAGCCTTAAGAGAGACAGGGATTAGTTTTCAGAAACATGGATGAACCCTAAAAATCAAATGTTTCTTTCCACTTCTGCATAATTTAGTACCTAAATCTGAAAAGAACCATGATCATCTGGACAGCATGAGTAGAGGCACCACAAAAAGTTTCAAGGCAGCATATTGAAATCACTGTTAAAAAATCTTTGATTGTTTCTGCACGGAGCAAATCATTTGCACCCAAGAGCTCCTTCGACACAAACATGTACAAAAGGGAGTCAAAATCCACGATCTAGCGAAAAGTAGGTTGAACCACATGTGTTCAGATATTGATGCCAAAAAGTTATATAACGTCAGTCCAAAAACATTTCCATACTAATTAATTATTGTTTTGATTGAGGATCCCACCACAACCCTTAGTGCTTCAATGATTTTTAAGCAGTAAGATAGAGTATCTGCCTCATTTCTACTCTGCCCCCAATCTCATCTGTGGCTTGGAAGAATAGGTCAGTATCTCTTTCAACACTGGTCAAGAATTCAACACTAATGGGTATGACAAGTGATGTAAAAGTTCCTGTAAGTTGTATTAAAAACAAAACAACAAGGAAAGGGAAAGGAAAGGGAAGGAAAAACAGGAAAACCCTTCTGGGTGGTTGAACAATTTATTTGAGAATAATGTTCAGAACTGATGAGGTATACCACGTGCAGAAATGCCAGACACCCCATGCCAATGCTAACATATAGTCACACTTAAAGCATCTTTAAGTCAGCTTGTCCAATTCCAATTCTTAAACATCCATGTAGAAGCACCTAGAAAATATCACACATCTCTGTTAAGAGAGAAACATGTCCTGTTCCAGGCTCCACCCATTGGACAGGGCTGTTTCTAAATTCCTTCACATTCAGGGATTTGAAGACCTTTTCTTGTGTTCCTATATGATTGGCTGATAAGGCCAAACTAAAACCCCCTTGACCAAGTCATCCTTTGATTCTGTTTCATAAACTATGTGTTTGAATTTCAAATCTTTATTATAGGCAGGAGTCTGATATTTAATTATTTGCTGTAACAAAAAGCTAATATATTCTAGTCCAAGAATTAATACCTGGAATACCTGCTTAAAAGCCCTTGTTTTACAATTGGGAATCATCAAAGCTGAGATTAGTTAGTTACTTATCTTTTAACCATTTAATGATTTTCTTGTCTTTTTTCAAATTTCTTACCACACATATTGCACACATCCAATCAAATAGTAAAAGGAATGAAAATGCACAACATCCACATAATTACTTTTACAAGCTTCCTCGGTAATACTGATACTACTAGAGAAGAACAGCAAATCAGCCAGATTCTTTACCCTTCTTTAATCCTTTAAGAACAAAAAGTCTCATATCAGCTATTCCTTTATTTTCTACTGACATCCCCAGTCTCTCAGGATTGCTATAATGCTAAGAGGCCTGAAATTATCTGTGAAATTATCTGGGTCAACCTATTTAAAAAATACATATATTGTACCATATTCTCTTCCAGGCTTTGGGAAGTTCCCTGGTGTTCTGAAAATCATTATTAATAGTGCAAAGAGGAGAACCCTTCCACCTGACCATTAGTTTCTAACACTTGCAATTATATCCTCTGTCTGGCATGATGAAAGTCTTCTACAAACAGAAAACCTTTTTAGTTAGCATAGCGTTGTCTACAAGATATTGGTTAATCACACGAAATAGAAAGCACAATTCTCAGGTTGATGTCTTCCAAGACAATGAGCATTTTTGCCTATATGTATTTATATATGGAGAGAGAGAGAGAGAGAGAGAGATGATCATAACTTTTTCTGGTGTGCAAGAAAAAAGTACAGAATGAAAAAATACTGTATGTGCATCTAACTTATTTTATCCTTATTTTTTGTCCATGTTGTAAGCTTAATTTACATCAAAAGAATTTGTGGGCAAAAGCCAAGTGAGAGGCGCTCACAAATTGTCTGTGTTCTTTTCTAATGCTGACAAAACACATCATGCAGCACCATGAACAATGTAATTCCCAAAGCTAAGCATGACCTCTGGAAGGTATTGATGTTTAAATGCTAAAGGAAAAGTACATGGATAGAAACAAGAGTAGCACTTTAAAAGCAGATCCCCATCTTCTAACTTGGGAAGCTGTTTTGTCTTGTTTCTTGCTTTGCTATGTATGAAGACATACTAAAAGGGGACCATGCTGTAAAATGCTGCTCTAATGAAGATTGTTCTTTGAGCCCAACTGGTATTGCCAGTTTTATACATTGAGTAGCTTGGACCAAGCCTTGGAAACCAAGAACATACGGTTCTTTAAAATGGTGATTAAAAGGGGCGATTTGCAACTTTGTGCAGATTACAGAATAGGACCAATCACTAACTTGATCCTGCTTCATTACAAATACTTCTGCCATATTCTGATGGCTGCCCTCAGTTTTAACAACAGTACTGCAGTGATCGAGAGAGCACTAGTAGAGAGAAGAAAGGCATGGAGTAGTTACTGAATTGGCTGCTATCATGCCCAAACTCGGCTTTCTGCCCCGCTTGCCCTCTGTGTGTGCGTGCACACACACACATGCACACACACACGGATCAATACGCAACGTGCCCAGCAAGCACCCTTTGCTTAGCGCAGGACGAAAGGACTTTCATGGGCAAACAGGGAGTTAATTATTGCTCAGCAGTAAACACGTGCTGCTGAATGTAGGTAAAAGACAGCAGGGGCACTTACCAAATCTACCAGGCATAACTCAGAACAGAAGCGATCAGGTAAGTACCATCACTTCTGCAAGAATACACTCAAGCCAAGAAAGACTAACTTGTGACATGGCTCCTTTTAGAAGTTTAAAGTAGTTGTATCACATAAAAAAAAAACACACACAATGAGGGAAAAACAACAGGCGGCAGAGAAACTCCAAAGCTTTTTTTCTGGCTAACAACCTATTCGAACTACGCAGATTTTCAATTTGATGGCAGCACATGTAAGAACATATTGTGAATGTGTGGTCATACGTACCACTTCAGGACAGTAAAAACGTAGAGTAGCAGCATTTTAGACAGTTCTGATGCTAAAGACTTCAGAAGACAGAGCATTGTACTGACTGAAGCCTAAATACATTCAGGTTTTCTAAATACATTCTTCCTCAGGAGAGAAACAAGAGCCCTTGATCAGAGTGGAATGTTTCAGGGAAAGTAAAAAAAAAAATTGCAAATATTGCAAAAATTAGGTTAAATGATTTAACAAGTTTATCCAATACCACTGGCTTTTGATCTAAAAGTTTTTTTTGAGTTTAAGGAAAAAAAGAGAGAAGGCTAAGTCAACTTCCTTTCCTCAAAAACTACATTAAAAACATTTGACTCAATTTTGGGTTATCTCAAACAAGACCTCTTTTGCTTTGTCATTTTTTTGCCAAAAAAGAAATTGAATTTTGGTCCTAGTCTACATCATACTCACATTTTCTGTATCCCATTTGGACTTCTATACCAAGAGAATCTTCTGTTTGCCCAGGCTTATGAGACACGCTAAATACAGAGGTGTTGCTATGACTAACTACCCTCATAACAAGTCACTTTAACAGCAGATTCAGTGAGACCGTCTTTCTGCAGAAAATTAAAACAGTAATATCATCAGTGTCCAAAATATGCCCACAGAACGCCCTCATTGGGGCTGAGAATAGAATATGAACAAAGTGAGCCTCCTATAAATTAATTAGATATATATAAACACATATAAACACATATAACAGGTATAGTATTTCACGAATTAACTTTTTCTTCTTCCATATAGTTCTACACCTCAATGGCCTTAAAAAGAAAATGGTAGGACAATTCTTATTCAGTTACTAGCAAATAAGATTATTTTTAGATATGAGAAAAAATGAAATAAATAAGTTACAAGCCTAATAAGACATGATGTTACATTTTTCCCTAGGGAGTTTCCAACACCCAAACAAAAACCAAGGCATTTGAGTTCTTTAGCTGATCACACCATTCACTGGCAAGTAGTTGAACAAGCTCTGCTCTTCCACACCTAAAAGGGCACCAATAGAAGGACAAATTGGAAGTTCCCCTCATTCTTTAACAGGGCGCATGGTTGGACTCGATGATGTTGAAGGTCTTTTCCAACCCTTACGATTCTATGATTATTTCTATCCTTCATTATTTACAGTTAAGATATGGAATAGAGTTTTAGAAGTCTAAATACAGAAAAAAACAAGTTACTGCTTTGTAATTTTTGGTTCCTGGCATTTACTTTTCACTGGAAATGTAAGGGGTTTAAATACATTTTGGAAGCTTTTCATATTAGCTGAGAGTTAGCTTGGCAGTACAGCTTGTGACGGTCATTTTAATCTTTGCAAGATTATGCTTTTCACATCATAATACATCCCCTATGGTAAATCTTGGATGCAGATTTAGTAGAATCAAAATTTCACACTGGTTCTCACTGCAGCACCTATAAACTAAATTGCACATTTAGAACGCAAAGATGGACAGTGGGAAAGAAGCTCCACCAAAGCAGAACGCCAAGAGTCTTCTTGAAGTGGAGGCACAAATCAGAAAATTAATAAGAAGATAGGATTTACTAAAACATGTAGTTTTAGGTTGCTATGCTTGCTTATGCTCATGGCAGTTCCCGCAGCTACAGCCTTCATTCTACCAGGGATTTTTAATACTAACCCCAAACAAGAAAAGGATGCATGTACACACTGCAGGTGCACCCAGGTCAACTTTGCCAGCTAAGGTACAACCCAACACATATCTAACCACGCAGAGCAACACACTCCATCACAAGCACACACTCATTTTCATGTGCCAGTTGTGTTTTGTGATGCCTATGGCAGACAACACAAGGTGTTAAACATCATGGGGCTGATGGAAACTAATTCTGCCGCCCCTTTTTTTAATGCTAGGGTAAAAGACGACGGCCTTCACTAGTTAAAAATGTATAATCATGCCACTTACTTCTATCAGTAAACTACCAAAGATGAATGTGATATTTGCAGTCTCCAACATATATGTGAGACCAATGAAAAACCTTCCTGAAAGACCTTCCTGGTCAAGAAAGATCAGTGAAATTCATGTTCCTCAAGGAGAAGGACAGGCTGCTTTTAGGGAAGAGGCTTCAAAAAGTTCTAACAGAACAGAGAGAGAGAAAAAAAATAAATACATCAATGCTAGTTATTTTAAGACTCCCCCTTTTTCCTCACCCTCCCAAGCCCTATTTGCTGGGTGGAGAGCAGCTACTTCCTTCCTGTCCTTCAAAAAGGACAAAATGTGTTTAAAATGTGTCTGATAGGAAAAATTTATTGCATGACTCAGTGGGTGTAGTTAAGTTTTAACAGGTTTCAACTAGCTTTACTCTTTACTTATGCAAGCATTGCCTAAGATATTATCCAAAAAGAGGAAAGGCAAAATGGGTATCAAAAGAAGGCTGATTTAAGTGTAGTAGCTGAAACTTGATTGTAAACTCATAAGAAAGAGCACAGTACAGAAGACAGCCAACACAGGGACCAGTGGTGTCAACTTTTCTATCCAAAAGTCAGACAGTCCTATATACCTGATAGCACACTACACTTTGCAAGATGGATGTCTGGGAGACAAAGATTCTGCCCTGAAAGCTGAGCAGGGTTCCTTAAGTGAACTTAATCGGGTAGTCTTGCTTTTATTAATGGAAAATGGCTTTAGAGTGTATTTTTGTGGGAAGGAAAGGTGGCTGCCTGTGTTCTCAGAACATAGCATCTAAGTCCCAGATCTATCTGCAGTACCTAAGCACATAGTTACCTAAACACAGAAACAGTGCTATGAAATTATCAATTAAAGTAGCTAAAGTAGAGCCTAGTGATCATGATTGAACTCAGTTCTATCATGGCAGTCTTCTCTCCCATTGAAGTTGTAATTCTGTCAGAAGACTGTTCTTGCTTTTATTAGAAGCTGAGCAGGCTACATACTAGTATCCCTTCTTTGTTTAGTCATCTCAAAATACTGCAGATTTACACTTACGTTTGGGCAAGATCTTTGAAAGACTGGTAATTACAGCTAGTTTAGTTTAACATGAGTTAAGTTTTCATAAATAAATTATCAATTCTTTTCTTTGAACTCTCAAAGTTGGTTTCCAGTTACAGGTAAATATGATGAACATAGTGTTCTTAACTAGGAAAAAAAAAGTAGCTCACACACAAATCTAAAACAGGGTGAGGGAAAAAAAACAGTAGTAATAATAAAACCACATTTTCAGGAATCATCTTAGTAATGAAGCTAAAGATACCTTCTGATAACAAGAAGCTATAATCTTTTGTTGAGAAGAAGCTGAAAATGATTGAGAAAAATTCCACCTCTTAGTACAGCATGTGTATAGGAACAAAAGTGATTTATTTACTACACACAAAGATTTTTATTAAAAGGCTGGTAATGGAACAGTTTATTTTAATGCATCAACTTGATAAAAGGTTAGAATTACAGAAATGGTGTATAATGCGGAATAATTCACATGTATGGATGATTTTAAAAAAAAAAGATTTGATGAGTAGAATTGAGCTTCTCATTCTAGTTACATTGTAAAGTGCCTTGTGTAGTCATATTCTATTGTTGGAATGACCGCTTGTACAAATTTTAAGAAAATAAGAAGATACCTGAGTTTCTAGTTAAGGAAAAGAGATAATAACTAGAAAACGCATTAAAAAACCAACCAAACAACAACAAAATACACCACACCATATCGAAATGGCCTTCACCAGTATTTCCTGCTCATGGTAAATTAACACTTAGTTTAGAGACTTGAGAATTAAGACAACAGAATTATGGGAACAATATCTGATGCTTGCCCAAACACTCGAACCTTACTGTTTTAAGCTAATTTCAGTTGAATTTCTCTGCTTTATGCAGGGATTTTCAGTAGGCCTTATTAAAATCACACTTCAGTATTTATACCTCCATGTGCACAAGGAATATTTTGTACTGATACACAAAATGCAATATTTTGCCCAGGCAAATTTGCACCTAGCAAGGCTAATTGCTAGCTACCTTCCTGGAGCTGCAGGGGAAGTCAGACTCCTCAGACTGTTTCAGAAACTCAGATGAAGAAAAAGGCTGCTATTCTGAACCATCCTTTGGAAGGACTCTTTCCTGTTGATGAGGGAAAACAGAGTGAGTACCTTTACTAAGCTGAGCAGTCTGCCATTGTGAGGGAGACCTTCCCAGTCCTGCTTTGTGCAAGTCACCTTGGAAAACACATTGGGCCTGAACCTGCAGTATGTCTGATAACTACAAAATGCCCACTTGGGACTACAGCAGACAGCCAACCCAAAAAATAAATCAGTTATATCAGTAATGGATAGAAGTAAAGCCTACCATTTTGGCACATCAGTCTTATAGACTCAGCAAACACAAACTGGATGATAATGAGCTTAAGAACGGCCCATAGGCAAACTGAGATTTAAAAAAAAAAGTCAAGATCTTGTAAATAGGCTATTTCTAACTACTGAGAAATGGATAACATGAACTGCTCAGGAAATTTATTTTTCAGTTCAGCCTCAGTTGCTTACTGCATAATTCGAGCAAGTCTGAACTTGCAGAGTGAACATAAATCTTTCTGATTCAACGTTTAAGTGCTCAGCAACTCCTCATTCAAACTCCAGTCTGCTTTCTAGGAGCAAAAGCTGCTAGAGCACTATTTTGAATGGACCTGCTTGCTCCTACCCTGAGGGTTACTTCAGCCAGAAGGCAACTGCAGCAATTATTACAATTTAAGAACAGTCACTTCATTAAGAAAATTCTAATTGCGACACATTGCTGATGTTCAGGACCATTTTAGCCATTTTCAATGCTTTTCTGTTAGCTGAATGTTTTATCAATAAGCTCTTTCAAACACTGCCCATTTGCAGATGATAAAATAACACGACCTCTGCTCCTTTCAGAAGCTGTGTATCAGAGCTCAATCTATTATAGCAGCAGCAGTCTTTTCAACCTTCACTACTTTCCCCTGCTCCCCCTTTTCACCTTCCAGACAACTAATTAACTGAGTCCGTTGCACAAAGGTGCTCATCCCACCACTATGGTAAGTACTGCCCCAGCTAGTACTGCATTCCAGGTTAGGAAACCCGAGACACAGATTTGCAACTTAAACTGCAGCAAATCTCTAAAAAATACCATGCAATTATCAAAAAGGATACATGTGAACTCCAAGTTCTCCTCCGCCTTCTGCAACAGTCTCTATTATTTTCTTCATCACTTCTGCATGTCTAAAAACAAAAACAAAAAAGGAACAAAAAACAGAAACAGTTAAGATATTTAAAAGAAAAGCAACTATTCCATAAGATCAGGTTTTGTGCTAATTAGATAGTTTAGGGTGGTTGACTTTAGCAGCAGCAAGAAGAAACTTTACTTTTTACTAGGTTCACTAGGAAAACAGCCCCCCAAATAACTGAAAATTATTACTAAGTGATGAATACAACGTGTTATCTGTCAGATTCCTTTTTTCCCCCGAAAAAAAAAAAAAAAAAAAAAAAAAAAAAAAAAACAGAAAGATGCTCTATGCTACAATCCAGACAGAGTACCACAATGAGAGGAAGAACAGTGTGCTTCTCACTAGTGCAATTTGTTAAATATCTTTGAAAAAGCCACCAGCTAAATCTCCTGAAGCTAATTCCTCCCCATCACCACCAGGCCACCAGAAGTTCTCAGCTGATCCCTGAAGAGGATGCCTAGAAACTGCTGCAACTTTGTTAATTTTTCTGCTACACTCTTAAATTTGCAGAATTTAAGAGAGAGAAAACACTTCTGTGGTTCATACTAAGTTTCCTAGGAAAGCTGAGGCTAAATCAATCCTGTGTGGACTCAGAACTGTTTTTCTGAGACTGATTCATGATACGGAAACCTTCCGGTGCCACAGTTATAACTTTGAATAATTTAATAGTTCTTAATAAACTAAGAATAAACAGTTCTTAATAAAGTCCAGAAGTAATAGGTTTGCTTTCAGGGTAGCTCTTATACCCTATTAGTCACGAGATGGAAAGCATACCACATCAGTGGAGAGAATCACTGTATGGCCAACTCATTTAAAACAAATAAACAACAAAATCTCCAAGGTATGTAGTTGATCTTTACTTTTTATCTGCAACTTTTCTAATTAAGTTCTTGATTCTTGTTAAATAATTACAAATTATTTAACAATGTTAGTTCAAAATACTAATCTTGAAATAACCAAGGTGCTTACTAACAGCAAGGCAGACTGCTGGGCACGTAACTTACTGAACATGCTTTGATACTTTGATGCAAACCTAAATAGATGACTAATAAATGGCATTTAAAAATTTACGCCCTAAGCTAATCGTGCTGACTAGGAACAGAAGGAAGGAAGCTGTTGCGAAGTCTCCAAAAGCACACTGTAAACAGGAACATGTAAGTCTGGAGAAATACCAAAGGTCAGCATTTCTCATTTGCTGTGTTGTTCTTCCTTACAAGCCAGCTAGGCTTCACAGTTGATTCCAATTCCAGCAGCTCCTCAGGATGCCTCTGCTGAACACACTCATCATATCAAATGCCAGAGGCAGCTGCTTTGACACAGAAAGCTGGCCACTATCAAAATCTAAGCTTGGACCTCTTCTGAAATGATGGGTATTTTTTTGCACTGCCCAAAAAGACAGGTCATCCTATGACCACTGGATTTTTTTTACAGAACGCTGGTTCAGCACAGTAAGTCTTACCAACATCTCAATGACATTCATTTTTGTCATCTTTCGAAGGACAGATTTCTAACCTGCATCAGCCACCAAGACAGTCATCCTTGTAGTCCTCCAGTTCCACATTAGAAGCTTCCCAAGTGTTTTATAACCTCTCAAAAGTTTGTTTCCTGTTTTCAGTTTCCTTCTCTAAGAAAGTTTTGAGGAATTAACGAAACACACATTTTCTCTCTCCCCACAAAAATTTAAAGAAATAAGATAACCTTGGGAGAAATGTAATTTAAAGACTGAGCTATCTAGAAATAGATTTCTTCTGATTAAGATTTTACTGAAGATTTAAAAAAAAAAAAAAAAAAAAAAACGTGCAATCCTATCATAGCCCCAGGTAACTGGTCATCTTTACTCAAGATAACTGCAAATATTACATGCTCACCAGTGCTTGTTTCAGAACCTGTTGAGCTATCAAATAAATCAGACATTTGAGACATCTACTAAAATTACTGCACTTTGTGGTATATCAAGTGAATACTGAGGCAGTTAAAGCAATATAAGGAGCTATTCATGCTTAAAGTCAGCTATACGCTGTTGTTCCTATTGAAAGGAAGCCCATCTTTTGACAGATTAAATGTCCCTTTATGCACACATCGAGGGTGTTCACATTCTAACCGAAGCCCCTCTTCTACTTTGAAAGTGACCCAAGCCTCAGTCAAAGGATTTTTTTTTCAGTCAGAAGAAATGTCAAAACTTCAAGCTGGAATTCAGCACAGCTGTCAAACTAACAGTATCTGTGTTTCAGCTGGAAATAAAATACATATCATCACAAAGTAAATGTCAAAAATAAGGGCCCTCCTGACATATGGAACAAAAGAAAAACAACAAGTGACTGGTGCCATCTCCCCCTGCCATCTCGGTTCAAAGAAAAAAAGCAAAGGCTTCCACCGGGCTTTCAATATAGTGAAAAACTATTAGGGCTGCACGGCAAAAAGCAGAATTCAGGACTCCTTAGAGTGGGGCACTTTTAAGTGAAATTTAGCTATAAGTTTGGGACAGTGTCTATAACTGTTCACACATGAGACAAGTGTATAGAAAAAAAAGTATCAGCCATCTTTACTCGAAGCTTTCAGGATCTGCAAGGATTCTCAGTTAACCTTAAGATGTACGATTTGGTGGTCCTTGCAGTCGTCTCAACGCACTTCCTTACAGGTACTCAGAGTACATACACAGGAAGGAAAGAACTAAGACCTTAAAAGCTTATTACCAACTATTCTAAAACAGGTGAAAATAAACTCTTGGAATTAATGTAAGGAACTCATACCTAGTTGTAGATGTGTTTAGTGGTTAACCAGCTGGTTATCTCATCTGTAGCCCCCTGAAAACTTTGATTAATTCAGTTTGCAGCCAATTAATGCAGGAAGTTGAGTAAGTTCCTCCCACTATCATAAGAAATAAAGATAAAAATGCTGACAAGAAATACAACTTCCACCAGGGCTGCCAAATGAAGAGTTTCAAGTGACTACTCAAAAGAGAACAAATTTCAAGAAGCCAACAGTGAAATTCCTCCATTTCAAAGCATGTCTTTGACACAGGGTATGAGGATATATGACACAGTCAGAAGTGAGTTTAGCATCATCTAAATATCCCACATTACACAATCGCTGCATCATGCAGCAAAGCAACAGCAGCAATGCTAGCTAAACATTGCAATCATAGACCTTATCAGTTGTAAACTTAAATGTAAACTTGTTAAATTTAGGAAATGGAATAGCTCAGTTTAGGGCATAAAGGAACATATTTAGTGCTTCAAGATTCAAGCAGCGTGAGATAATTCATTTAATCAGAGATTTCACAACATTGGCACCTAACTACCAACCAGAGCTGTCATTCCCACATATCTTGGAAATCTATCAATAGAAATTTCTTCCCAAACAATTCATTAGCAGGGCTTCCAAGAGCTCTAAATCAAGCCACATCTTCATACTTTCTTTTCTCCTTTGCTCTGATTAATCATCTTCCTTCCTAGTCAGTCGTTTATGCTTCCCCCTTAACACATTCAGCTCACTTGGTATTCCCTCAAAAACACCAATTATACTAGGAGCTGCATTTATTTTTAATCCTCCAAATCTTGTGAACAACAAAAAATAAGCTCAAGGTCACTAGCAGGGAGCATATTAATTCATAAAATACAAGAATGTTGTTATTGCATCAAACCAAGAGCCTGCCTAGACTTGCTTCTTGTCCATCAAGCACAAGGAGGCCAGAGGAAGCATCTAGCAGCAGTTCCATAAAATATTCCAGCAATAGGTTGCCTAGGGACTTTCTAATTCAGAAACAATAACTTCACCCTTAATCTTGACAGTTCTTTTCCCTTCATTAGGGTCATACTGCTTTCTGAATCACAAAGGCACAGACCAGTTGAAGTTGGAAAGGGCCTCTGGAGACCATCTAGTCCACCCCTCTGCTCAAGCAGGGTCACCTAAGTTTTCCTAAGTTCCAAAGCTTCCTGGGTTTCAGTTCATGCCTTTTGCATCTCAGCCTGTCACTGGGGGCAATTGAAAAAGAATCTGGCCCTAACTTCTTTACACTATCCCTTCTGATATTTAGATGCATTGATAAGGTCTCCCCTTAAGCAATCTCTTCTCCAGGCTGAACAGTCTATCTCAGCCTTTCTACATATGAGAGGTGCTCCAGTTCCTTAATCATCTTCACAGTCCTTTATTGGACTTGCTCCAGATGCTCTAACTCTGTTGTGTGCTGGGGAACCCAGACTGGAGAGCAGTCCAGGTCGAGCAGAGGACAGGATCACCCCCGTCGGTGTGTTGGCAACACTCTTCCCAACACGGCTCAGGATTCCATTGACCTTGTTGGCCATGAGGGCTGGCTCATAGTCACCTTGTTGCCCACCAGGACGCGAAGGGCCTTCTCTGCAGAGCTGCTCTCCAGCAGGTCAGCTCCCAGCCTGTATAGGTGACCTGGGATTATTCCTCTCCAGGTGCAGGTTCCTGCACTTGTCCTTGTTGAACCTCATGAGGTTTCTCTCTGCCCAGCTCTCCCGCTGGTCCAGGAACCTCTGAATGGCAGCACAGCCCTCTAGGGTACCAACCACACTTCCCAGTTTTGCATCATTAGCAAACTTGGTGAGGGTGCTTCTGTCCCTTCCTCCAGGTCACTGAGGAATAAACTGAACAAGACTAGACTCAGTATGACCCCTGAGGGACACTGTCTGCCAGCTACAGCCTCCAAGCAGACCGTGGTCCTGAGCACAACCCTCTGAGCTTTGCCATTCAGCCAGTTCTCAATCCACTTTACTGTCTGCTTATCTGACCCCTACTTTATTAACTTGCCTATGAGGATGTTACAGAAAACAGTGTCAAATCCCTACTGAGACAATTTAAATATTTAATTAGGTGTTGTGCACAGAGTTCACTCTTTTTGTTTGCTTTGAACATGGCAGCTGTGAGTTGCATTCAATGGCACTGGTTTTGCTATTGGGAAAGACTGAACACCTGTTACTTATGCACCTTCGCTGGCATGACGGAGGTCGCTGCCACGTGGCTTCAAAGCTGAAGGGTACAAAGTTATTTAGTTGGACCTTACTTGAAAACAATTTCATGCCTGTCAGTTACTCTAGTCACCCTCTCCTCTCTCTACCTTTTTCCATTTTCAGTCTTCCTTCATCTCAAAGAAGATATAAGAGCCATACCAGAGCTGTACTTTAGTATTTAGCATGCAGATGGCTCAAACTCAAAATCTGAACTTTTTCCATATATGAAAGACTACTCAGTGTCTTTTTTTTTTTAAATAGGAACAAAAGCATAAATTCACATCCTCAAAACCTTCATATTATCAGAGCATTGAGAAGTTGCACTGTTTAAGACGTTGGTTCTGTAACACTAGGGCAGGCCTATACCTAGGAGGAAAGGCACCTTCAAAGATCTACAAAAAATCTGTGTAATTAGGCTAAACTGCAGTCTCTCTGTATCTTGACTGAGAAGTATGGAAAATGAAACATAAGAGATCCTCGAAAACATGACTGTTATGCCCTTACGTTGAATACATATTTCAGTATATTTCAGTATAGCTGAACTGACTTTTATTTACCACTAAAGAACTACAAAGACTTCAGCGAGGGGAGAGAAAAGAAGGGGAAAAGATCAGAAGGCAGTTTTTACAAAACAAGAAAGTTATTTTCTTTCTACTCCCAAAATATACATTATGCTTTACCCCTAAAAAAAAAAAAGCAAACTAAGACATAGTATGGGAACACATTCTTCTACAGAGAGTTTTGGTAGTCTGCCATCTTCTGGAGTCTGTGGGAAAGCAGTAAGCTAAGTCGAGCACAAGCAGAGCTCTAACCCCATAACAGCGCCTGCCTTCCAGAGGCAGGCACTGCAACCACTTCAGGGAACTCCTGCTGTCTGTATTCCATCCTCCCACAGGAGCCAGCAAAGCACAAGAGTCCAATGTGGAAAAACATCCAAAAATTTTGAACCCAGTCCTTAACAAGACCAGAAAAATCCCTTATGTCCATGTGACGAATCAGACCAAAAACTAAACCTTACCTGCATGGATGAACTGAACACATGGGAGGAGGAGGAAGATGAGGGTGGTTTTCAATTGTCACTGTTTTCTTGACGTGATCTTGACTAATATCTTCATACATATGGTCTACTGTTAGAGGCTGCCGTTGCTAGAAAGAGAAAAGGAATGCAAGAACAAAAGCGTTACTAAGAATCTTTTGCTCCTTCTCAGCAATTCCAACACCACTAGAACATGAAATTCTATAAGCTACAATTATCTAACACAAACAGTTTCTAAGGGACACTGAAAGAACAGAGAACCTCAAAAGTCATAACATATAGGCATAGCAACACTGGATTTCAAGAAACCAGATTTTACTTTCTTCCAAGTCGTGCTAAATTACCAAGCACAATTTTCAGATTGTTTCTACCACTCACAAGTTCTGTAATTCATGGCTGCAACCCTGATCACATACTGGCTTTCTCAATATTTCTTGCCTTTAACTTGAACTGTGTAGCAACAGAATAGCTGACATGGTGAATCTGATCTCAAAAAAGCAAACAAACAAACAGAAACAAGCCCCCATATCTATACCTCATCATATCCAAATAACCAGAGTCTTGGAGTTTGATAGTATTTGTCGTAAGTGATGTAGAGATCATAAGTTCTAGTCTGTAGAATAGCATCTTCCCCTCCAACATCAACTTTAGCTTTGTTAGCCTCTACAATCTGTCTTGTGTCAAGTGTTGCCTGGTTATCAAGATAAAAAGGACAATGTAAGTAAGAGAACACACCAAATAGTAGAGGCTTATCTCTTCTCCCATTTTAGGTAGTTTTCTAAGGCTGTAAAATCTTAAGCAAATATTAATAAATGCATTTTATTAGAAATAAAATTTCCTCACCCTCCTTTCTAAATTATTTTTTAAAGAATGCATGCAATTATACTGCCATATATCACCCTCCCTCCCTTCTCAGTAACTTTCAAGCCTAGGCAATTCCAGTTCAGAAGGTAGAGGTCTCAGATTAGAGATACGTATGTATATGCAGCTTATATATTAGGAGAATGCTCCAAACTAGTGATGCCCTCTCCTGTCCCTTCTGACAGTCCGACACATTTAGTGTAACCTACTGAACCCATAAACCAGTCAGACAACACCCAGAAGCTTTTAAGAACAACCACTGCACTTGATACCTCCTGTTAACTGCATGGAAGCAAAGTGGAAAGGGTCAGCGGAGAGTGAGAAAAATCAGCAATTAAAATCTTTGATGACTTTGATGAGAACTAAAATTATTGCGACAGACATGCAAAAGAAATCTACAAAATTCCAGGCTCAGTCCCATGCACTGCAACAGATGAGATATAGAACTGTTCACTCACATCATCTGTCTCCAAGAGCCCACTTTCTTCATATTCTGAAAAGAAGACCCATAAAATTCTGTGTTCAGCTTGTAGCTAGCTGTCATTTCTCATTCAGAAACAATTCCTTAAAAAAAAGATCTGCATGTATCTAAAGATGTTTTATTTGAGCAAATTTCCCCAACCCCAAACCAGAAAAATACTCTTTCCTTAACGCAAGTATTACCCACACTAAATGCACAATGAGCAAGTCTTAAAGAAAAGTAATAGACAAATTTCAGAGTTTAAGTCTAGCTAAGAAGGAATGAATCTGTATTAAATCCCTGCTTTTAGTTTATTTGGATCTGTTTTGCTATTCAAACTAATTTTCCAGTTATTAGAATTCATGAGGTATTATTCACGAGTCAGAAACCATGCATCACTACATTCATATGAAAGAAGGCAGAGAGCATGTGTCTCTTGCAACTTTTAGCAGGAATTCCATAAAAAGGAATAGTAGTATTTTCTTAAAGCACGCTGCCTTAGTTACAGACCTGCAAAAGTACATCCCATCCAAGCTAACAGGAAATACCTTCCATGTCTGCAGCTTCCCCTTCGTCATCTTCATCATCATCCTCACAGGATGTTGAGCGTTCTGGTATTTTTATATTATCCTTTTGAAGTTAAATTGAAAACACCATTTTAAAGACAGCCATGTTTAAGACACATCCATAAAGCTTAATAGCCTCAGCAAATTTACAAAGTAATTAGAAGTTCAGTCAAGACAAGTTAAGCAAAAAAACAGCTTCCTCAATATTGATGAGGACTATGCTGAACACAGACATTTGTAATTCCCCAAAAAATCTAGCCTAAAATCCATCAAAACATTCTCTGAGTTTGTAGGTTGGAATGATTTATATTATATGCAAGAAAGAATAAATATGAAATTAAATCCCATAATTTATTTAAAAGACAAAAGGCAGCCTACCTATCCCAAACCACACAATCATTAAGTAAGAATTTCCACCAAATAATTTAATTTTAGCATCACATGAACCTGTTTAAATTAATCAGGTCCTGTGTCTGCATTTATAAATATAACTGAGCATGAAGTTTAAGATTTTGTGTGATGTAACCCATAGCCAGTTGTGTCAAAATTCTGGAATTGTTATTAAAAAAATGTAAAAGTGCCAAAAGATAAAATTACTTCAAGATCTCATTTCTTTAATTGCAAACATTAAATGCTCAGGTTCTTTGCTGGAAAAAACAGTAAGAAATTACAGTTGTGAAGCCCTTTGGCTTTAGTACATAAACAGAAAAACAAAAGTTTGTCATCCTGGATTGGCCCTGTGGTCCAAGAAGTGATGTTAAACAAAAAACGGTTTTCTACATACAGCACATGGGAAGTCAGACCTACTTCACAACACACATCAACAGTTATGCATTACTGCACACTGCGCAAGCGTTGCGCTTCATTGAAACAGATTATCTTTAGGTATACCTTGAATGGTGTGTAAAACATATATTAATCTTTCACGAACAATACTAAATCGCTGCAGGTAAAACTTCTACTGCCTTTGGGTCCTGTAATAAAATAAGAGAAAGTTTACAAATACCTTACTGTCTAGTGTGATCTCCTTGATTGCTTCTGTTGCACCCACTATACCTGTTAATGGAGCAAAAAGACCATTATAAGTTCGTATGAAATAGATTTGCTTCTTTGTTATAGAATACTACAGTAAGAGTCTCAGAGGTCTCAGAAAGCAATATATGATCTTTCCAGTTACACCTCACAACAGTTTTGGAAATCAGAAAGGACAAGCACAAACAGACAGTACATGTGACAGCACAGATCACGCAGAGCTCACACTGTTAACAGAATGCTGAAAAGCAATTTATTTTTTATCTTTCAGAATTTATGTAAATAGTAAGTTTGGGACAGTATTTCAGTGTTCCAGGACTCCAGTTCACTCCAGCAATCAGGTCCGTTTCATAAGTGAGGCACACGTGTGAATATCTTTGAACTTGTTGAACATGCTCATGACGGCATTATTTGGCAAAATACAGAATAGTTGAGGTTGGGAAGGATCTCTGGAGATCATCTAGTCCACCCCTCTGCTCAAGCAGGGTCACTAGAGCGCATTGCCTAGGATGCTGTCCAGACAGCTTTTCCTTATTTCGAACGATGTAGATTGTGTCCAGACAGCTTTTCCTTATTTCGAAGGATGTAGACTCTACAGCCTCTCTGACCAATTTGCTCCTGTGTTCTCTTACCTTTTCAGTAAATTAGTTTTCTCATATATTCACATGGATCTCGTAGTGTTTCAATTGGTGCCCACTGCCTTTTGTATAATAATAAACTTGTAAATATTTTCAAAACTTCTAAAGAGCAACTTATTTCAGACCTATAAGGGCAACGAGCTAAACACCTGAACAGTCATACACAAATGAGTTGGATAGCTGACAATGTAATCTAACTCTTCCAGATACACAGACATCTATATGTGAGAAAGATTTTACATGCGAAGCTTAAATGAGAAAATGTTTTACCTTAACAAAAATCAGTCTGAAACAAGACTTTGAATACCTGTATTGTGGAAGGTGTCCACCCATCCCCCATCACCATCATCTTCTTCTATAATTGCTTCTTGTTCATCTGAATACTCCATCTGTTTACATCTTTTGTAGCACGGCACTGCAAAAAAATTGCAAGACAAAAATGACTGCAGCCATTCCCAAGCAAAACAGATGGAAGCAAAAATTTATCTTACAAAGTCTTCTGATATATTGGTCTTTTATATCCTTATTTAAGTAATCCTAGAGCTATCTTTTGATTACAAAAGCATGAAATTATATCACAGTACATCAATTGCTGTGACCTTAAAGTTCATTTTCCTGAAATCACTTCCAGTCAGACCCATAGGGATGAGAACGGTGTTAAGACATCCCATCTCCTTAGACTGCCAATCCAATTGCTAATGGCTGGAGACAACTTATTAGTTTTCTTAACATCACTAAACAACTTTCCGCCTGAGTACAACTGGTCTCAATTAGCAGCAAGAATTCATTGATCTGACTTGTCTTCCGAATTCTGCTATTTTCTTTTTTATCAGCTATTTATGCAACACTTGAGGTGTGTTTAATAAGCGTGCTTACCATCTGTAAGTCTGGCCGCGGGTAAAATTAATGTGTTATTTAGAGTAACTTCAGTCATACACATTATAGTGGCATTCAGGTATAGATTTAAACAGTTTTCAGAAAGTAGACAAAGAGCAAAGATCTGATTACAGCAAAACAGACATTTTCCGTGAGCTTATCAAATCAAAATGCTCCTTTTCTACTAGTCTGGGAAAAACAATCACTGTGCAAACTGCAGAATTTGTCAATAGCTTGTAGATCTTTTGGAAAGGAAAGAGAAGGTGAAACTCAAGGTGAAAAGTCAACCTCCAAACTATCAGACTTCCAACATAGAGTGTGACATCCCCATGGCCCACAGCTTTTAATCAAATGATGTAACAGTGTAGATGGCATAGACAGGAAACACAAATATTGGATATTTTTCTTTTGAAACGTGACCTAGAAGGATCACAGCAGGATAGGACCATGGAAAGAAGAGAAAAGAGAAACTGCAAATAGATCACTTGGCCACCCAGCTACTGCAATCATCTTCAAGTTTGTCCAGTTATCATCTGCACATGACAGGGCACTGCTAGACTCCAAAAGTCAGCAAAGAAAACCAATGTATGAAAAAAACAATCCAGTGCAGTTGCTCTCTTCAGGCTGTTCTTAGTACTGCAGGCACATCTAATGGCATTCTAGATGCATTTTGCTGTAAGATCGTTTGAGGAAAAAAAAAAATCCCCGTAATTGTGTTTTAGCTTTCTTCTCTTGTTATTAAAAAGATAGCCCCTACAAGTACTATACCTATCTTTGAACCTAATCAAAATTTGATTAAAAATAGAGGAAATGGCCGGAAACTGAAACATCAAAAATTCCATAGGAACTTAAGGAAAAATTTCTTAACAGTGAGGGTGACAGAGCACTGGAACAGGCTGCCCAGAGAGGTTGTGGAGTCTCCTTCTCTGGAGATCTTCAAAACCCGCTTGGATGCAGTCCTGTGCCACGTGCTTTAGGTGTCCCTGCGTATGCAGGGGGGTTGGACTAGATGATTTCTAGAGGTCCCTTCCAACCCTAAGCATTCTATGATTCTATGATTCTATGAAAATGATATAAATATCACTATTATTGAACACGATAGCGGTATTTTAATTTCATGTCTTAAGTAGAATTAGAATTACCAACATTGTAATGAAATGCATTTTGAAACTCTTCAACAACCCAGGTTTTCTAAAAGAGGAGGGAAACCAAGTGCCCATTTTTCTTGTTATGGAGTGAACACAAATTGAAGGACCGAACAAGGAAGAGGCAGACAAGACTTATGATGTTTAAGATTAATTTCTACTTCAGCAAGGCAAGTTGCATTACTAACGTGTTACTAACTAAAAACTGGTCTAAGGAACAGACTTTAGATGTGCAAGAGCTTAAACATTTTTTTAATATTACAAAGCTAAAACATCTAAAGTGCAACATACTTGCTTCCCCTGTCAATACAGACAATCAGTAGATTCGATAGCGCAAGCAACCACGCTATCAGTCCCAAGAACATTTTTACGTAAACTTCAACCTTACCGTTTTTAGTTACCAAAAACTGTTTGTCTGTTGGCAGATAAGCCTTGACTTTTAGTTCTTCTCCTGAAGCCCTGCAAAATAAAGTGCACCATAAAAGGTTGATAACTTGATATGTAAACAGAAGAATCCTTCTCTTTTAAAGTTTTAACAGGAACATCTTATGTACTCCTCTTGACCTATTCCCAGAATTTGCTCGTCTACGCAAAGGCATATATAGGTATGGTGTCCACAAGGTTTGTCATCTCTAATCTGTGAAGTTTTATAATTAAAATACTCTGCTTAGATACCTACAGGTTGACAGGACATAGCCTTGTCTATAGGAAATTTACCAGAACAGGCAATAATATGCCAAGTATTTGTAGAAAGGAACTTTGGAAAAAGCAGGAGATAGATCTCAAGATATAAAACCTTGCCATGGTCAGCAGAGCTTAAGTTTTTTTTGGCGAGCTCACATTACTCGAGCAATGCTTTCACCTTTAGTGATTTCTGGTTTGGAAAAAAAAAGTATGTGACACTCTAAATAGCTAGATCCAAGCTGCTAGCACACAGACCTGGTTCAGTATCATGTTTTCTCTGAAGGAGACTGCAAAAAGGCAAGAAACAATGATTTGAGCAAAACAACTCCTCTTTCAACCCTATACAGCCCAGTACCTTGGCAAAGCCAAGAACTTTAATGAAGCAGACTGTGCAGACCTTGTTCATTTAGGCACTATCTGATTAGATTTTATAATGTAAGATTCCAATAAAATATAAAAAAAATACTTTATCTGCACCCTTACCGCACATGAGAAGGGTAAGTGATTTCCAAGGGCAAGCATGGCACAAAGTGATATGATATGGACCATGTAACCAGATGGACTATCTATCTGACCAAATTTAATTACCACATGATTGTTTAAAATATACCACTTACAACTAGTTTGTAACAGTTCCAGTTGGATGTGCTCTTTTGTTTGTTGAATTAACAATACTAAGACAAGCACAGGGAGACACACTGCCACTGCATCTGCTAGGGCAGCTTAGGCATGGAAAGTGTTCACAGAACATAGTAGCTTAAATACAGTCTTGGAAAAACAGAAACAGAACCAAAAATGACAACTATTAATAGCAAGAACAGTAAGACCAGCCTGACAAAGTTTATATAACTTCATTGTAATAACCAGTAGAAATTGTATTACAAGAGTCAGTAAGCCATTCTGAAGCAAGACAACCATGCTTTTGCATCCAGCGGAAACCATGTCAAAGCATAAGCAGGGATGCAAGCTCTCTATAGTTCTTTTGATTTTACTTACCATTGCCAAGTAGGACAGTGGTGAACTAAGTGATCTCCAGCTGCAACAAACTGTTAAGGGCAGAAAAGAGTGCTATTAGATACAGCATGGTAGAAGAGAATCTCCAACTTTAGCAGTACTAATATTTCAGTCGTATACTCCTTTGATAAATTAACTGTGTAAAAAAAATAACTCCTTATATCTGTTTAACACTTTATTTTCAATCCATCTTTCATCCTTGAAAAGTCAGTTTAATCTTTGTGTGTTTATCTAAAGGAAATATGCACTAAACTTCACAATAGCAAATTCAGACAAGAATTCAAAAGCTCTGGTGTTATTTATGTCTTTTAATTAGCAAAAAGAAAAGAAAAAGCGTATTATACAACTGTTTACTTTGTGATAGAAAAAACTGTTTTATTTGCCAATCTTCAAAGTTTAAAACACTGAAGAGAGGTTAATGCAAGAAGGCTAATAAACATATTTAAGCTTTACCCCAAACTAAACGAGTAAAAGTATTTCTATATTTTCCTGGAGTTTCAGCTTGGGGGAAAACAAAACAAAATCAAACCCACACGAATACATGTTCGTTCAGAACTCCTTTAGTAGTCATGACAATTTTGCAACAAGACAAAAAAAAAAGTGGAAATGACACCAATTGCTTGAACTAAAAGAAGGGAATAAAAGCAAACAGTTTAAAGAATAACCAAAGCTATGGTAGTTTTTCACTGATATTAATTAGACAGGGATACTGAAGTGCTGAGTGCCTTGAAAACTTGTGTAGAGCTTATTTTAACAATACAGATTAAAACTCTTCATGCTATTTGTTCTTAGTATTCAAGATATTTATTGAAACTGTATCACTTTTTGAGAGTGATATTAGAAGAATCATGCGGGACTCAGGCATACTAACTCATATTCTACCCAGTGAAGTCGAATTCTTCTGCATAAACCTGAGAAAGGTTAATCTGTGTTTAAGAAGGGATTTTTTTTCTGTCTTTTTACATCAGATAGTTTTGAGATTCATACCAACTACTACAGTTGCTCTTGTTTAAAAATGCCAGGTTATAATATACTTCTCAGTTGACTGAGAGTGGTTGGACAGTGACACTAAAGATTTGCTGCAAAGAGATGCCGGCCATTTTCTTGCTGTGTTCTCCAAAGCAGGTCATCGCAGTGGATAAGCCCACAACATGCCTTCTATATGGATTAACAGATTTGATCTCTGCAAAAGTGGTTTCTCTCACCCACTTTCCAGGGAAAGCCTCTGGCAAAAGAGAAATCTTCACTTGAAAGAAAAGAGTAATTTCTCTCAAGACACACACGGAAATTTTAAAAAGCTATTAGTCTTTGAAGAATGTTGGTGCTACAGAAGTTTACATAATAAAAACACATATTGTCAAGTAATTAGAAGAGAGTTTGTGGCACTGTGCTCCTTGGGGGTCTAATAGGTAAGTTTCTAAACAAAGTAAAAGCAAGTTTCATTTGCACTTTCTTGTGTTTGGATAGCCTAAGCTAGTTGGTTTCACTTTCTAGTTCCCAAGCACTAATGCTACAGTCCTCAACTGGTACTACAAAACTGTCAAGAAAACATTTTTTTTCCTCATTTTCTCTCCACTTTTAGCAAGAATGATTTTAAGAATTGCCTGCCTGTCAAGCATATATGAAGTTAAAACAGATAGTGTTCTGAGGTATTAACTAATGAGGACTCAAGCAAAAATTTGTTAAAATGAAGTGCACAGATATAAAAAGAGGGCTGAGATATATAAATATATATCAGATATATAAAAAAACATGCTGAGTATGATTAACTAGTCATATTTAGACTTATTGCTACTATTTTTTCCATCTTATGCTTTGCTTTTTGTCTCATCTTTCTTTTATTAATCTTAATATCACATTGTATTTACAGATGCATAAGAAAGTATTTTCTAAACAGTAGCACGTTACTATGAGAATAGAAAAGTCAAATAGCACTCTAGGTCAGGTTTTTATTTTAATTCTAGAAAAATTCCATTTGTTTGTCCTTCACAGCAAACTCCTTTACAAACTAATTTACCTGGTAGCAATCCAAAATACACCCAGCCTAAAGCAGTGTGACAATTGAAAAAAAAAAAATCATTAGATGCTTTTTGGGGACAAGCATACATGTTTCTGCCACAGACTTGGAAAGAACCAAAAGGGAGGTAAGTGAGGCCTGTTTCCAAGATGTGAAAGGTACAAGTTCTTATTCAGACTGTTTATGGGAACGGCTTTTGAAATCAACACATTTCTGCATTTCTGTTCTAGTCCTTAACAACCCTGACAAACAGCTACTGATCCAGCATGAACTTTCTTTACCTGTATTTCAGGACACAGTAAGGTGTGTGCGTGTGGGGGGGGGGGCAAGAGAGAGGAAGTAGAAATTCCTGCTTTAAGAAGTAATAATTAGTCGACAAAGGCATAAACTGCTTGAAAAGAACATGGCTATTTGGAATAAAAGTACCCGTTACTTTCATGTTTTCTAAATATATTTCTAAGATTCCAACTACTTACTTCTTCAGGTGTAATTACTCCAGTTTCTTTAAACTTAGACTCCTGTAATAAAGAAAATTTAGAATTGTTAAGCTCTGCTGACACAGAGTGTCCACTTAACTTGAGAAGAAAAATATCTGTTACGTCCTTGCAAGATGTCGGGAATCATCAAGAAACTATAAGAAAGGAGAGCCCTTGCACTCGCTATTGCATTTGACAGTAAGAGACACACACATCACTTGAAATCAGTCATTTTCAGCCATAGGGGACTGTTCTAAGCTCTGAGCAGCAGTACAATGTATTACTGCGTTGCTCTGAGGTTAAAATTAAGAAGTCATGAAATGGATGACTAAACCACATTCATGGTAGTTAAAGTTATGTAGAAAGCAACTAACTTTTGTGTTCCTGTTCCTTCATTACATGGAACCAGTTTTCAATCTCCTCATATCGTCCTGCTTTTTGTGGAGGACAAAATAGTTGACAAGCAGCAAAATGACTTAGTTCTTATATGGAAAAATGAAACAATTATAATTAAAAAAGGCATCTGAAAAGTTTAAAGCCAATGCTTTCATACATTCAAATCTAGAGTGAATCTATTTATGACTTGTGGGGTTTTCCAGTTGTTTTTCTCCTTCAGAAAAGTCTCAAGCACTAAGGAAGCCTTTTTCCCCTGCCATCAGAGATAGCAAAGAATAGCTTTTGAACAAGAGCAGTATTTCCACAGCATAGCTCACTTCTGAAGTTTTTGTGCAATCTGTTACTTACAGTTCTTCACTGCTAGCCATCATTGATACCATATCACTTTCTGCTCTGAAGAGCTTATTATTTTCTCATCAAGACTAAAAGCAGTGGCTGAAAAGGATCTTGCTTTTAACTACAACTTCAGCTTATTCAATCATTAGCAAAAGCATAAAATAAAATCAGTCATTGCTAAGCATAGTTATTCTTAATGCTCAGCATGACCCATTTCTCTTGGGCAGGCATTTAAGAAAGAGACAGGCCAAACTGCTGTCGCACAAATATTTGAGCATCATCATATGCTACTTAACGAAACCAAAAGAAAGAAAAAAAAGTAAAAAAAAAAACAAAAAAAACCTTACCAATTTAGACTTATTAAAACTTAGAATCCTTGCTAACACATTATGCCACCACATTGATGACAATAACTAGCTAGCCTCAAGACTAACTATATGCCCTGAATAGCATGCACAACCATTAAGATTACATGGGACAAAAAGGAAAGTCTTCTGTACCGCTAGGGTAACTTTTTCACTTTTTCACATTCTGCACTATGCAACCTAGTGCAATGTATAGCTCTAGCTTCTTTATGAAGTTATAAGCTGGACTATTTATTCCTTCAGTGCCCTTTTAAAGGAAACAAGATATACAGAACATTATCATTCTCTACATATGGAAGGTTCCACTCCACCTTCCTAAGGTCTATATTTTGTTTAGGGACTTCCACAGAGAACTAGGCATTATAAATGCTGCACTCTATCACCAGCATAAAGCATCAAATTTGTAATTGCAACTATACAGCGGTAAACAAACCACTCCACCCTCTTCCATTGCAGCTTCCCTTGAGCCCTTACGCACTACATTAGCAGGCAACCTTGGATGGGTCCATATCCTATCCAAGGCAAGATCAATTTATAATTCCATGCCATTGTCTTCTATCCAAAGCCTTAACTTGTAGAGCATGTGCACAAACACATAGGCCACTGCCATTAATAATTGCTGTAGACATTTCTCCTCCCCTCCAAACAACAAAACCAGGAAGAATCAGTAGTGAAAGCACTGCTGAATTTGTAAAAAGTGAAACACGATGCATGGTCTAACAGTTGGAAAAAAAAAAAAAAAGACTTGAAGGTTTTTTTTTTTACTACCAACGTAAACAGTAATAGGAAACATGCAGGATGTGCAGTCTACTTTTACAAGCATAGCTACAGCTTACTAGAAAAAAAAAAAAGCAATCTATTTCTACAGTTCTACAGTTATCTACTGTACACAGGCTCAGAAACGTTGATGCAGAAATGAGTTATATATAACTTTATGACTGTTTACATAACGGAGATGATACTGGCCTTTTCTCTCAGCCGAAAAAGCTGCCCCCTTACCTAAAACCCCCGTGAGCAGTAGCTTTTTGACTTCCTACTTGAGCACTTTCGACTTCCCACCCTGGTCGCGCAACCAGCTGCAGCTCAGCACTCCCCAGCAGGAGGGCAGGGGACTCTGGAGCAGCAAGGCCAACACCGCCGGCCTGCGCCTCGCACTCCAGATACGCTGTGAGCCGCTGGCGAGCGGATAACACCGGCGCCCCCGCCCCGCCAGCCTCCCTCC
>NW_010579905.1:89565-104736 GCF_000705375.1 Tinamus guttatus | reverse complement strand
GGGAGGCTGCCTGCGCCAAACCTGCGGCTAGATAAACTGATAATAGTAATCTCACGTGGTGGTGCTTTTATTCCACTTTCCATGTTCTGCAAAGTATATATCTTTTATATGGGATAAAATGCAATCAAATAAATGTGTTTCACCTTGTCTTATCAGCTTCTGAAAGTACTGTTTCTATCGTGTTTTCATTTTGTTGTTCAAAGGGCACTGACAGCAGAATGGAGACCAAGTGCCGGAGTCGACGTGTGTTTTGCTCCAAGACAACCATCCATACCTTCCTGCTAGGAGGAGTGTTTATTGCACTGGGCTCAAGCCGAATCCTCCTAATGAAGTATTCCGCTAATGAAGGTGGTGTTGAGCAATGAACACAGTGTATCCCAGATGAGAAAGACTTGACCTTTATGATAAAAGAGATGTCCCACAATATAGTTCTCTACCTGTAGAGCTTTTACCATAATCTTTCCATTACATAAATCAGGAGTGATTTTTCTGTGATGGAAATGCTTGTGCCATCTTTGGGTGTAACGTGAAGTTGCAAGGTGCTTGCTTCTTCCACATGGAGATCCACCCTTAAAACATCGAGCATTGGGTTACCCTAGAACTCATTTACAAAAACCAAGTTATTGTGTAAGCACTATCAACTGGGCATATCTTGACTCTTAGTTTCACAACAGACTCAAAGGAAAGTGGTGTAATAGTTTGGATGCAGTAACTCTTGATGTTCCTGTTCCTCCAGTCAGAAGGTATTAGGAATGTGTGTTTGAAGTAGTTCTTAATAAAAAAATAAATAAGGGTTAAAAGAAAGCCTTTTTGGTATGGAGCACTGGCTTTCAATAAATCTTTTAGAACTGCAGTGCCCTTGGCGTCTTCCAAACAGTTCTACTGTAAACTGAAGACAAGCAGGGAAGAATTTCAGCCCCAAAAAGGGAATGTTCAGCAAGTTGCATATCATTAAAGAAGGGGTATATAAGATTTAAGTGCTGACATGACCTTTTGTGGAAAGTAGATAAAAGTATAACTAGAGGGATTGAATGGTTTCTTGCGTTAATTGTGCAGTCAAGATGCAAAATCTAATCGTGTATTCTTTATAATTTATTGAATCCCACAGAAAACAAATATGATTACCTTCCTACAACAGTGAACATCTGTTCTGAAGTGGTGAAACTGGTGCTGTGTGTGATATTGGCACTGTGGGTTAAGAAAAAAGGTAAGTACATACGTGTAAAATAATTCTGATGTTCTGACTTTGAGATTTCTTGTACTCATATGAGGAAAGACTAAGTGAACTGAGCCTGGAGAACAGAAGATTGAGAGATCTGATCAACATGTACAAATACCTGAAGGGTGAACGCAAGGAGGATGGGGGCCAAACTCTTCTCCATGGTGGCTGGTGACAGGACAAGGGGTAATGGATACAAGTTGAAACAGGCAGCTCCATCTCCATGTGAGAAATAACTTCTTTCCTGTGAGGGTGACAGAGCCCTGGAACAGGCTGCCCAGAGAGGCTGTGGAGTCTCCTTCTCTGGAGATCTTCCAAACCCACCTGGATGCCACTCTGTGCATCTGAATGTCGCTGCTGGAGCAGAGGGGTTGGACTAGATGATCTCTGGAGGTCCCTTCCAACCTCAACCATTCTGGGATTCTGGGATTCAAATACTTTAATTTTCCTTCTGTGACAGCTTCACTTATGGTAGCCTGCAGTAGGTACTGCTGGTAATGTTTGCTGGACTTGTGTCTTACATGTGAAATTATAACTAAAATATATGTAATTTATATATATGTGTGTGTGCATATATATAAAACTAGTGCTGTATACATAGTTTATATATAATTATATATCGTAATAATGATAATGGTATATTATATAATTTATATATAATTTATGCTGTAAATTCAGGTGCTTCTGAATTGCTTGTATGATGGCTGAAATCAGGGCAAGAAAGCAAAATCAGGAACCCTAGCTTCCTGATGCAGCCTAACTTTTTCAGAGTTCATGCAGTCTTAGGCTAGGATGACATGAATCAACTCAAAGAGATCTTTGCAGAAGGGCTGGACAGAAGCTTATTTAATGTTCTAACTGGAGGCCTTTATCTTCTGGCATTCTGGTCACTTTTCTTCAAAAGTGCTGCTACAGTTCAGTGTAACTTTGCGAAGACAAATACCGGGACTGTCCTCTATTCAGGAAAAGCAGTGTTGGGTTTCATTGGCTACTGGTTTTGTACTGCAGGTCCCCCTTGCCCTGATGCTTGTACCACTTCTGTCCTGGTGTAAAAAAGGATGCGAAGTTAATTTCACAGCATTTCAAAACAGTAGAGGACATATCTTTAAACTTGAAGGGAGTGTCAGGCACTACGGACTCTTTCATTTCATCTTCAATTCAAGTGGTAGCTCCATCCACTTCCGCATGTAGCCGTCATGACTCCAACAGGCTAATGAAACTTTTATCTCTGACGTTTAGGACAGATAAAAGTAAAAGAGTGAATACAGTTTACAGTGTTGGCTCCTGTTGAGTCCATGTTTTCTTAAATCTTTTCTTTCTCTCCTTTTTTTTTTCCTTCCTTTTTTTTTTATTTCTAGACATCTGAGTTTTGCTGAACTCAATATCTTGGCATTCCGGAAGAGGATCAGATAACATTGTGTAGTCTTAAGTCTCTGCTAACAAAGTTCTTTTGTCATCGACTCTAGCGTAGTCTAAAGTTTAGCACAATCTTCTTTTTAAGTTATGTGTTCTAAATACCTAAGCAAATGGCACTCTTTGTGTCTTGTCCTTTCTTTGTGCTTTCTTGGCATATCTTCTCTTCTGACCTAGATTGTGTGCTGTGTGATACAAATACTAACTTCTGATTTACTTTTGTGTCTCTAACGTTACTGGTTGTCTTTTGGGTAGTGGTCTGTAATACGGGTCATTGTTTCAGATCTAGACGGGATTGATGATTATCAGAAAATTACGTAGTAATGATCTATCTATTGCATGGTAGTTTTAGGGTGCTTTCTGGCCCTTAAGGAATGATTGATGATCTCATTTTTGTTCCCAGTGAACAAATACTCTGATGGGGGTAGAAGGTTCCTTGGTGGTTTCTCTGCTGAAGGAAGGAGGTAAATGCCCATAGAGACTGACTTGCTGCTCTGGCTGCGTGCTCTGCCTTGGATCTGTCCTGTATGTTGCCAGAGGGCTGTGGTATCTTGGCTTTTTTAGTCAAATAGTGTTTCTAGAATCAGAATGGTGATACGTGTTCTGTTGTGAGGGGTTTGGAATGGGCTTTTGATGATAAGAGGGATATCTAACTTATTTCTTTTCCTTTCAGAGGGTTGTTCGGATCATCGCTTTGAGTGTCTTTCCTGGAAGAATTTTTGTAATTCCATGAAATGGTCAATTCCTGCCTTTCTTTATTTTTTGGATAACCTAATTGTCTTCTATGTCCTCTCCTACCTCCAGCCTGTAAGTATATGTGTACTGAATAAAATATCTTCCAAATGTCTGAGTCATAACACTGCCCTTCAACAATCTGTGGTTGTAAAGTAGGCAGGGCAAGTTTTGTAGGTAAATGACTGATATGACTAGCTAGCCCTTTCCATTCTGTTGCCCGTTGATCTCTGTTTTACAGCTCTCAAGAAAGGAGAGTCACCTTGGGATTTCTCATTCCTAAGTGATTTAGAAATAGACCGAATTCCTTAAGCACTAGAGAAGTTTATGGCATTTTCCTTGCTTTGTTTTCTTTTTTGTTTTTTTTTTTGTCCCTCTGTTTCTCTTCCAATGCATTTACCCATTTTGTTACACTTTTTCTGTGCAACTATCACAAGTGTCTCCATGCAACTTCATGTGGTGACTTGATGACTTGTTTCCTTTCTTCACTAATTCCAAAGATGTAAGTGAACCTAATAGGGAGAGAGGACAAGAGAAAGAGAAATGTTTGACTGCTAATTTTTACATTTTTTTATTAGTTACCTTTAAACATGGAGCTTAATTAACCCTTTCCTGAGCTATGTTCAGCATTTTGTGGATGATTTTACATATATTCTTAAGAAATAATGCAGTGTTTATGCTTTCTGTTTTCAATATTGGTATTCTTTTTTGTTCAAAATCTGTTTGAAGCTAAATGGACACAGATGGTTACTGCTCACTATAAAATACTGTGGCTACCCCTGCTTAGCATTACAGATTAGTATAAATGTTTCTGTTCACATTTTTGCAGACTTTTGCTTTAAAATATTGTCCTTCTAGGTGTACATTTCTGGCAGGGGCAGGACACAGTCTGGAAAAGAACTTGGCTGGGAAAATCTGATTAAAATCAACAATCTTGACATCTTAAAAAAACGCATAGTGCTTTTGTTGCTTTGGGAAGAAAATTCAACTATAATGTCTGTAACATTAGCAAAGCCTGATATTTGAAGTACCACATCAACATAATTGCTTTCTTAAAGCCATTTGGTTTGGCTTGGTTAAAGTGGTTTCTTATAAAAAGTGCAGTTTGTACATCTGGATATGCTCTGTAAGGATTTGCTGAAATTATGTCATTATCATGATAAAACAAACATAAATAATAAATCACATATCTAAGTGCCTGTGAGCTGGTACAAAATTCTGAAAAGACAATCCCTGTTTCAAGGTGTTGGCAGCTTGGGATCGTGACAAGGGGTTATAGCAGTATCATTCTTATAGGCATATTCCCAAATTAGACAGGAGCTTTGAAGTTTTCTTCGTTTGTTCGTTTTTATTACTTAGGTAGGGAAGAAAGTTCAGTTCCATGGTGATCCTTTGCCCTGTGATTCCTGGCAAAATGGAGAACCTCCTGAGCCGGTGGACTTTTAATGATCACTCAGTGTCTAGAGTAACTTTGTTCCCTTGCTTTTGTTTATAGGCAATGGCTGTACTCTTCTCAAATTTTGTCATTATAACAACGGCTCTTCTCTTCAGAATAGTGCTAAAGTAAGTAGTACTTATTAAAGCAAATGTCATATTTCATTATTCTAGCTTGATTGAGGAAATTATGCTGGATTTGTCAATGTCTATCAATGAGGCTAATTCTGTTTCCTTGTGATTGTACCAGCTTGGAGAGATGACTTTCTTGTGCATATGGAAGTGCTGGAAATAGTATCTTACATCTCTCCCAATTCAGTTATCTATAATGGAAAGAAACCAAAATTATAGTTATGTAATTACTAGATGGTCAGAATTAAGATTCAGGTTCAGGTACCTTCATTTGTGTATTAAATCTGATGTTTCATGATTAACAATATTACTTGCCAATCTGTTGCAATTTTGAATTGAATGCAGATTGCGTGACTGTCTTTGTCCTCCTTTTATCCATCAGAACTTTCTTCCGTTGTAGAAGAGTTGCGTTTATTTGTTAGGCAGTCAGTGTCTAGAACTGACGTGATCTTGAATGTCTTTCCTTAAATTATCTGTACAGAATTCTGCCTCCTGCACTCCTATATTTGCTAAGCTGGAGTCCCCTTAACCTAGGGCAAAGCACACGGCCTCGTGGCATTTTATTGTTGACACTGAAAGACTCTTTTGTGCTTGTGTCCATCTTGTTATCTGTGGTGTGCTGTTTCTGTATGTTTTATAGGGCTTGTTTTTCTGTGATATAATTTCTTGCCAATGTGGTGGCTTTTTTTTGTCTACTCTAGGCGACAGCTCTCCTGGGTACAATGGGCATCTCTGGTGATCTTATTCCTGTCCATCGTTGCCCTGACTTTAGGGACTGGAGGCCACCAGCACAGCTTAGCTGCACACGGATTTCACCACAACGCATTTTTTAGGCCTTCTAACCACTGCCTTCTCTATGCTGGACATGAGGAAAAGTGCCTGGAAAATGGCAACTGTGAGGCACCCAGCTTCCTTCCCAGCTTTCAATGGAATGTCACCACTACTGTGGCAGGAGCGCTGAAACCTCTCCGCCTGAGCCTGGGCCACCTGCTTATCTTAGTGCAGTGCTTCATTTCTGCTCTGGCTAACATCTACAATGAGAAGATCCTGAAAGATGGAGCCCAGGCTGCTGAAAGCATCTTTGTGCAGAACAGTAAGCTGTATGCGTTTGGGGTGATGTTCAACGGGCTCATGCTGGGGCTGCAGGCCAAGGACCGGAGGCTGATAGGCAACTGTGGTTTCTTTTATGGGCACAACGTCTTCTCAGTGGCTCTTATATTTGTCACTGCTTTCTTGGGGCTGTCCGTAGCCTTCATCTTGAAGTTCCGTGACAACATGTTCCACGTCATGACTGCCCAGGTCACCACTGTGATCATCACTGCGGTCTCTTTCATCATCTTTGATTTCAGGCCTTCCCTAGAGTTCTTCTTGGAAGCTCCTATAGTGCTTCTCTCCATCTTCATCTATAACGCCAGCAAATGGCGAGGCCTGGAATATGCCACTCTGCGGGAGAGGGGCAAACTCTTCAAAGGAGACACATGGGAGAGGTCAAGCGGGGTAAGGCTTTTCAGTACTTGTCTTCTCTGCTTTCTCTTTTATTTCACCTTTCTTTACACTTCGGAATGCTTGGAAAATCTGCTGTGCACGTGACAGGACTGATCTCTCAACTGAAATACCAAAATTCCTCAATATTGGTTTACATCTTTTAAATTAATAGCTTTTTGCTTTGTGTATTTGACTTCTTCCATTCATGAGATCTAATTAAGCCCTGTTTTCTTGTTGTGTCTGTAGACAATCTTATGAGCAACTTTAGCGTGGTACAAATTTTCTCCTAAAAATAGTCTGGAAATAGTCTACTGGCACTGGGCATCCAGGAACTGCAACTGATATCTGGGAACTAATTATACTGAAGTAGATCTGGTCTGTATAGCTAAGCACACATGATAAAGAAGTTAGTAAATTTGATGTTAAAGTGCTCTCTGTCTTAACATAAAAAGATATGTGAAGACAAAAAGGCAATTCTTATATACATTTTTAATGTGATTGTTTCGATGAGACATTTCCTTTAGGTCTTTGTATTGTTTTTGGCCTTTAAGCAGCTATCAAGACAACTGGAACATGTCTAGTTGTATGGTGGGTTTGCTATTTGACTTCTCTTTCAACTGAGCTAAGAAGTCAATCTGAGAGAGGAGTGGTTATTGTGTTTGTGTATCTGCAAGTACAGATGTGCTCTGTAAACGTATTTTGCAACCAGCAGAGTGTGCTGTCTTCATTTAATCCTAGAAAATATTTAGTTGGGAAAATAGTGTTTCCTGGCACTATCTTATGGTCCCTTTTCAGGGTGTTTTTTAACAAGCAGCAAATAACATGTCATCTATTTTTGGTATACGAGGCATTGGATATCTTAACACTTGCAGTTCAGCAGCCATGATAAGAAAACAAGTAGCACAATGTTAAGTGGGTTTTCCGGTGAAGGAGTGGACTGCAAGCTTTTCCAGAGAGTGTTGCTAAAAAGCGTTACAAATACCTGCTCACAGAAAGCATCTCCCCCCCCCGGAGAAAGATTTTAACATACTTATAAAAAGTTTAAATTATAAAACTATGATATTTATAGAAGAGACTTCTTAAAAACAGCTGCTTCTTTTGTCTTCTCTTCTTCTCTCTTTTTTTTTTTTTTCTGTATTTATAACAGGGTAACGTTTACTCATGCTGTTTTCTTTTGTTTCTGATTCTTGTAGGATGGAGAAGAATTTGAGAGACTGAACAAACCAAGCAGTGACATTGATACAGAGGAGGACTCACTCTAGCACGGAGCTCGCTCAGAGGAGCGCTGTTACTCATAGTGAGAGAACATTAATGTTTATTTAACGTAGAGAAGGGTCCTTTTTTTCCCACTTGCAGAGCAATGGAGAATATTTGTGGGATGGATATCAGAGATGGAAGAGGAAAACATTCAAACTCTTACTTTGAGCCATACGTGTGAAGAGCTATATTTCCTCTTTCCATCAGTCTTTTAAGTGACTTAAAAACACACTGAAATAAACAGGGTTTTAAAACTGATGCGAAAAAGAAAAGGAAAGGAGGCTTGGATCCTGGACTTCACAGTCTGGGTGACTTACGTGGCATTGGGAGGGCACTCCTGAAGGTGACATTCTCTCACCTTTGGATGGCTGACAGCCAAGCACTGTGTGCGTCATGGCTCTGTGTGGACCAAATGCATTCATGACCAAAATGGGGAGCCTACTCCTGAAAACCTGTGCGTTCCATGAAACGCCCCCTAGCATTTATACAGTGCTCTTGGGGGAGAAGTGTTATGTAAGCATGTCTGTCCAGGACTTTGGGTCAGGTGGCATCTTATGCTTGTCTTGGGTTTTATCAAGGGGTGATCCCAGAATTAATTTCTTACTGAATGATCTACGGAACTTGAGAGGCTTATGAAATATGATGCCTAATCACAGTAGGGATTTGTTTGTTTGCCGGTGTGCCTCACATTGAGAACTGGAAGACAAGCTTTCTGAGTGTTTAAATCTGCAGGCTTCAAGTCCATAACTGGTTCTTATAGTTTCTCAAGTGAAACAGTTTCATTTTTGCTCTTTCTGGAGATGCAGTTGCAGTTTGTCCCTAAAAGTATACCAGCGATTTTCTTTGTACTTCACTGCTACAAAGTTTTATTATTATTATTATTGTTGTTTGTTTGTTTCTTTGTTTGTTTTTTGGTTACTCAGAAATCCTTCGGAAGTATACTTTACACTGTCTATAAATACAGAATTTTGCTTAAAAAAATCAGATTAAGATCCAAATCCAACTTGATGTAATCAAATGAAAATGTGATTTAACCAACCTGCACTCTGAATGCTGCTTGAAAATATATTTTAGTATTATGGCTATTAGAAGATATTGCAGCAGTGAATGTAGTTAGAAGCTGTAGAATTGCTTGGCCAGTCTACCTTCTAACAATAATGGAAGAAGCAAATGGTGTGTGGTAGCAGTGAAAAGGACATTAGGTTTGACTGAAACATATTACTTGATCAGCACCAGGACTTTTGGGTTCTAACCCCATGTCTTCCCCAGCTTTGGTAAAGCATCCCACGTCACTGCAACTTCCTGTAGGAATTAATTGATTATTAAAGTAGAGGTGATAAAGCTCTTCCCCATCTATGAGGATCGATGGATGGTTTTGCAGCATCTTCAATTGTGTAAACATTCCAGCAAGTCTTTGCTTTTCTAATAATTAAGATGTTACTAATAACTTTTTAAATTGACTTGTAAATTGACTGTTTTAAGGCATTTTGGCATTTCAAATTCAGATAGCTGTAGCTGACTTGAGCAAGATTTCTTCTGAATCCATCTTACCAAATTTTCATTTGAGAAAGTATAATAAATCAGATAATATGGTTTAGGGAACATTGATTCTTCAAACAGGCAGATGCTCAGAGTGCAAGTTTGGTTTGAATGGTCTTAATTCTGTTTTCATCAGTGTAAGTCTGTGCTGGCTCCTGTGGAGTCCTTTTCATTCTGATTTTCTTTGATGACTTGACTGAAAGCAGAACAGATTTCACTGACTTCAGCCAGTATCTCTCCTCAAATTTTCAGTGTGCCACTGTTGTGTGCCTGGCTCCCAGTGACTGGCAAATTGAACTACAGAATACCTTTGTAGCAAATTAGCAAATGGTGTTTTTTACATGCAAATTATTGGGTATAACTTTGAAAGAGCCTGAATAAGAGTACATTATACAGTTGGATGGCACCATAGGCTGCAGGGCCGCTGCCTTTTTTTTTTTAAACGGCTATGTGTAGAGAGTTCTTTCAAGTGGGACCAATATATGAAAACAAGTATCATATAGCCACTTTGGCCTACAACTTGAAGAGCATGAGCAAGAGGATGCAGGTAGCAATTTTGTTTGGTGACACTTCACCAGGTAGGACTGGTAATGCTTTACACTCATCTTCAGAATAGAAAGTGAGTGATGGGGAAGGGCCAGGGGGAGAGAGAGAGCATTTTGGAGAGTACCAAGTGCAGTCATCTTGGAGCCGTTGAGATTTTTGCTGGTTTGGCTTTTGAGTGAGATGAAAAACAGATTCCAAATAATTCAGAGAATTTTGGGAAGGGGGAAGAGGATAGGGATGCAGAAAAAATGTTTCTTGATGTGTTCTTAAAACCTCTCGGAACAGTGGAAAGGATGTTAGCTTATAATTTCCTCCCTTCATGAATGGGTCTTTTTTTAGTGGAAAGATATTGTCAAAAGAATTCTTAAGAGGATATGTAATGAGTCTCAAAACCTCATAACACACTGTATAGTAATCAGCTACTGCTGCATTTTTTTCTGTGGGCTGAAGACAGTTCTTCCTCTGTTCCATTCTGCAGTCCTGTTTCCAGGCCTTTTGTACTAAGAGCTTGCTTATGCAGGCTGTGTTGATGGCTTATACCTATTTTAATTAATGTACTTCCTGTTAATGTTCCATCAACGGGGACAGCCTATTTCCAGTCGTTGCCAATGACTATCAGCTTATAAACTAAGAATGTAAATTGTTGCTCTAATTTCTGACTTTTTTTTTCTTGGAGTATGAACTTTTTCTAGCATATTTTAAGAAGACTTATACAAAATGAAATTGCTATTGTTGTTTATATGTGATGACTTTGTAAGCAGTGTTGAGTTTAAAAAAAATATTTCGTTGTGCTTGTAAAGCAGATGATTTCAACAAAAAGAATCCTAGTTGTTTGGATCTGTATGGAATGATAGCAAAGGATATCTGAATATAAATTGCAGAAACATGTTTTTATTGATATATGGTGTCCTGTTCGGGCGGGAAAAGAAGCTTCAATGACCCTCCCTGCTCCCCCACCCTCTCTCTCCCTCCCAACAAAAAACCCTCGAACTTTTAAAAGCCTGAACTATGGTAAGACATTTTTTCTTTTTTGTTGTTTTTTTTTGTGTTTGTTTTGATTTACATGCAGCTTTCCAATATATACTTGCCAGAGTTCATTATCTTTTGCAATCATAGTTACCAACCTTAGCAAATATTTCCAGAGTGTGAAGAGCTGTTAGATATAGATTGCTTTGCACTTACACAAGCAGTAGCTTTTTAGATCAGCCTTCCCAGAGAGCTTTGTCTTGTGTAAAGCCAAAACATAGAAATCAGCCTCATATGCCAAAAGACCTCTCATCAATTCAGTGTTGGTTGTGAGCATTTGACATTTCTGATTCAAGTTTGACTGAAGAGAAATGAAAGATGGAAAAGACTGATCTGCATATCTTAAAAACTGCACCTAGCCTTTTTTCAATTCTTGTCCTGCTTACTGATTTGAAGATTCTCTTGGGTTTGCCAGAAGGGTTTTCCGTAATAATGAGAACTGTATGCTCCCTTTTGCAATAACATCAACATTAGCTACTGTCTGAAAGCAAGTAAGGATTTGCAAGCACTGCCATGGCAGTGGGTAAGTATTTCTACTGTGCACACGTTTGCATACTGTGTGTCTGAAACCAAGCTCTCTTTCTCCTCAGATGACAAAAGGGAATTTTGTAAGGAAAGTTTTGGAACTCACCATCCACTTTGCCACGTAGTCTTTAGCAAACACATTTGGCAGGGGGAGCATTTTTTAACTGGGGAACACTCAGAAATGTTTGAATTTAGTAGTGGCTAGGAAGGCTACATTCTTCCTTCCAGGTTTGAGGAAGTAGTTTGTAAAACCTTTCCTGAAGAGAGGGGAGAGATGGGTTCTTTTTTTTTTTTTTTTTTTTTTTTTTTAAGACAAGCCAATTAAAGCAATATTTATTTGGGTTGATTTCAGCTATGTGAATGTAGCAACTGAGTCCTCGTGCTTGGAAGATGATCTTGCATGAGAACAGCCATCTGGGAGCTGAATCAAATCTCAAATATGTAACAGAAGTTCAGAAATAATTGTGGAATCATGTGGAATCTTCCCACTAAGAACTGTAAAAATAAGACCTTAATAAACCGGTCCTCAGGGTGAAGCTGTGGGAGGACAGACCCGGTGTTTTGTGTTTGGTACAAATGAAGTATCAGTTTGGAGTGGTGTAGCTCCCTAATGGCTATAGTTTTCAAGATGGCCATACAGTGCTGTGGAAAGGACTCTCAAGTCTTCCCTCAGACTTTGCTTTTAGTTTTCCGTAGGGAGAGATGGGTCATCCCTACAAGTTCCTAGTAATTCTGTGCAAGACTGTTATGAAGGAAGGAGTGATGCTCCAGGATGTAAAATCATACTGAACTTTCCTCAAATTCAGTGGGTATTCACATAGACAATTTTGCTTCACAGCCCATCCCAAACCCCAGTGCCCTCTGTCGTAAGCGAACAGCTTGTTCGCTTTGGAGTTATCTTGTTCAATGCAACTCCCACAGAATGCCTGACCTGGGTTTGGTACAGGCATAATTTAACTTTGAATTTGCAAAACCATGTAACTTAAATCAGGTATCGTCCTCTCTTCTAGTAAGCTCATTTTTTATGCCTGCTCAGTACAGGAGGTTGGTTTCCACCAACTCAAGATTTGTAATATGATTTTAAAAGGGCTTTCATTTGAACTTTTTCTGCATTCTTGTTGTTCATGTCGAAATGAGCACCTGAAAGCAAACACTCCAAAGCTGTTGCTGCTGTTGTCTGCAGGAGGAGGCTGCTGGACACCTGGCATGCTTTGGGCCAAGCAGTCAGGCAGCTAGCCCCATGCACTGATGCAGCACTTGCTTTCTGAGCCTGTGCCTTCAAACCTTCCCTATTTCTTCTAGAAACACTTCTGCACTGTGATCCCCCCCTCCCTTTTTTTAATATCCTGTCCATGCTACTGCTAAAATGCTGTAGATAAGGCAGAGCTGGGAAGCACCCTGCAGACGGTAGTCCTTTCAAAATGGTTTCTTCAAATGCCCCCTTTCCCTGCTCAGCGTTAGTTGTAAACGTGAGGAAGCTGATTGTGCAGCTGTGCTCTGTGTGGTCTCTGCTTGCTAGTGCTGAGGGGAGACTGTCTCAGAGGGTGAGCAGCATTGAAGGGCTGGGAAAGAACTAGCCAGACCCCATGTCTTCATATCTGTGCCTGCTCTCTAGGCATTCAGAAGGCCGAGACCTTTTGTGACTATGTTTAAGTAAAGCATCTGGTTTTGAGTGAAACTATTGATTTACCCAGGTATACTTTTTGGCTGTGCCAGGAAAAAAAAAAGGCCCAGGAAAATGCTAGGTATCATCCTGTGGAGTGTGCCCTTTTGAGCTGTATTGCTGGATTGGAAAAACCTAATAAAAATACCCTGTTGCATAGATCCATGAGGGAAGGTGCATCCGTGTCCCAGACTTCAGAAAAAGAAACATGACTGGGCAGGTGAACCTCCTGCATTGGAAATGACTACTGTGCTATTGCAAAACTTTTTGAGGCCTACACTTTAGAATATTCCTCCTGTCCTTCATGTGTAGAAACCTAACCCAGGCTGTATTGAATCATGGCTGTGCACGTAGTTCCTACCAGTGACTTCAACAAGTGTGTGACACATCCAATGTCTAAAAGGCACCAGTGAGAAAGGAGAAGGTAGCTGTTCCGGAAGGTGTGGCAGAGAGAGAGATGGTTGAGTAGCAGATCAATTTATTCCCAAACATCTTTAAAATAATCCCTCTAGTGTCTTGTGGGTTTTTTGTTGTTGTTTTGTTTTGTTTTGTGTTTTTTTCTGTAGCGGAGGATATGAGAAGACAAGGAAATTTGAAACTTAGAAGAACAGTTTAATTAAAACATTACTTGAGAGAGCTGGTTACAACTCATTTAAAATATAGGTGAACGATAGATCTTTTTTTTTGCATTGTGGTGAAAATAATGCTTTCCACTTTTCTGTAATTCAGGCACTACTAGCTATAGCTGGTGTTTCAATTTAGCACTCATTAGCTTGGATTTAACTGTCGAGTGGGCAGGACCTAAGAGAGCAGGGACCTCAAGTAAAAGAATAAATGGCCATGCAGCAAGTTCTGCACTTACACTTTTCTATTGTACTGCATTGGAACAAACCTGCTGCAGCCATAGAAACTTATTTTCATTGATAAAAGCAGCTAATTACAATGGTGGTAAAAAGGATGCTCTCCTTTTAGACAAGGCACTTTAATAACTGTTAGAAAAATCCTTTCTAAGAACTTGCCCCATGCTTCTTAAAATTTCCTTTCTGGGGGAGAGTCCTGAAGTGTCCTTTGCTTCTCTTCATCAGCACAATGCAAAATTCTCACTTTCCAATAAATATACTTATTTTTTTTTCTCCTTAGGAAAAAAAAAAAAAGAGCATAGCAATGTCTGTTGTACAGTTCATGTCCTGCCCTACAGTGGTGTCCATGGACTGGGGCCGTGGGGATTTTTTGTTTGCCTTTAATACAAACAGCAACTGCCGGTGCACTTCGTTTATAAAGGATTAAAAATATAAAGGAGTCTTTATTGTTTAAAGCATCAATACTACTGGTTTGAATTGCTTCACTGTAAAGGCTTGTGCATTTTCGAGAAGGCAAATGCCCAGTGTCCTTTGACTGAACAGTGGAAGGAGGAGGCAGGGATATTTAGGTGGCACGGGAGGACTTTCTGCGTGCCTGTTGCTTGCATAGCTATTAGACAACAGGCCCAGGGCTAAGTTGTTCTTTTCAGTAGGGATATCCATGGTGGTAACTTCCATGGTGACGGTAGTCATCTTGGTAACCTTCCTGGTATCCCTGGTGGTAGCTATGGTAACCATACCCACCGTACTCGTCGTCGGGGCACTGCATGCCGAGCGATTGCTGGATTGTCATTTCCTGGCGCCGAAGCTGCATGGAGTCAATCAGGTCATACACGATCGCCATAGACCACATGGGGGAAGGGTACCAGGACTTGACGTTTCCATCTTTCCCAACTAGCAGCATGGAGAAATATTCTGGGCTGATCTGGAAGTAGTTCCGGATGTCTTTCACCAAGTTGGCTGGGATATCTTCACGGTCGACAGTAGAGCTTCCTAGAAAAGGATGAGAACAGGAACAGCATTGGTGGTTTGGTTAGGCAAATAAAAAGCAACAGTTGGGAGTCAAGTGAGTCAGCAACGTGAGACAGAATATAGCCGAACAGTTGGTAGGATTTCCTACTTCTGAAATGAAAGGTTGTTGGGCTGTGAACTAAGGAAGTGTTTTTAACAGATCTACTAGTGTTGATAAGCTTGTCTTTGTTCTCTAGGACAATGGTACTACAGGTTTATGTGCATTTCCTTTGCTGTCCAACACACGTGCACATCTTTGGCTTCTGTGCTGTTTGAGTTACTGGTTCACATACACAGAAAGCACAGGAAAAAAAATGGTCCAGGGAAAA
>NW_010579905.1:79223-89480 GCF_000705375.1 Tinamus guttatus | reverse complement strand
AAAGAGTCACTAGAATTGAAGTGCAATAGTGTAAAGAAGGTCAGGATGAATCACTAGATCATTAATATAATCGGCACTGAATCTGCCTCAGTTTCTGTGGTATTGGCGTGCCAGAGGCCTGCTAACTCTTCAGCACACAGACATTCCTTATCTTTGCTGCAAGGCAGAAAAAGAGTATATCCGAGACTCTTAATGTAGGTTAAAAATGTGAGACGCTGTCTAGATAGCCCTGGGTTTTTCTGTCCTCATGAAGCCATGTATCTTTAGTGCAGGAACATCAAGAAGAGATTTAAGAAATAAACAAGAAGAAATAAAATCAAACAAAAAGAAACAAATGAAAAAAAACACTATAAAAACAGTGTATCCATTCTTCTAAAACATTACAGCAATGAATCTGTCTGTGTTATGCCCTTCATGGGTAGTGCTGAGGAACCTGGAAACAGGCACTTACCGTTGATCGGATACAGCTCTAAGACCCCACCAATGTCTTCTCCAAGTCCCAGCAGCTTGAGGATGGTTATGTGGCGCAAACCTGTGAAGGAAACGAAGGAGGCCTTGAGTGGCACTAGATCCTTTTGCGTGTTCAGGGGCAGATTTCAGTTTCATCAGCTGGGTCTGTGGCTGCTAAATTAGGTGCCAGTCTCACCAGCCCTCTGTGAAGAAGAGAGTTACCGATTTCACTGCAGTCTTTGTCACTCAATTAATCTCTGCCAAACGGGAGGGTAAGTGAGTGTGTTTGGTAAATATGACCATTGCAAAAAGGCTGCTGCTAGTGTCCCAGGGACACCAGCATTTGATGTGGTAGTGTAACATGGGGATAAAAGCATCAGGCACACCAATAAATTAGAGAGTCCACCCCCCAAATTTATAATGCCTCTGCACTGTTTTGGCTGAGAGTAAAGCTCTGGCATGGCAGCCACACAGTGGCAAATTACTTAGAGGCAATATAACCTATCACAGTTAAACTGCAAATCACTGTGAGATTCGGCTTAGGACAGGCATTTATTTGTTTCAGTTGTTCTGGGCAAAGGCTTGGACTGATGTCTCTGCTTTAAAAAGTAATCTTACAGACTGCCAAGACCATCTGTGAAACATGAGTCTGTATGAGCTACAAGTTTGATATAATGGCTCTTAGGACTTGGAGACAAGATGCTTGGAAATATGTTGCTTCGCTAAGAATGCCTGTCGAAGGCAAAGGTTAGGAACTCACTGGATCTCCTAGGAAAGGGTGGAGGGAATTAGCTGTTTTGGTCATTTTCTGCTCTTCAGAGTGTGTTTTACAATAGTCTGTGTTAGTAGCTACCAAATCAGATGATGCTGGAGCTAAAGAAATAGTGAGATAAAGTATAATGAGACTGTGCAGATCTCTATCCAGGCACAATTCAAAGGTATTACAATAGGGGCTTTTCAATGGGACCTCCTTCATTATATTGCAGAAGTCAAGTCTGGACATGCAAGGTTCTTGCATTACGTGGGGGGCCTAAGTGAGGGAGTAAGATTCTCTAGGCTTCATAAGGGAAGGAGAGAAGGGTGTTTCCAGCTCTTGTTCCTAACTGCCTCCTGAAGGAGCCCATTCCTCTCCACTGACTTTATAGGTGCATCTTGTGTCTCTAGTTATGGGACTGGGAAGGTCATTACTGGATTGAAGTGGCCTCTCGCAGAATTTCTTGCAGGTTTGGACAGTGATGAAGAAAGGAAGAGAAAAAAGGTGACCTCCAGGCATCCCCCTAATACTTGTCCCACCTTGGAGCTGGGTATGAGAGCATATGCCCTTCCCAAAGAGAAAAAGAAGAGCAAGTCCCAGCAGTTTTACTACTCACCTTCTGAAATATCCCAAACCTTTTCTGCCTCACAGAGATGAGTCCAGGGACCACTCTGGCTGTCAGTTTGCTGTGCTACCTGCTTAGCACGGTATTTTCCATTCATATTGGAATGGCTACAGCAAGCTTTTCAGTTATCAGGCTCCTCAGAGTGTCCAAATTCAGACTTGAGCAGAGAACTCCATCACATCACCAGAAAGGATGTGGTTTTGAGGAGCAAGAGCATATTTTCCTTTGACTCACCAAAATTACAGGCTTGTCCACTGAGGGCAGCAAGCTGCTGGGAATAAGCCCAGTCCTCATCGCTGGGAGCAGAGATCACCACCAGGCGCCTTCTCCATCGGAACCTGGAAGGAGAAGGGAGTGCAACAGGGCACTGTTATGGCCTGTAAGTTGAGAGATTCTTGCTCTCTGTAGGCTGAGGTATGTACAACCTCTAAGTAAGACCTGGATAGGAGATCTTCCCAATTCCATCCATCACTGGGAAAGGATAGAGCCTGTTTCAATTCTGCAACTTCAAAACTCTCAAAGAAGCATCTGCAGTTCAGCTACTTGGCCACACTAATGTTGCAGATCTTATGATCTTCACTCAAAGTCACCTTCAGTAGATTGAACAATGCTGAGAGCTGTATATTCAAGGGAAAGAAAAATTCCAGTAGAATTTCTCAGCAGACATTTTAGCTTTTACGTCATTCACTGCCGCTGGAACTGCTCAGTTATTTTGCAGTCCAAGATCTGTCTGAGAATTAGGGTGTATCTTCATTTCAGACATAACTCATACTCCTATGTAAATACTCTGTGACCTCGTTTCCTTCTCTGCCATGCTCAGTCAAAATGCTTAAATCTGAGCTTGTTTGTATGAGGCAGTGTGAACCTGCGGTTGTATAAGGCAGGTACGGGGCAGTAGGGTAAATCCTGGACTTTTCATTAACGTGTGCACTATTTTTTGCCCCAAGGAGCACCTTCCACTGTCCTCTCAAAGAAAGGCAATGGCAGAGGGACACTTGTAACCTCTTTAAAATTCTAGCTATCAGGGTATTTAATACTCTCCAAACAACCCCTTTTTTGAATAAAGGTACTTCTTCACTAAACCTAAATAAAGCAGATTTACAGGAATTTACAAAGCTGCGGGGATATTTTTATAGCAGGAAATGATCTTTTAAATGGATGCAGATGTTGCTCTGCTACAGTCATAGCCTGCCTTTCTGCAGCACTTTATGAAGATCTTGAAATAAAGGCTAACGCAATGGGTCATTCCACTTGGAGTCATTACTGCACTGGAGAGAAGCAAAAAATATGGTGGGCCTTGCTCAAAATTGCACAGGAAGATGAGGAAAGCGCAGAGGATGGGATGCCTAATCCTCTGCCCTTTTATTGCTAAAAAAATAAAAAGGACGAAGAACAAAAAACGCTGAATGCTTGAAAATCAAAATTTTGAAAACCAATTTTAATCTTGCTCAGAAGAGGTTATTCTTTTGAAAATGGAAAAAAAAAAACTTCTTTGTAACGTTTTGTATTAAAAAAAGCCACGAAAACAAAACAAAAAAAGGAACACCTGGCTGCCTATAAGCAAGGATTGAGAATGAAACTGTTGGTTCTGTTTCTTCTAGGGCATAAATCAGGACGAAATCTTCCTTTTTTTACTTTGTGAGTATATTATTTTTATCAATTTAAAAAAAAATGTTGCGGAAATACTGCCATGGGAAGATTAACTGATACAGGAGAGTGCTTAGCAGCAGCTGTGCAACACACAGGAGAGAGACCTATTTCACTAATTCCCTCTCCACCTGGCTCCTTTATGCATAGGACAAAGCTCAGCCCCTTGCCTATGGTGGAAGAAATCACAGAAAGCAGGTCTGGAAGAGATCACTGGGCCTAGTTATTTCTCCTTGTATGTCATGCATCCCTGAAGTCTACATACAGCCTCTGAGAGAGCCAGGAAAAAGAAATCAGAACAGCAAACCCTGTTGACTGGAGGGTTCAATTCATTGCCCAGCCATTTGCTACTTGGAGATGCACAGAGCTGAAAAGTGTTGCAAACCACTCATGTTGTCTCTCCTTTCCCAGGCAGTCTCCATACCTGCCCTTGTTTGGGGCTACATTTTACAAAAAAACTGCATTCAGCTAATGCATACAGCTGGAATGAGCTAACACTGATGTACGGGCAACACTCTTGCCCTGACAACGCCGCCAAAACGCCTTCCCCGTGTGCACTCTGCTCTCCTCTTCCTAATTTTACATCCCCTCTGGTTTGTGAGTCCAGAGGGTAGTACAGCCAGTGAGTAGCTGTTACAGGGGACTCCCCCAAAACTAGAGGTTCTCCTGCTGATATATATGGCTTTCAAGCCAGCTATGGCTCTCGTGGTTTCTGTTCACACCAGCCAGGCTTGTTAAGAATAATATTTGCATTATTGGAAGTGACTTTCCCAATGAGCAACTCAGAGAGATGATGCCAGGACTTTCATTCAGAGAGGGATATAGTCTTGGGCAAAGCTGAAGTTAATCTTGCTGAGAACCTGACCAGCTGACGTGGTCAGTGACGTCCACTCAGTATTTAAAGCCTGATGCCTATTTTACAGACAAAAAATGCATTCTGTGTAGCAGTGGTTCTGTTTATAGATGTACCATGCTGCATTTTTTTCTGCCTGTTTTTCTAAAGAGTATTTATTACTAGGGCTGCTTGCAAGCGAAGAAGGATTTGGGGCCTGCTGCTTTCTGACATACAAGCTCTGTACTGTGCTGGACAGCCGTTTCCAAACTGTGGTTCTTGTTGGTGGTCTTGAGGGTGAATCACTCTGAGAACTAAACAGGAGGTGGTACAGAGGGTGGGTTGGATCTTGCTAAAGGTTCTCTTTCTGTTGAAGTGGCCATCGAATTTTAAAATGTTTATGAACCAACAACCTATTCATTTGCCTGCCCATGTTGCTTCTTTCCCACTCACGTCATAATCCAGCAAGCTATCTCAGTTTCTTTTATCGCCATCTGGCATTAGCAGTGTACCCCATGGATTCTGATAGTAGGTGAGGAGGATACAGTAGCTGCAGGTAAAGATAGAGCAGCCCTGATTTCATGCAAAATATCCTGTGACGGAGAGGACTCCAGCGGCAAAACTGTGCTGTGAATCTGAATTTCCCCACAGTCCAGCTGTGTTTCTCACAAAGAATTTAGGTTTCACAGGTAGATAAGTAACACGGCACATAGAGACTACATGAACAAGTTTGCCTCTTGCAGAAGCTCTCTCATACAGCTTACAAGAGACATCTGCAAGGCCTTTAATACTGTGCATGACTAATACTGGCAGAGACCAACACTTATCTCAAGCAGGATAAGGAGTAAGTTAAGGAGAATTAGTTACTGATTCAAGCTACATAGAAGGAATTAGAGTGGAATTAATAAGATTGTGATCCTGACTGAAACACATAAACACTGTGGCTTCATACATTCAAAACACTGAGCTAACATCCGTGAATTAATCCTCTTGGCTCTCATGGTGCAAATCAGCATTGTCTCCATGTCACAGTGGGGGAAATGAGGTACAGAAAATTAGTGCCCAGAAAACAAGCAGTCAGTCAGCAAACAGAATATGCATCCTAACTTCCAGTGCTGTGTTCTGTACAAGGCTGCATTCACCTATGGCTGCATCTCTCTCTCCTGAACGCTGCAGGTGCAGGGAAGTCTGTGTAAGAATCATTACAAATGCTTGTGGATGGGTATTTTTACAGTAGGAATATTAGGACTAGCAGTAGATAAGAGCAGAAGGTAATACCTGGATAAGAAGCTCTCAAGGGACTGCTTCTTATCTTCTTTGCAGACAATGCCCTCTTTTTTCTGTCTTTCCATGTCTTTAATTCGTGACTGGAAGGTGTCGATCAAATCAAACACGGACTTCATTGCTATGGGTACTTCATAGTATTGCTGTTAAAGAAAAACACAGACCCAGAAAAGGATGCAATTGTTACCAGTCTCTATGTATGTATCACAGCACTGAAGGATATAGGAAGATTCAAAGGCCTAAAACAGACCAGAAGGTATGGAAAATGCATGTATTTTTTACAGTCAGACTGCTCTTGGAAGAGGCATATTTTCAGTTTTCTTGATGTGATAAGTGTCTGTGCCAGACCACTGCAGCCAACAAATTGTCATTATGCTCTTTTGTAGGGCCACTGAAATACCACACTGTCTATATGCAGTACAGTATCGTCCCACTAAGCAGCCAAACTGTGTACTTTAGAACACCATGTGCTACATTACTGTGTGCTACTATGTGCTACATTAACCACCCTGCCAGCAATGACAAAATCCTGCATCAGGCTCCTGTCTCGCATGCAAGCCAGTAGCAGGCCTCTCTGATTTTTCTTTTTTATTCATAATTTCCCAAAGATTTTCTTTCCAAGAGCCCAGACCCTCACCTTGACCTTCATATCGATATCTGTCAGCACCATAAAGAAGTCGTTGTAGGTCATCCCGTACTCTTTCCTCAACTCACTGATGAGCTGCTGGTCCACAAGATCTTCATCCTCTATTACTTTCATGGGCTTCTCATTATCTTAATATGAAACAGAAAAAAATAAAAATAGTAGTGGAATCACACAGCTTATTGCCATTAACTTTAGCTTGGAAGATAGGAGGAAATTCATTTTCCAGAAGCCCTCTTCCTGCTGCACAAGCCAGGTCTTCAAAAGCAGCATTGATTTTTGGCACAATGGCTTTTAAATGTCCAGGTTTCAATCTCAGTATTTTCAGAAAATGAGACCTCTCTGGGGAGTGTGTAATTCAGCATTCAACATTTCTACTTGCTTTTGAAAAAAAAAAAATTGTTTGCCTGCTCTTTTCTGAAAAAAAAAAGTCTTGGAGACTTTTTCAAACATATTTATATATTCCCATTAATGTATTAATCATTTCACCAGCTCCTGAAATTTAGCCACTTCTGGAATAGAAAATAGAAGCTGTTCAACAGTTTAGGACAGAATCTGGAAAGCACCATATCCAAATAAAACAGCATATAGAATTTGGGTCAGTTATAAGATTTCCAGTCTTGCAAAAGTGACATGGGAGGTTAGGGACTACAAGAAACCGGGAACTCTGCTTAATCTGTCTTGAACACGGTACTTCCAGCTCTCCAGCCCTCCATAAATACCCTGTTGGGGCACTCTGCTCTCGGTCTTGCACATGATGATTTCCCATTCTAGTACCCTGACAGAATTATTCAAATGGAAAAGAAACAAAGCTTTTAAAAAGACTTTAATTAAAAACGTTACCCCTCTTTTCCTACGCATAGTATGAAACATGACTAATACACTCTTCCTAAAACTTTCACCCCAAACCAAAACACGATGACAAATACCAAAAGAAATTCTGAGTATGTATTTACGAAGTTACAGTCTTGTGACTAAAGAGAGACGTTTGAAACAGCTACAATGCAAGTCTTTGGAGGTACTGAGGTTCTTTACTTCCCCTAAAAACAGGCTGCGTTACAGCCACGTCTTCAAAGCCTCTATGTCATGAACTCAGCCTCAGCTGTAGTATCCAGCACAGCACTTTACAATTGTGGCAAAGCTTGGACAGGCCTCTCTAAGCAGGCGTGGGCCTGGAAAGCTAAGGATCAGGCAGAGCACAAATGAAGCAAAAGGAAGCATGTGTCACCTGAAGACCAAAGAGCTCTTTGCAGCTGTCACTTGCTTATGCCCTACAACACCATTGGGATATATATATCCTCACTTATAGATCTCAAACACAGCTTAAATGATCTGCCTGAAGTCAAACAGAAAAGCAATTGCTCATCAAGGATGAGAATCAAAAGGTCCCTTGCTCCATAGTTATTGGCCAGCAAATAGACCTGATCTGAATTATACAGACAGCAACAGAAGATATTGTTCAACAACTGAGTTATAAATTTTCAAAAGATGTGATTCATTAATGAATATGGTATTTTACATAAATTCCTAAACATTCACAAGCTTCAGGAACGTATTGATCTGATTCAAATTTTGCACTGGCACCGATCTCTGTGGTAGGCTAAACAAAAGTCTTTGTGAAGATGTTTGGATCAAAACCTGACCTGTAGGTTTCACACCCAAAACATATTTCTTATTCCAAGAAAAGAAAAAAAAAATCTGGTTACACTCACCAAACTATTGACATAATTTATATGTTTACACAGGGCTTTTTATGCCTCAGCTGAGAGTTTCAAAAGATTAGAGTTAATGTTGTAAACTCCCTCATTTCCTCATGTGTTGCTGGACTTACTAATCAGCTATTCATTTATTAAAACATCTGTTAAGTCATACATCAGTACTTCATAAACAATACTTCAGAAACAGTACTTCACAAACAATATTCATCTACAACTAATGGCTAGTTTGATTTGCCATTAACACACAGAGAAAAAGTTCATACTGACGCTTGCAACAATTCCCTTCTAAAGCAAAATCAGAATGTTCTTACTGGGGTATCTGAAGGTAGAATAACGCAAGAGATAGAGTAGGAAATATGATGGAAAACAGCTGTATGGTGCAGTACTTTAAACAAACTGACCTGTGGTACTCTAGATTTTCACTGCTGGGAGATTTTTCTTTCAAAACTTATAAAGGAGAGAATTAGATTACGATAATGATACAGAAAAGAATAACGTTTCAAGGAAAAAAAAAAAAAGATCCATGAAGGCTGGTCTGCCTTGCGTACTTGGAGGGGATTTCTAAGAAGAAAGAGTTCATCTCAACACCTCTCTCTAATTCATTATCTTCCCCTGGCATAAGTAATGTCTGGGATCAGCATAAAGAACAGAGATGAGACTGTCAGCTGGTTCCTGCCAACACCTCTCACGTTGCTGAAAAGGTCACTGAAAAAATGCAGAAAGCTTTTTCATACCTTTCTAGCCCAACTAGATAAGTCAGGAAGATGAGTTATGTTTCAAAAAAAAAAAAAACAAAAAAACAAATGAGGTTATAATGAGGTTCAGCACTTGCTGTGGTGGTTTGGTGACCTAAAAGGATAGGTATTGGCTTTGGTTCTAAGGTAGTGGGGTTCTAGCCCTAGGCTGGTGTTCATAGCACTGAATCGCTGCTTCCAGAGTTGGAAGAAAAAGATTGCATGGCTAATTTGGGATGAAGAGAAGGACACTGCTCTATCAGCCTCATTTCAATTTGAAACCAAGAAACGGCCAAACAATGTTAGTGAACTATCTTTCACTCGCTGCATATGAGTGTGTTTGAAATTTCAGATGAAAAGTCTTTTTTATAGACCTTTTTGTTGCTGTCATTTATATTTCACTAGCACTGAATGGTCATCCAAACAGGAAGGGGAGGGGAGTGGGATGGGGGAATAGAAGGACATTTATATTATTTGGGCTTTTTAAGAGCTCAGTATTTGCCGTTTGGGGCACAAATTAGGTGACCTTTTCCTGTATCGCCCACGGTTCAAACCACACTGTTTTAAGTCACCGGTGTACAGTTAATTCCTCCTGTCTCAGAATTCAGCTGTTGTTCACTTGTGTGGTTTGAGGAAAGTCTGGGTGTAGGCTACCGTGAGAACAGCCTGACAGAGTAGGGTCTGTGTCAGAGTGAACGAATGTTTATTAGCCAGACTGGAGCTATATATAACCATGTGCAGACCACTGACAGGCAGATGACTCTAGATGCCCAAGCCGTGATCTTCTTTTAGCACGGGCCAGATGTGGAAAAGCCTTCTCCACTCAGATATGGCAAGGAGGCATCAGAGTGGACACTGCAGCTGGATTTGGATTCCTCATCCTCCTGGGACACAAGCCCGCCATGTAGACCCTCACGGTAGTAGAGGCATGGCAGGAAGCTGGTTACAGATCTGTGATCTTCTGGCTAGTTGAATGCCAGACCTGAATTACCCTGGAAGAGACTGCTGTCCTGAGCTTTTCAGTCCATCACACATCTCTTTCTGAGCTCTTGTAAAACCAGATGAACTTCAAGAAGAAATACGTGGTGGAATCATAAGCAAAACGAGTAGCTTTTGTATTATTTCTTTGCCTCAGTCCAGGAAAGCACTTAATCTGGTATTAACCTTTAAATGTAGAGGGCAGTGGAATCATATCCATGTTTCCAGTGACCCCTGCGCTTAAGTGCTTTGCTTAAGCAAAGCTTAAGTGCTTAGCTGGACTGGGACCCGAAGTCTTTGTGCAAACTCCACTGAAATCAAGGTAAAAGTTCCCACTGACTTGGGCGAGTTTTCCATCAGGACCTGACACTAGTTGTTTCAAAACTGCTAAGAGAGATTACCGCCCCCCGGGCCCCTCCCCCCTGGCCCGCTTAAAAGTGTCTATGAATGAGGGTAAATGAGCTACATTTTAAGACTTGCATAGCCTGGCAAGAACTCTGGCTTCAGTGAGATTAGTATCTTTGCAAAACGGCAAACCTTTTAATATCAGGTGTGCTAGAGCAAATTTGAAAGGTCTGTATCTAGAGGCTAT
>NW_010579905.1:48275-79175 GCF_000705375.1 Tinamus guttatus | reverse complement strand
GTATACTCATTGTCTGAACATCTCAAAATCAGCTCTGAGGGCTAGGAAAACTTAGGGCTTAGGAAATCTTGTCTTTCAGTCCCATGCCCTCATCACGTTTTTCTGCCTTTTTTTGTTTTGCTGCTTTACTGGCTTTAAGAACTCCCACAAAGAAAGCTGAAGTTGCTCAGGTTACAGCACTGGAAGCCTAAACGTGGAAAATACCAGAGACAGTTATGTAAATATAACAGGGGAGTAGTGGGCATAGAGGGAGAGCGAGTGGGTTGGAATAGCACCACAGCCTTGCTTAGCGGCTTACCGAAACCAGAGATTTGTCCTTTTGCTGCCTATATTTTGCCCATGAGATTGAAAGAAATTATTTAAAAAGAAAAAGAACCTAGCTGGAAGTGGTCAATTTTCATGCTGCAGTTGTTCATGGTGCCGAAAATTGTGATGACAGAGATCTTCCTCGTGGCCATCTTGCAGAAGCTCTCCAGATACTCGTCTCGCTGCTGTACGTACATGGTGTTGTCCGTCTTGGGGGTCGTGATCAGCTAGTTGGTGACAGAGACAAAAGAGCTTGTTTAATATCAGGAATGAAGCAGATGAGTGTTTCACTGGAGGAGAACAAGGCACTGTTGGCAGCTCTGTACCTTTATTTTGTTTACTTGTGGCTGGAGTGTGCTGTTAGGCCCAACCCTGACCCAAAGGTGCTCAGCCAGCTGGTGGCACCAGTTCCTCTGCTGCCAGCACTGACAGAAGTGGTACTAGGAGTTACAGGAAACTATGCACACTCCTATTATCCTTTACTCTTTCCAGTCCCATCAGGTCTACCTTCAGGCATACAAGAAATCTAGGATTTCCCCCACTAACTTGCAGTGGGAGCACTGGGAAGGTGGCAGCTGCTCTGTTGGGGCAGGGCTCCTGGCTGCCGTTTTGACTGTCATTCAAAATACAACTTAGCTACATGAATATTGATTTAACTGATGGCCACATAAATAAAACCTTGAAGATACGGTAAGGCCATTAAGACTTCATCTGAAAATTGCTGATACAGCTTGAGTTTTTTCCATGCCACTTTGTTGTCTAACTGAAAAGTTATGGCTATTTGAGAACAAGAGGAGAAAGAGGAATTACAATAACATAAGTATAAAAATCTCTGCCGTTTGTATTAGTCTGGCTATATCAAAGCTACCTAACAACTAAGAAGATTTCGTTTTTAAAAAAGTATGAAGTACACAGCTTATATCCTTCCCCAGTCATGGCTATGCAGGCATTGCAGGTGAGGAGGGGTACGTGTAAACAACACGCAGCCACACGTTACAGCAGTCTCCATCAGAAAGCAGAGAGGAAAGTGACATAATCATTCTGACTGGTAGCAGTGAAAGTGAAATCAAGTATCTTTCACTGATACCTCAAGCACGAAGGGATTTGGAATCTGGATCCAAATTTTGTGTTTTAGGTTCAAAAAAAACCCCAAAACAGAGAGTCCTTTAACTGCCAACTTATGCGTCAGTATGTAACAGACGTAATCATCTTCTGACCTTTTTAACTCTGTAGGGCCTTAAGGACTAATTTTTATGGTTCTCTCCTTATAAATCTCATTCATCAATAGGCTAAAATGTAAGATGTAGTTATGGGCTAATTGAGATCTGACTCATTTACAGAAAGGCCCCTAGAAGAACTACAGCACTGGGACATGAACGTAGATGAAAATCAGACACAAATAAAATCTGATTTCTGGGACAAAACATGTCATATGTTGCTTGCATAGAAATACTTTAAATGGGAAAAAAAATAAAAGGATTATGAAAAGAATTTGAGGATTCAGATCAAAAAGAGATGATTTACTCTATTGTCCTCCCAGTTTCAGAAGCCTTAAGTGGGAAAACACAGTGAAGTCTGAATTTGACCTCATTTCATTAAACCTTATGGAACAAAATGGAGAACACATAAGAGGCAAATAAAAGTTCAAATCAAAGCTTTCTTCTAGTTCTGTTTTAACCTAGGCAGTATTAAAGATACTTTTAGCCTAAGACCTGTGTATCTGCATTTGCATGCATGTATGTGCATACATGTGTTTTATGAATTTTCTTCACCACAGAGAAATCAACACAAACCTCAAACTCACTAAGCCACAGCTTCTCAAGGCAAATATGACTGCAACAAACAACCCACTAAGGAGGGGTGGTGCTGCAGGACTCAAAATCCATATGTTCAGTTAGCTTTTGCGGCTGGGTCCTGTATTTGTCATCTGTTAAACTTAGTGCAGAATAGCCTTCGAAATTCTGGATGTCTGAAATTCACACTGAAATCTACATTCTCAAATCCTTCAAATTGTGTAGGACTTAAAAAAAAATAGGTCTCATAATACTCATGTTTTGGAAGAGGATGCAGAGCCAAAGCCTATTAAAGTGTCATAATTATAACAAAGCAACGAAGGATAATTCAGGTAGAGCCGCTTCTGGAGCGTTGTGGGTAATTCTTTTGACAAGTAGTTTGAAGACTCATGAATGGCAGAGTTCATCCAACTGTTAAGGGGGATGAACAGTTCAGCTACATTGAGGAGGTCGTATGATGGGGAGTGATTAAACAAATAGGCACATGTGTATGGATTTAAATAAGCTTGAAAAGTTCTTTGTTTTGCACATGTGCCACACATGTCAAAGAGATACTGGACTTCAGCCACTGCTGTTACTGATGGCCAGATCAAACCTATTCTCCAATAAACTTAAGGGAAAGGAAGCTAAAGGTTGATATTAGACACTGGAAAATTGAAGTACAACATGATACAGTCATTTGTCTGCAGGGAGTTTTAGCCTGAATACTTGAGTTTGGACAACTCCTGAGTTTGTGCAACTCTTCTCTCTTGGAAACCCCGCTGAGAAGCGGCCTAGGATCTGAAAGTTCAAATTTCAGTCAAAACTTTAAGTTACCCGAACTGTGTTGGTGCAATGAGTTAACAGTCCCCGCCTGTGAGCTTGAATTTTGGCCCTTTTTTTGCAGTTTTGTTTTTATTTGTACTGATGTGGCACATATTTTTGGAAACCAGAGCATGGAGATATATTACCAAGTTGCAAAGATCCCAAACTTCTGTGCAATTCCTTTCTCTGAGTTTTGGTGTAGTTAACTGTTAGATAAAAATTAGCTGTTGCATTATTTGCAATTCAGCTAATTTTTTTTTCCAAACACATGGCTTGTCTCCACTTTCAAAGTATCGGGGGATGTGATTCTCCAATTAGCTCAGCACAGTCTGTACAACTGGAAAAAAAGGCAAGAGGGAGAAGAAAGTTGCATTCTGCTCAAGTCTGTGAATCATCAGCAGAGCAAGTAATTAAATTGCAGTGGCAGAGGTTGACGTGCTTGCTATTTGTATTGAAATAAGGGGCAGGAAGATCAAAACTAGGCTTGTGATGCTGACCATTGGACAATAAGTGTCAAGCAGGCCATGGTGCTGTGGAATAATTGCAAGAAACCAGCTCCCACAATAATATTTGTAAAGAGCTAGTTTTCAAAGTGTACCTTTCAGGGAATGTGCCATCTGCCAGAGAAAACATTTGTACTACAGCTAAAACTGTTTCCTGTCCCAGGTGAAATGTTTTTTTAGATAAGTAGTTGGAGAAACATACAGCACTTATTAAACCCTGGGAGAAGTAGCTGCAGGCCATGACAAATTTCTAACACTAAAAATTACCAGTGTATCAGTGTGTTATGGTGTAATTAAAATAGCATGCCAAAATACCAAAACAAAATAAACAGTTTGTGTGGGATCTCTGAAGATGTATAAAAGATCTTAATCTGAAATTCTCATCAGAAATAATGGGAAATGTGACAATCCTACCTCAGCATACCTGATCATGCACCTTGGTGCACGATGCACAGTGAAATAGTCCACTCTGAGACTTCATTTCATTGATCATAGCTAAACAGATCCTGACACCTGCATATTCACTGCAAACAAAATCATCTCAGGGCCATATGGTGGCTCATGGAAATGACTGGCAAGTGGTTTCAGGCTACCTGGCTGACAGGAGTTCCTGTGTAAGATTCCCAAGAGCATGTGGAAACTTCCCTGATGGAAACTGGTCCTCTGGATTCAGAGATTTTACCTCTAAGTACTGTTAAATAAAAGCAACAAAAACAAGAATGCCAAGTCCCCACAAAATTTCTCTTCCCCCTTTTCTTAGGAGGAGGGAGATAATGACTTTGTTTATGAAATAAGGTGAACAAGTTACTTACAATGAGACGCCTTTTGCCTTCAAAATACTCCAGCAGATCTGTCACTGATTTCCTGGGAGGGTGCAAGAAAGGCTTCTTGTTGGGCTTGGGGAAATCCTCGTTCTCAGTCCTGCTTCCCTTCTTGCTCTTCTTGTTGCGGTCTTTGTCTTGCTTGCTCTTTTTTTCAGCTTTGTCTTTCTTGGACTGCTTCTCACTCTTCTGCAGCTTGTCAACTCTCTCCTTCTTCTTCTTCTTCTCAGGTTTATCCATTCGGTCATGCTTCTTTGACTCTCTTCCTTTCTTTGGGGGAATATTTCCCACTGCAATCTCTTCCTCTAGATGGGGACTGGTAGGCTTGCTTGGGTCATACTTTTCTTCATATTCATTGTTCAGTATCTTTTCTTGGCCCTTCTTTTTTGGTGCTTTGCTCTTAGTTGGCTTGTGTTGCCCTGGCGTGATGTTTGGATCCCGGTGGCTATAGTCTTTCCTGTCCGTTCGGTTGTCTTTAAACCTGCCCGTGCTGGCCTTAGTGTAGTGCACGGCGGGGGCTGTTGGGGCTTCCGTGAAGCTCTCGTAGCGGGAAGCTTTGCTCGGTCGCCGTGTGGCCACCTGGTTTTTCTCTGGGTGGCCACGCTGACGTTCCTTTCGGTTCGCATTCCACACGGGAGAGTAGAAATCCTCTGTGGCCGTTACGGGCAATCTGTGGTACTCCGTGGCCGAGTGGGACTTGGTGGTCCAGGTCCTCTGAGTGATGGGGAGGGCTGTAGTTGTTGTAGGCTGGCTTGCTGTTGTCGCTGCCCGTGTGGTGGCCCGGGTAGTTGTGGTAGTGGGAGGGAGGGTAGTGGTCCTTATTGTAGGTGGAGGAGGAGCCACGGTGGTTGTCATCGATTTCCTCACCGTTTTGGTCCTTGACGGCTGATTATGGCTCCTCCTTGGCTCTTCCTTCCTTGCTGGCCCCTGGACTTCTCCACCGCCAGGGGTGGGCCGGGTGCTGCCCCCGTTGTTGCCTTCCTCAACCACTTGCCCCTCCACTCCAGCTGCTTTGCAAGCCTGGATAAAGCCCTTCTGCCTTATCTTCTCAATCTTTCTAATGGGGCTTTGATCAATGACTTCGTACATGGCCTCCAGCCTGACTGGATAAGGATACCTTTCTTCCACTTGCAGGGTTTTCTTCAGCAGCACCATGCCAAATTTCCCCTTCTCCAGCTTCAGAAAGCTCATGAGCTTAGGGATGAGGGCAGGATCTAGCGGCTGCTCCAGGATTTTGCCTTCATTCGTTATCCTCCTGACTTTTCCCCCTTCTTCCCCTGCTTCATGGAACAACACGATCTGCTGGATGTGCCTCTCGGCTAGTTCGCAGTAGACGTCGTTTTTCAGCAGGCTCATCATGAGCCGATAGTAGCCCTCAGAAGCATGAGGGGCAGAAATGACCCACACTCGGTTCTTCCCAGCAAAGCTGGCCAGGATGTTTGAGGAACTTGACCCTGAAGGGAAACGCCCTGCTCGTGACTGGGACGCAGTGGATATTCCCTCGTCTTTAATCATCGCGGACTTGGAGTACTTAGCTGCTGCCATGAGTCTCTGTACCCGTCTCGTTCTGGTCCCTGTGCTCCTGCCCTGGGAATGTGTTTCCTCATGCACGAGATTGGCAGGTGCCTTCGGAGATGCTGAAGGATCCCTCCTGGTGACAGGATGTTGGGGATTCGGGCTCAGATTCCTCAGGGATGCTCCAGACCTTCTCAGGAGGCTGCTTGGAGCCCTGTGAGCGAGAGGCACTTTCCTGACTCCATGGCTCCCTCTCTCTGCTGGCCTGGCCGTCTTCTCAGAGCTGCACACTATCCATGCTGCCCAGAGCAGGGCTAAGCCGAGAACTGCTCTCCAGTTCATTGTGCACTCTGCTTGTGGGGAGAAAGAGGAGAAATAGTGAGGTCTGAGCAGCATGCTTGTATCTTGCATGAGCAACAGAAAAGCAAAACATGGACTGGCTAGTTTTAGGGCTTTAAAAATACTGATTGTACCTCAGTCCCATCCTGGCAGTTTTGCACATTTTACAGATTATCTAAGGAAAAGCACAGAGTAGATCGTTTTATTAAAAAAAAAAAAATCAGCCATCTCTAATATAAGTCTGTCCAAAAACACTGTGATCCCATCCTTCTCTCCTGCCCTCTCCTGCTCTCGCATATGCAAATACACACACACATACACACACACACAGAAAGGCTCTGGTACATAGAGTGGAAAGCTAAGAGTTTAACTTACGCTCCCAGGGAAGTTCCCCTTCCAGAGATGTGCTTCCAGTCTTTTATTTTCTTCCTTTAAAAGGAAAGCAATGCCATACAGCTTTGCTGCTGCCCAGTGATTTATCTTGGTGCAACTCCACAAGCTCCAGAGTCTGCCCGTTTCCTCGTCCTGTTTAATTTTCTTTCTTCTTTACCTTCTTGACAAGCAGGACGAGACGAACGGAGATTTCCTTTGGTATCTCTGCCTCTCCATTTACCTGCAGGTCTGGATTTTTTCTGTACCAGTCACCCACGCCAACAAGGATTTCATTTAGGAAAAGGGAACTCCCAGCTGCCCCGAATCTCTCTCTTTCAAACTTCCCCCAGCCGCTTTCCCATTCCTTGCTTCCTCAGTCCAGTTCAGCTCCTTTGTTTCCAGAGAGGAAAGCACCAGCATTAATATATTTTCCAGGCTGAAGAAAAACACAGGAATGTGATGTTGAAAAAAAAAAAAAAAAAAACTCTTTTCCTGCTCCCTTCTGCTCCCTTGGACAAAAGCAAATTGTAGAAATCTCAGCTTTTCTTCTCCTTCCCTTCTTGTCTGGCTGCGATCCCAGAAATGTCAGGGTAACCCCAGCCGTGCTCCGAACCAGCCTCTAACAACAGTGGCCACTGGAAATGGGGGAAACTTCACTCAGGATTTAACAGATCAGCAGAACCCGCCTCCTCCCCACTCTGACACATGCAGGGAGGAGGAGAGGGAAGGCTCTGGGGGCTGAAACCCTGCAGCATCCAGAGGGCTTGCGAGAGGGTGCCTCCAACCTTAACTCTTTCCTTCACGCTTCCGAGCTTTCCTGCACTCCCCCACCGCCTCCTTCTCCTTCCTTCCTAAATGGACACCAGACAAAAAGTAGCCCCTGGTCCGTGTTCATAACAGCTCCAGCATTCAGGAGTTACTGTTTTTTTAACTTTTTGTTTTCTTTCTTCCTGTCTCCTGTTCCCTTTTCCTCATTTGTTTACGTTCTGGACCTCTGCCGTGAAATCCATTTCACCTCACTTTCCAAGCAATTTTTCACGTAGGTTCTCGTATATGTCAGGACAGCCTTTCATCTGCAAATATCTCACGGGCATGACTGTTTGTTAATTTGGAGTTTTTAAGGGGCTCAACGTGTTCGCCGTGTTACTGTACCAAAAGGGAAATGTCATATGCTCTTCATGGATGTGCACTAGCCTTAAAAAAAAAAAAAAAAGAAAAAAGAAAATGTGCAAAAATACCTAAAGAGACATGGGCAACAACAGGGTCACATCCTTTGCTCTTCCTTCGTGGTATAAATGACATCGTTCTGTTAAACTGACTGGGCAGCACCTGGTCTTAGGCTGATTCCCACTAGCTTCAGCGTGTCATGCGCCTTCAGAGCAAGAAGCTGTCACTTGATGATAAGTACTGATGATAAGTGATGATAAGTAAAACCAACTAAGGCTTTAATACTGCTTTTGTAGTTACTCAAGATTTCTCTTATTTACAGAAATTCTGTTACATACCCTTGATAAAATTCTGGATTTGACCTGAATTATTTTAGGGAGAGAAAAAAAAAGAAAAATGAAACTCTAGGTGTTGAAAATAATGTTTCAAAGCTAGAAAATTGCTATGTTTTTACTTCAAGTTGTGAAGTGATGTCACTGGCAAACACCAGTGGTGGTTTCACTCCACGCTAACACATGCACGCAGCTCGTATTTTATGGCCTGCCATTTGCCCTGGCTATTGGTGTTACAAACGCCAGCGCTGACAGCAACAGGAGTGCCGAAACGCTCGGCCTCCACAGCCTCGCTGCCCAGCTCGTGCTCTGCCCAGGCGCCGCGCCAGCCGCGTGGGCCTGCGCTGCCCTGCGCGCCCCACGGCGCAGCGTAGGCCGCGGCCTGGTCCGCGGGGCTGCGCTGGGAACATCTTCCCTTAGGCGGGTGGCAGGTGCGCTGGGTTAGTAATCCAGACAAGAAAAAAAAGAACAGAAAACCCCAAATCTATAAAGATTAGAATGTTTTATAGCGAAATTTTAAGGAAAATGAATTGATTCAAAGTGAGTTTTCATTGTGATGTTTCCTGCAGCTATATTACAAAGATTAGAAAAGTCACCCTACCAAAGCTGAAGCCGAATATTTAATTTAGGGATAAATGGAACTTTTTTTTTCTTTTGGCGTTATATTACTGCAATGTTATTCTTAAGGATGGTTTCAAACCATGCAGAAGGAAACATCATTTATCTGCACGGGTCTAATGAAGCCAAGAAAAAGACATCCAGCACTTGACTTTGCAGGAGAAAAGTGGGATTTACGTGTCTTTCCTGTTGTCTCTCTTATCCAGTTGTAGGTACACTAGAGACTCTCTGTGAGGACCTTGATTTGCTCTTGGTCTCCTTAGAAAAAGTAGCACGCTGCAAAATATGTCTTAAATGTGTCAAAAGGTGAGAGATCACCCAAGATGACAGACTGCAAACAAACTCTAGAGAGGGACTGTAACACAAGAGGAGATGATGCCAAGGGGGTTATTTCCAAGGCTAATGCTTTTTAGTGTCTGTATCAGAGATGGGGGGAAAAATGACTGGTGGCTCAAATGACTGCTGAAATGCAGAATTTTGCATGAGAATTTCTTCAGAAGCATAGGACCACTGTCCGACATAGGACAGCTGGTAATATATATTTTAAAGAGACAACACAAGGTCGTACAGCAAAAAGAAAAAAAAAAGGTGGGAGACACTTATAAGATAAATATCCTATAAAGCAAGTGTTCTGAGCTTCTGGCATGATGCTACAGCAAGGAGAAAGTCTCTTCACATATCAAGGAAGCCATATGTAGTCTCAATAAGACTGTTACTGCCACGCACATCAAGCCTTTCAGGAAGGACTGGAAAGGGTTCAGAAAGTCAGGCGATCTCTAGAGATGATCCTATTAAGGGGGAGGTGGGAAAAGTTTGAAGGGAGCTTTAGGGAAGGCACAGCCACACCTTGGTCATGATCTTCTCATGCCTACATAGGAAAGAGACTTAAGAAAGTAAATAACTTTTAAATCCACCGGAGGTGGGCAGAAAGATTTGTAAAGATTAGGAATTAATTCTCGGCAGCTTCCATTCTGAAGTAGTTTGCAATTTTTTTAATAGTGATGGCCATTAAACAGTGGGATAATTTCCCTAAGAATGTGGCGGTTTTCTGCTGCTGTTTTTAAATCAATCCTCTAGGAGATTGCTTCCCTGGACTGGAAGTCGTCGCAAAAGGATGGACTGAGATGTACCTGGACATATCTGTAAAGAAATAGGAGAGCAAATTAAATCGGGAGCAAAAAATCTGAGGACCTGTCCAGTGCAGTTCTCCAGAGGTTCATAGAAGTGAATTCTTATCCCACTGAAATGACAAAAGCAAAGCTAGAAAGGTGGAATGCAACTGTACGAACTCTGTAGTCCTTAGAATGGCTTCAAAAAGGCACTGAAAGTAAATGCTATGTCCACAAAGGGAAAAACCTATCTGTTTAAGAATGACAATACTGCCTTAGATATTAGAATTTAAAAAATATATATCAAGTGTCGCAGGGATGTGCGTGCAGCACACCCAAATTTCAGCTACCGAAGGCCAATAAGTGGGTGTGGGTTCCCCCGTGGATGCCCATGGGAGTTGTGAGAGCACTGAGTAACAGGGTCTGGATCCCACAAGGCTGGATGTTACTGATGCTTAAAGAAGGGACAGGTTTCTTGAGCTCTTCTTCCTCTCCTAAAAAGGGAAGAGGCTGTTCTCAGTGATCTGAGCAGGGTCACAACCCAGCCAGCAGCTGGGGAAATAACAGCTAATAGTGTAAACGGGGGGACTGTGCTGCAGCCCCTTGTATGGAAGCAGGCAAGGGAGTCAGTGCAGGGAGGCGTGCAAGAGCGGTGACCCATAATAAAAAGAGCAGTGCCTGGTTGGTCGGATCAAGCTCCTAAAACAGAAAGGATCTTGTGACAAATGGGGCAGCCCCTTTGGAGTCTTCATTTTTTATATATAGATATATATACACTTTTTTTTTTTTCTATAGAGCCCCCTGGGAATATTGCTTAGAAACTGATGGTACAATTGGCACTTCAGACCTTAAAAATAAATATTAACAGCTTTTAAAAATAAATGCTACAATCTGGGGCTTGCCTACCCCAAAACCCCAGGGTTTCAGCCCCAATGATCTAGGCTTTATTTGAGAGCCACTGAAACTCTGATGTCCAGGTGTTATTTTTGGCTTGTGCTCTAGCTGACACTGAGTTTAGCACCTCTCCTTCTCCAGTTTACAGAGCTTCATGATGAGAGGAAAGCTCCCACACAGACACATTTCTTATTCTACATGTGTTTGACATCTGGAATGGAAATATCAGCCAGGAAGAACAAAACATCTTTTGGCCAGGACTGAGACAAGTTCTGCCCCAAACTGACTGATGCAATTGGCGTTATGGACGCTAAGGTAAAGCGCTATACATGACACCAAACGAACACACAGATTGCCATCTGCTGGCCTTGCAAACAATGCAAGAACAAGTGAGTGCCTACTTTATTGGGAGGTTAGGAAAAAAGAGGCTTCATCAGCTCCAGTGATCAATGAGTGGAGCCAACTTCCCTCTATTCCGGTCCCATAGGGAATTGTACTGCTGGCCCGTCTTTCATGACGCTGTGGTTTAAGACGGTCCCATGAAATGTAGCTGGCTGTCCCTTCAAATCACATGGCTGCATGGTCAGCCATGGCCGTGAGCTCACCTGCTGCAAGGGCCTGGACCCTCATCTCACTTTTGCACTCTGTGCAGGAGGGCTTTATGCCAGCAAAGGTCCAGGCTTTGATCCATGCCACCTCCTTTCTCCAGCTTAGTTTTATTTTCCTTCTCACTTCTTTCTGCCTCTTGGCTCCCTTCTTTTGCTGCTGGAACCACCAGCCTAGGTAAAGCCCTTCTGAGTACAGGTGAGATTCTGTCTTGGTCCTTGCCACCCTCTGTGTGGTACAAAACACATTTGAGCAGCATGGAAGCTGGTGCTTGTTGCTTATGGAACATCTGTCATCACAAATATGAGGACTTATTAATGTTGAGCTCCCAAGTCCAATACCTTTGATGAATGTTTCATCCAAATGCAATCACTTACGGCTTTGCACCCTTCAGAATTAAATCAGGTAAACATTACCTTGCAATGCAATCCGCTCATCCTCTTACCAGGAGAGACCCAGATGGTAGAAGAGTTTCAATGACATTATGCTGGAAAACAGAACCCGCTTAATTAGAGGAGGTTGTTTCTTACATATTTGTGGGTTTCTTCTTTTCTACCCTAACATACTCTGGGTTATAAGACTTTTTCTTTTACCCTGTAATTTAAACATATTTTATTTTTTGAAGTTTATTTTGATTCCAAAATTAAGGGGCTAGTAGTGGAGGTGGATTGTATTCAAAAAAAAACAGACTGCTCTACAGTTCATCAATAGAAGAGCCTTCTGAAGCAGGGCTGTGCACAGTGGTGACTCTGCAGTATGTGTCAGGATGCCTTGCAAATGAATATAAAAGCTTACAAGGTAGAAGGCTGCTCGCATTCCCACCCTAGCATTTAGCACTAGCCAGTGGAGAAGATTCAGATCCTTTGCTTTACATTGCTTTAGAGCTCTCACAATTCTGTCAAGGGAAGGGAAGGGGAGGTAGGTCAAGGCAAACCAAGCCAAGCACTGAAACAAAAAGAGAATTTAATATTTCTGTCATTTTGCTTCAGGTCAGACCGAGTGACAGTTCAAGCCTGAAAGTGAAAACGAGTACGACTCCTGGAAATATTATCACGTGCAGTTCACGGGTCACATTACACATATTTTCACCTTGCAGTATCTACTTCCCTCCTTCTGTGTCCAACCACATAGGAGGAAAACAAGGGCCTTTTGAAGATGGAAGTTGAAATGCCTGGAGGAACATCCTTGGAAACAGAGGAGAAGGGCGAGTATCTGCTTCAACATAAGCGTTTAGAAAATGAAGTCAAGAGCTGTCGGATGATTTAGGGAGAGAAGATAGCCTCCTTCAAAGTGGTTTCATCTGTTTAGGGCCAACCTGTGCCAGCCTCCTGAATATGCTGTTTGGCTGGTGTTCCCTTACAGGATTTTATTTTCTTTCTATGATTTATGCAGAATCAGAATCCGTTCATCTGGGAGAGGGGATGAATGGTTAATTTCCTTAATCTCAGCATTCCACCAGTCTAAAGGGCCATAAATCCAGTGATGTTCCCGCACTACTTCTGGAAGCATGAATAATGCCCACAATGATGTAGGCAACTAGTTCTTCAACCATAATTCATGAGATTATGGCAAGTGGTCAGCAGCTGGCAATAGAACAATGCCGACTATTCTGGGGCTTTCAGCTAAAAGTATAATGAGGATGCAATATAGTGAAAGAAATCTTGAGGCTTGACATTGGCCCAAAGAGTTTGGGAACTATGTTTTTTGTTTTTCTGTTTTTTTCCTTTTAGGTCATTGACCCAAACTCAGCTTAGGTCAGAACTAAAACCAAACTGGTGTCATGTGGCTAGGTTTCTACAAAAAAAAACAAAAAACAAAAAACCCCCCCAAAACAAACCCACAGTCCAATCTTAACTTGGTTTCCCTAGCAGAAAAAATGAAGAATACAAAGCATCCTGGTCTCTGATACGGTGTCTCTCATTGAGGAGGTACACATACCCTTCTCTTTCCTGCTTGATGCTACTTGTGTTGATTTTTAATCAAACAGTAACAGAAAACAGAATAACAGAAAACAACAGACACAAAAACTGAATCAAACAATAAAGAAAAAAAGGTTTGTTCTTAAGGTTGCCAAGGTAGTCTACTTCTCCAGTAATAAATTAATGTAAACAAAAGTTAACGCAGGACGGATTAGAGACACAGCAGATGTAGAGAGTGCTCTCTTCCATGCACCATCAGTGTCAGGATTGTCGTTCAGGATAGAATTTACTTTTTAGGGGTGGAAGAACTTGTGCACATAAATTCCACAGCTCAGTTTCACACTACAGGGTGAGAAACATTTTTCACAGTTATTGACAAAAGGCATTCCAGTAACTAGTGAGATCTGGACTTTATTATATGTTTATGGCTACAGTGCAAACGTACTATCTGCCAGAAAAAATGTGGTCGAAGCATGTTTTATTAATATATTGCTGCTGTTCTTGGATTATACTCTGTAGAGGTTCACATCTGAAATGACACATCTGATAGGCTATATACTAGAGAGGATTTCAAGGCTTAGTTTTTGGATCTCATTCCCTTACAGTATGCAGAGGCCAAGTATATTCCTATTGTTAAGCCTTCAGAGCTAAACTGTGGCTGCCCTTCTCATGCAGATCCTTCTTGCACGGCCGTCTATGCAGCTGTTTATTTATTTCAGTGCACTGAAAGGACTAAAATTACCATAGTGCTCTGAGTTTGATACTTCTCTATACGCATTCTACAAGACTAGAGAGTGACTTCCCTGTCCAGAGAGCTTCAGTTTAAATATACATAATACACCAATCCAGTATTGTTAATATTTCATTGCAATGCCTGGACTGAGTCCAAAGCAAAACAGTGACAGGAGGTCTGTGCTACTAAGGAGGAGGAAGACATGGAGGACACATAGAAGTGCATTTACTTCTCCATCACCTCACCTTAAAGAGATACATTAGTTCTGTAATATCCCTGACAGCTCATGATCTCCAAAATGAGAAAAACAAAGGACAGGGAAATTGTATAATATTGCTCTTCAGAGAAATATATGATAAAGACTGATTCGCAATGCTGTTTTTGCTTTCTTATCTTTGTATGGAAGCAGCCTTGTATGTAAACCCACAGATGTTCATCCTGGTAGATGACCCCAGCTGCCTTGAAAATAATGGCAAAATTCCTGTGTTCTGTGAAGTCTCTTGGGTTTTGCCTGTATTTATCGGATGCAATTAAGCTGCAAATTTAAGGGAGATCACAGTCTTCCAAAAAATAAAAAGGAGAAAGAAATGAGAAAGCAAATATATTGTGAAAGAGATCCCAGGTGAAATAATTGGTCCAAGTTGTCATGTCTGGATATTGTTATTTTTTCCATAATTACTATAGCAAGCTTCTGCTTCCACCAAGGGGAGGTGACTTGGGATTTTTCCAGTAGCAGAGGAATTTTTAACACGCAAATCACCAGAGCTGTTAGTGCTGCTTTACTTATGTGTGTCAACATTGGGGGAACCAAAATATAATTTAGCCAGGTCCATTTAGCTCCTTTCCCACAGACTTTGTTCTCTGGTTTTCGTTTGTGTTACTAGCATTATAACTGCCATCTCTCCCAGAGGGGAAAAAAAAGACAGACAAAGCAACCCAAAGTTACTGTGGACTAACAGTACTTGGCAAATCATCAGAAGCCTGCAGAAATATGCTAGCTTCACATTTGCGCTAACATCCCCCATCTCTCTTGAAAACTCAAGAAATACCTGTTGTTAATGGCTCTCATGCTAAAACTGTGACCAACACTCTGAGAGAACTTGGCCTTAATCTCCACACTGGAAATGGTTCTTGCCTCTGATATAGCCTCATTCTTGCTAAATGCTAAGATGTCATTAAAGAAGTAGAATTTTATTATTTCATCTATGGGCGCTGTTAGAAGCCTGGTTATGGCCAGGATGCTATTGCAACCTGCAGTTAAAATCTGGAAAAGCAAGAGTTCCTCTTCAGGGAGATTATAATTTCTGTTAAAGACAGTAGGTAAATAAAGACCGAAAGGTACGAGAGCTCAAGGAAAAATGAGATTGTGGAGGCTGAAATGCTATGCTATTGCAGTAACATACCAGTGGCAACATGTATTTTAGTTATGTCATTGGCAATGGTGTGGGGGCAGCTTAGCAAAGTGAGGGATTTATGATTATTTTCAATGAACAATCTGAAGGAGAAGAATGAACTTTTTTTTCACATCTAAATGGCAAAATGTGATTTTGTTCATCAACATAAAGAAGCAAAGGAAACCCAATACCAAACTAAACCTCCATTGCTTAGTTCATTTAAGGCAAGATCTCAAGTTTCGTGTTGGTGAAGTATTTCTTTATTGCAGTACTGGTAGCCAAAAATGTCTAACATCTGTATGACTAACATCTGCATGCCATCATGCACAGCAGACGGTGGGCTATAAAATGACAAGAAATTTTGGTAATGGAAAGATCAGCACCAGACTGGAAAACCAGCCAGAACTATTTATAGAGAGAGAGATTTACTTCTCTTTGAGAAGAACAACACGAGTGATTGAGAGCCTGAGAGACTGACTTATGAGGAGAGAATGAAAGAAGTAGATATGTGACACTTGGGCAAACGATAAGCCAGAACAATCTGTGATATGAAGAACTGGGAGGCAGGAATATTTTTTCAGGGAAGGCAAGGGGTGATGGGATCACTGGATAAATACAAGTCTAGGGAAGGATCCTAGGGCCAAAGTGTGAGATATGTTGAAACTTTGCAAGGAACTTCCCAGTGGAGAGGGCAAGAACTCATAGTGCCCGAGTCACTTAGATTTGGACTGGGCAGAGCGCTGGAGAATCTTCTTGGCAGAGGAGCAAGTCCTCGATGACTATCGGGGCCTTTTCCACCTGATCCAAATGATTCTGGCAGTCCAGTCCTTGAAAGCTTTGGGTATGCATGTTCTGTGCAGAAGGAAGAAGAGCAGGGAATCTCAACTGGAGCTTCGGGTGCAATTCTACTTTAAGTAAACATGGGCCCTTCTGAGTCTTGAGTTCCAGCTCCCCTGGATATTAGAGAAAATCAGCACTGATTTTAGTGACAAAAATAAGCCTTGTAGTTCTGTTCTAGCTAGCCATACAGAAGAGCTCTGGGAGAGGGAGCCGGGGTCTGTTTTTACTCACACATCATCAACAGATTTGTTCACTAAACTGTAAAGACACAGCTGAATTGCCCTCCCTTTTCATATCTGCCAGTTCTAACGTTGCCAGCAGAGCTACAAGCTGTAATTGAAGGCAGACCTGGAGGAAGAGGGGTAGCACAAGTGTCATTTGGAGCTGAACTCAGCTGAGAATGGCTGCTTGGAGTAAATGGGGAGATTCTTAGAGCTCTCAGAGATGTGGCAAGAAAACTATTTTTTTTATCTATTAAAGTACAAAGTCCAATGAGCTAATCTCAAATATTAATAGACATAGCACTTTCAAGTAGCATTGTTAGAAACTCCCTGTGAGAATCAACTCCGCTACAGACTTCATGGGAAATCTGTGACCCAGTCTCTGGTTGGAGTTCAAGATGTGCCTGACGTTTGCCAAGGCAGGGTCATATTCAATATAGAAACAGCCCTTGGCTTTGTCACTGTCCACAGCTTCCATCAATTAGCTTGGTGGGACTGAGAGTCTCTTTACATTTGCAAGAGCAATATGTAGGGGACCTTTGTGCAGAGAGAAAAGCGAGGAGCAAAGGGAAGGGGAAATCTGTGGGTGACCCTGCTTAGCTCTCAACAGTCCTCTTCTGACCTTGTGGACTTTCTACTATGCCTTCTAGGAAATTAAAGTCCATTCTCATGTGAGTGGAACAAGAAATGGGAATTGGCACCTTGCTGCCCTGTTTTAGTGAACATGGCTCTATTTACAGTGTATCAGCAGCTGTGTGATTGCCACTGACCTGTAGTAACTGCTTTGCACCGCCATCTAGTGATATGTCCAGATGCCTCACACTCATTCAAAGTCTTGCTGGTATCTGTATATACTTTTTGCTCTTTTTTTTTTTTCACTTTTTGCATTTTGAAGGCCTTTTAAAGCTTTGCTAGACAGTTAGTGGTGCGTGCCTTTTAAAGGCTTGCTAGACAGGTAGTGATGAGTTCACCATTTGATGAGCCTGCTACATAGTAAGCTGCCAAGTTTGATAAATCACTAAGGAATGAAAGAGGCAAAGAGTGACGGAGTGGCCAAAAAACCAGTAACCTGCTATGATCCTCAGCTGTCCAGAAAGCACAAATCAATTTTGCCCAGACTTTTCTTTGCTCTAATATTTTGGAAAGTGTTGAATTATTGCCACATTTTTTACTTTGGGATGGACATGTTTTTATCTAGAGTTTTATTTTTTAAAAATAGTGAAAACTTCATGTTTGTAAAATGTAGTATTTCTGAAAGATGGTAAAGCTCTTAACTTAAAGCTCAACTTAATATCCTGCTGCAAACTTGTAATTTAATTCCCATCCTTCCTAATGACCGTTCTTCAGTTCTCCATTTGCCATCCTTGGGCAGGTCGTGGCAAGAAGTTACTTTGCATCTACTGTATTCTTCCCATTCCATCCCATTTGAAGGCCATTTTGTAGTGAAAAATGTTTGGTGTTGTGTTTTTCTGAAATGATTAATCTGAAACAAACATTTCTTTCCTAATGGCCTTCAATAGCTGATTCTACAACTGGAGAACTGCACAATTAAGGGATATGGTCTTCTCTCAGTAGCACCCAGCAGAGGCTGAACTCATTTATAGCAGGAAAAACGGGTCATAAAACCTTTCCACTCCATATATGTGAGAAAAACATATTCAGACCAGGGGAATTCTTCACTGCTTATCTAAATACTCCAGAGAGCAGCCTCTCATTCAAACAGAAACACTGGGAGTGTGAGGCAGGGGCAACTAGGTGAAGTCCTGTTCATGTAGCAGTCCTTTTAGTTGTAAAGTCTCTGTAATTCCACTGCTGCGAAAGATAAGTTCCATTCCTATTATTCCCGGAAGCCAGTTGAATAACACTACCTAGCAAGTCAGAAATGCATGTGACTGGGCATTGCTAAGTGTTTTTATTGCACTCCACGGGACAAGGCAGAACAATACTGTGGTGCCTTCATTTAGTACGTTCACTGACCCATCTCAGACCAGTGTTTATATGTGGATCTATAGAGACACGTATAAATACAAGCCTGAGTCCCTGTCTCGCCATTCACAAAGAGGCTGTTGTGGCAATGCTCTTTTTTCCCCTTTCACACAGCGTGGCCTATCTTTGGGGATCATGTTATCTATTTCTATTATTTCCTGCTTCAGATCCTAGAACTGAAAGCTGACATTTAGCAGCATCCAGGCCTCTGCTATCAGTAGATTGAAGGCACTTTTGAAAAACAGCCAGCCTCACAACAGCCTTTGCTTTAGGCAGTTCACAAATGTGGAACAAAGGTGCAGGAAATTTCAGTCACCTGATTTGTGACTCTACTGAGAACAGATGTCAGGAGCCTCATCTTCCCTTCCCTTTCTGCCTGCGCAGGACACAGACTCAAACTTTTTGCACTTGAAAGTGGGTTTATTTCTTACCAGTCCTTCTAGTTAATAAAACGGTCAACTATGCAGGGGGAAAAAATTACATGAACACTTGGATCTTCTTGCATTCTTGTGTATTACCTAGAAAGGCTTCCCAAGGAAGCCTCAGGATATGACACAAGTTCTCTCTTTTTAATTGTAAAATGCATGGCATATAAATACCCATAAAGTCCAGCTAAAAGTAGCCATCTTAGGACACTGTGTATTTTGAACCCTGGAATGTATGATTCATTTCATTTTTTGTTGTTATTGTTGCTGCTACAAGTCAGCCTCTCCTCACCTCATCTGTGTATTTCTTCCTTTCATGTTCTCAGCCACAAAATATAGGATTCCCATTCATGCAGTCCTTCCACCCTGCAGAATGCTGCAGTGTTGGATGTGGATTTGTCTCTTGAATACAACTAAGATCAGTCCTGAAATATCCTGCTCCTATTTTCTGAATGCATTGGGTGAATAGCAATGACACTTCGATGCTGGGATAGGGGAAGGATTATAGAGATTTATGCTGCCTATCAGGCAGCATAAAAAATGAAAAACAAAATGAAAAAGATCCAAGCTCACACTAGGAAGGCAGAAGCCCAGCTTCAAAGCTCGTCAGCTACTTCTAGGCTCATCCAGGCAAAACAGATTGAGAGTGTGTGACCTTGCCTGCCACATCACAGAGACCCGGGCTCACGGGCTGGTGGTTCATAGCTCACAGCAGAATGGAGGATACAGATTATAAACTGCCATTGAACCTTCCTTCTCAGCACCTTCCCCTTTACCTTGGCCATGGCTGGGAAGATTTTCCACTTCCTCTGGTTTTAAGAATAGCCCTATATCAATTACTGTTCTAACATTCTCCACGCACATATCATTGTGTGAATTTATCCACTCTTCTGTTTTTCCATGGGATCTGATGCTCATCTCTCTCCCTCCTTAGAGCAAGTGATTGGAGTTTAAACTCACTTAGGCATGACTGTGGCACTGCGTCTGCTTTTGTGGTTTTTAGAAAAAGTCCATTATCTCAATTTTAAACCATGAAATCATACCACTATTGTTTAAGGAGATCTAGATGTAAACAGCTTTCTTTTGTGTGTGTGTACATGTATTTGTTTGTGTTTGGATTTTCCAGATGTGAGAAGCCTGAACCTCCAAGTCAAGGGTTTGAGTCCCAGCAGCTAACAATTTTGAGGCTCTGAACTCTGATGAATAAGAGGTGAAGAAGCACACTGGAGAGCTGGCCTAACCAAAATTACTTCAGAAAGCGCACATCTTTTTGTTTGGACTAAGTCTGCAGATTGCAGGGAAGCCTTAGATATGTTTTTTTTCACTCATGTAGCATACAGGAAACATTGTCTAAAAGCAAGTCGAAAAAAGAGACTAGCAATTTTGGCAGACTTGGTTTATAGTTGCTCAAAGATGCTTGACTGGCAAGACATAGAACCTAGTACTTTTCAGAGAGCCAGGCTCTTTGTGGTGGCATCCCTAATTGAGTATATGAACTTGCTAGTAATTCCTGAAACTCTTTCTTGCATAAAAAAAAAGAAAGATTTCTTGCTTCTTGAGTCAAATACAGATTCTCCAAAATGTTGCTGGGGATATGGGATCGCATTAGTGGTAAAAGTCCTTGTCACTCCTTTTGAGTCTGTATTAATGCTTTGGGAGAGTGGGAGTGAGGACACAGGCTGTGTTCTGGAACATTTGAATTCTGAATGCCTGCACCATATCATTGCTCTTGAGCTCGAAAATCCCCCAAATCATCCTATAGGCATGTTACATTGTGGGAGTACTCTCTGACGTCAGCACCTTGTAATAGTTTCCTGTGAGATACCTTGGTTTTTGAACATTGCTGAGACAGCTGTGTGGAGGAACACATTCCCCAGCAAGCATTAAAACAGGTGATGGCAATGTCTAAGGAGTAATGTGGCCTCAGATGATTTGAGAAAGGAAAGACAATTTATTTTTCTCCCCAACCAGAAGAAGGAATTTTTTAGTTATGCTGTGGAGCCCTGGGTACCATAGATATCTCATAGATTATCTAATTAAAGGCAGGATGGTTTAAGAAATATGTGTTTCTAGCTTATTTGAAGGATTGCTGAGAGAATGAAGATAACCCTAACCAAAATGCCTTGAAATATCACTGTGAGGGTCCAGAGGAAGGACAACAATAGGTACCTGTGTTCAGCAAGTCCACAGGTTCAAGCTGAAAGAAGCAGGACAGAGAATGACTAAGATTGCAAGTATTTTTAGGTCTGCTTATACAGATGCTCCTAGAGGAAAGAGAAGTAGCCTGACACTGGAGCCAAGAAAGCCATATTCCCTCGGGATGTGGCTTAGGGTTTGGATTACCCTTTGTCTAAGAAAGGCTGAGCTCCCATCCAACCTTAGGAAACTACATTAAAAAGCAGCTTTACCTGCCTGGAGTGTGGGTTTAAGAGGCGCTTCTCTGCAGCATGATGGTAACAGACAGGCTGTGTTCATGCATGTGCTCTGCAGAATATAGCTACCAGCCATCTCACCACTGGATCATCAACGCCACTGCCAGACTTGTCCCCACCAGCATCACAGTTGCATCCCTCATTAAGGCCCTTACAGAAGGATTTCAGAAGCTCTCACAAGCCTAACATTACAGGGGTCAAATGGGGCCTGGTGTTGATGATGCAAGTAAGTCCCTTCTGAATGATATAGCTGAGAATGAGTGCAGGACAAAACCCCCAGGACAAGGAATGCTGTTAGCTGAAGGTGAAGCGGGTGCTCCTATGGAGGTGATTCAACTATCAGAGTCCAAGAGAAGGGAAGACAATTGTCATGGATGCTGATAGCTCTATAGTACTATATAAGGACATCATATAGGAGATAGGGTGATGGAAAAGTGAGGTGAAAACACAACTAGAAATGCACGGTCAATAATTCTGTGTTTCATAAGTCTCCCGGAGCCCCATAAAGGTACTGAAGACAAAAACGGAAAGCCTGCAAGGGAAAGCCTTATATTTCTTGTAGCTGTCAGGATGAACAGGCCTTTGAGCTGTGAGGGAAACTGAGGACCAGCATGGAGTGTTACATTGAATTGATGGCATAATCCGTCACTAGCAGTGGAAAGGCATAGCTCTTTGGTTATCTGAAAGCAAAAAAAAGTGAAACCTCTTTGTGGCGTTTCAAAAGACTGCCTTAGTCAGACTGTTTGGAGATACCAGCAAGTACAAATGTCTAAAGACATCAGCCACCTCCAGTGCTCTTGTGTCAGTTGAACCAGGCACTAGAGGGACTCCCAAGCATTTACGAGAATTAATGTTTATAAAGAGCTGGTGAGAGGAAATTTGGAAGGCTACAGAAGTGTGAATGAGTTATCCAAGAAGAAGAGATCTGTCTTTGGAGGAAGATACAGATTCACAGCCCAAACATCCTAATTTGGGACAGTATGAATTAACATCCTGAGTGATGCAAGTGAGAATGAGCAAGAAGAGAGAAGCTTCTTGTTTGCTTTGTGCACTATTCAGTTGAACTGGCAAGCTGAAATTACTCAGACATATCTGAGAACCTCTTTCATTTCACTTATTCTTTTCCAGGATATCAAAGAATTGTGGAGAAAATAGCACCATCTGCTAAATCATGACATGTGATAGAAAATCCAGCCTTTCTTTTGGTTAGGTACCTGGGTAAAAAGTTTGTTTATATGAGACGTTGGATTGTTTGTGAACTGCTTCAGCAGGCCAAGTCAAGTTGGTCTTCCAGCACCATGAATTTATGTCCTTACTGTGGCTTCCTGCCAGCATCCTCTCCATTGAACTGTATTTACATTAGCATTGTAAAGCATTACTTCATTCAAGTGTCTGAAGTAAAGCACTCACTCACTCCGTGCTCTTAGTTCTTGATTATTGCCAGCTGGTGGGACATTAGTCAGTTGCCTTTCTCAGCTGGGTCCTGCTATTCTGAATATAATGAGAATCAAACATGCTGATTCACTGAGGTTGATGAAGTTCCAGTGTTTGTTTAGTTGTCTATAACTGGCCTAAATTTAAAATATTGGACAATTAATTTTCCAACATAGATTGTGTGTCAGCAGACATTACTTTGGGCATCTGACCTTGGCATCTTTGGCTCCGTAAAATGGTAGTTGATTTGGATGATGATTCACAGCATTTCAGTCTGGTTCTTGTAACTTCCCAAGCTCTTTACAAAGTGGAAGCATTTTCGTTATATGGAAGGCAGAAATGGAAGAAGAAAGTGGTAAAGATTATTTTCTGAAGATTTTTTTTTCCTTTTAACTTCTCTGAATCAATGGGATTATTTTAAGGTTTCTTGGTGACAGAGCTAGGACAAGCTACCAGAAATAAAACTTCTGCAGGAATGAGAGGTCATAGTGTAAATATGGCTCTCCTTTGTGGTCCGGCACACAAGCTGTACTACTTTTCGTGAGTAAACACTTCAGAATGGAGCCCAAGTTGTATGTTCTGCTATATTTTCTAAAAGCTCCTGTCTAAAGTGCAAGTTTTGCTATGTTTATTTCAAGAGAAGATATGAATAAATATCCTTTAATTTCATTGAATCCATTTAAGCAATTTCAATTTCCCAGTATTTCACTGTAATCCCCAAAGGCACAGAAATTTTGCTAATTTGCATTGACCAGAAATTTGGTCCCACATTTGGTCCCGTGACCAGAAATGGGTGTTAGCAGGTGAACAGAATACCGTTGTGTTTTAATTCATGTTTAAGAATAAAATAATTCACTCTACCAGGAAGTTTAAGCACCACTTTATGCTATGAAGAAAGAGTACGTGTAAAAGCCAATTTAAGGAGACTAGTTGTTAAAAAGTTTGGAAATAATGATTTATCATAGAAGTGTCCCTGTTTTGGAACACTTCGTTATCTCAGTGTTAACATGCAGACTGGGATATTGTACCACTCCTCCCACATAATAATCCATCTTCTGTTTAAACACAGATCTGGATGTCAGGAAATTGCTTTTCACTTTCTGGCTTAATGGCTCTTTCTTTGTGACTCCTATTTGAGAAGGGGAATAGCACTTAACATATAACATCAGGGCTGTGTGAAATGCTTTAATGTTGTCAGATAAAAAAAAATAAAAGAGGTTATAAGTATCACTATATCTCTTGGAATCAGGTTTCTGTTTGCTCATTTCCTCAGTCTTGATATGCTCAGATTTTATCTTCAGTTTGAAGAAACCACAAACAGAGAATGAAGAAATATTTTCATGGCTTTCTGGGAGGCAAGCAGAGGAGGTTGGGTGGCGGAGAGAGATGTAAGAACAGTCAGTAGTGGCAATCATCGGTACTCTTCCTCAGTGTGTGTCGGAAATAAAAATAAATAAATAAATAAAATACACTTTTCCGTTAGCGGTGTGATACTCATCAGTGGAGCGGTGGTATTTAGCACCCGAGGCCTCTGTGCGACATCTCCAGGACACATAAAAAACAATTGAGAGAAATGAATTCAGATCTTCAGTTTTAAACTTACTGACAGATATTTGTACCTCTGTTGTCAAAAAACAAAAATTGTAGTACCTCACTGACTAGGAATAACCTCAATCTCTCTACTACATCCCATATAGTACTTTACTGGCAGTGAAACCAGCCTCTTCTTTCTGAGATACAGACAGCTACCTTTTTTTCCCCCTCCAAACAATTTTCAAGTACCATGAATCAAATTTAAGATTAATCAGCCTCACTGAAGTAGGTCTCTTTTTCTGAATCTTGAACGTATTGTCAGCACCAGCTCTGATGGTCTCACATCCTGGCAGGAAAAATATTCTCCTTTCCACATTACCTGTTATGATTCTCTTGGAGAAAGTGCACATGACACCAGTGCTGATACATTTAGATTTGCCTGGGAACTTGGCCTTATTTCCAACGGTGAATATATTGACTTCTTTTGTCTACAAGGTCATGGCCGGTCAGTGGTGAGGGAACATGAAAGGCTATGGAAGTCCATTTTGGCTCAGTCCCACAGTGTGAGCACTTTTATTTATTTATTGATTTCCCCTCTTCTCTTTGGTGTAGGCTAGAGCTAAAAATCTCCAGAGACTGGATTCCTCATTAAGATTCCTGATACCTTCTGGTATGCAAGTCTGGGATTACCACATGAAGGGCATCCTGCTATTTTTGCCTCTGGTCCAGTCCCTTTGGAGGGACTCTGGAACATTTCACAGTCTTGCAGATTTATGAGCACAGCACAGCCTGCCAGCACCTTTCTGATACACTCCTGTAAATTAATTAGGGGAAATAGCCCTGGGCCTCTGTCATTAGAAAGACATTCTTAGCATTTCATGAACAAAGTTTGCTTACCTTCTTCTGTTTCTGTAGGATATGATCCTGGCAGATGTTTATCCTATAACATCAAGTAGTATCACCTAGGATGAGACTCAACATGAATGCTGAACTTACAATGTGATCTAACTCCCCCAGCGCCCAAGTTGCTCTTTAGGATTTAAATTTGTTTAAATTTGTTGTAAATCAGAGATTGAGCACTTGAATTTCAGTACTTTATGCTCTTCCTTTTCAATCCTGCTTTGGCAGGGCTGACCAAAAGCTATTACCCACCCACTGGCTGTTTGGGCACCTGGACAAATAAGTCGATCCATCCAACTGCTTCCGTCTTACCAGCTTTTGGACAACACAACAAGGGATGCCAAGATAGACAGATAGATATGGAAAAAGCAAGAATGGCTGTTGGCAGAGGCAGAGCACTGACTCATGTGAGCAACTCAATTCAGTCTTAGGATTCATGCCTGCAGAGCAAGACTGAGGCACCTGTTGGCTCTGACAGGTGGTTATAGTGTTGCTGTTTGCCTCTTTACCTCAGGCTAGCCGAGCGGCTGTAATTGTGCATGCTTTAGATTGCCTGACCTGTTAATTACTGTGTTTTAGCTCAGACCTCAGTGAGAGGCCTGACATATGTCAACTCATTAACCTCAGTTGTAACTTACCTTTTCATTTGATCAGTGAACATGGTATGTATAAGAATTTCAACATCCTGTTGCTGTTGCTTGTGGATGGTATCAACTGGGATCCTAATTCGTGATAGGACTTGCACTTCAAGATTTCAAGCTGCTGAGTAAAATACACTGGGGAAAAAAAAACATGCTGAGGGATGTCTGTATTTTCCATCTGTAAATGCTAACAACCAACGTTCTTAAAACTATAGACTTACATATCTTATGTAAGTAACGGAAGCTGGGCCACAACAGGATGCTTACCAGTCTTCCTCAGCAAAGATCGTTTTCCTACAAATAAGTCTGAAATTCTTCCACAGACTGAGAGCAAAGCAGGGAGAGAACTCCCTGATACATACATAAAAAAATGAAGTTTTGAGAAGGAGTCTTATGTGTGATGAAGGTTTGAGGACGTAGAAGGCCTCTACAGCTGCTGTTGGAGAGGGTGGGAGGTACGGAGAAAAGTCAATGAGAAAAAGAGGGCTAACAGATAGGATGAAGGGACATTCAGGAGACTGCAGGTGCATGTCTAGGCAAATGGGGGCAGCACTAAAGAAGAAGCTCTGGGCCTTGTTCTCTGCATCTTGTTCTGCAACAAGATACTGGTGTCCTAGTATACAGTAAGGGAGACCCTCAGCACAATTAGCCTTCAGCCAATTTCCATTAGCTGAAACTCTGGCTCTTGATTTGATGAGTTTTCTACTCTTGTTATTTACTGATGTACATGATTAAAGAAACAGGGGAACAGAGAATTAGGCTGTGAGTTCATGGGAGTGCTCAGGGAGCAGCACAGCATGATGAAGTGGGTGAGGCAGTAACTGAGGTGTCAAGGGTGGAGAGTGATGGAATCCTGGAAAAAAATGAGCAGAATCAGTCATCTGCTTGTGCGTGCGACCATTCTGGCTTTTTCCTTTTCCCAGCAGCACAGTTTGGATCCAAGCCTATTTCAGACAATCCTAGTTTTCCCCTTCCTTATTTCCCATGGTAAAGATTGAATAAAATCAAATGATAAACAAGCGGTAGGCTCAAACTTTCCTCTATGACTTATTTTAGAGGAAAAACACATTTTTTAAAAAAAAAAACACACTTTTTTTTTCACCTTGTTCTGTGAAAGATTCCCAGGCTTCACTCTCGAAAGAATAGATTTTCAGGTCAACTCTGTTCCCTGTTGGATGCACTGTACTGTAAGAGATGTAGACAAAGGGAAAAGAGTCGCTACTGGGGCAACAAGAATGACAAGAGGCTTATAAAACATGGCCTGTGAGTAAAGGCTGTGAGGATAGGTTTTGTTTAGTCTGGAAAAGGGAACATGGCAGGAGCAGTAGTGGAAATATGATAGTCTTCAAACATGTCTATGGGTGTTATAAATAGGACAGCAATCAATTCTACAGGTCCAGAGGGGGAAAGACAAGAAGAAATTGGCCTAACTTCAGCAAAGAAGGCTTGTATTATGTTCTTAGGAGAAAAATCTTTCTAGCTGTAATGATAGAGGAGCGTTGGCTGTCAAGGGAACTGCAGAATTATTGTTACAGGAGGCTCATAGTAACAGGATGAAGAGATGAAAACTGGAAAAATGGGATCATAAAATTTCAGCACATTTCCCCAGTCACACTTCCCCACCAACACAAGTTGCTGCTTAATGCTGCTCCTTTTCAACTGGTTGTAATCAGCCACTGTCTTCTCCCACCTTTCTCACTGAATTTAGGTGTCATCCCCCTAAGCTACTTCATATTGCCAGACTGAATGACTGGATGGCTGTAGATACAAATAGTCCCATTGTTAAGATCAAGTTTATCTAACTGTACTACATCAAATTTAAACACAGCCTTTCTCTTCTCAGCGAACGAATTTCAGTAGTGAGTTTTGGTTTTGTAGGACAGCTCACAAAAGGAGGTTCTTTTCTATTATTGGAACTTCCCAAGCATGCCACAGGAGAAATACTATGTACAAATAACTGTAGTAGCTACACTTGCTACCACGGATAACTGTTTTAACTGTGGCTGCATTTAAGTGTTAGAGCAAGAATGGGACGTTTTGTGTGTTATGATCAATGAAATATTATTTCTAAATCTATTACAGGATGACTGTAATATAGAAGGTACTGTCTGTTGCCACTGAAGGGACCATGGCTGATTATTTAATACTTCATGATGAACATATCTGGTGTTTTATAAATATTGACCAGAGAGCAGCCTAATCAGCGGCAATCTCATACTTTGGAAGAATACAATGTGCTATGTACTCATCTGTTTGTCTTTGAGCTTGTGTAACTCATCTGTGTTGAAAGGAATTCACTGGAGAACCATGATGCAACCAGATCTAATGTGTCAGCTAACCTACTTTGGTTGATGCCTACTGAGGCAGGACTTGCATCCTGCAAGGCTACACACCGGAGGAAAAAGAAGGGGAAATGGGGGTTATATTATGTGTCCTGCTTAACTACTTAGTTTCTTTGGGCAAGCCACAAACTGCCCTGTACCGGGCTTTCCAGAGGCATTACCACTAGTCTTCCTAATGAGGAAGAATTGGCTGAATCTCTGGGCAACCCAGCAGCAGAGCAGCCCTTCCCAGCCTGTCACGGCTGTGTTGTGCCAACCATGGGAGACCATGGGCAAACCCAACACAGCTCTGCTCCTGGCTCTGCCGACCACTCCACAGACCTGCCTGCCATAAGGGGTACAGGAGATGGATGTCCAGGATGGGACTGGCCGCAGGATGAGAGCGAGTTAGTCTAAGCCTGTGTCTCATTCCACTTCAACGTGGCAGGCACCATGTCTTGCTGTACCTGGGTATTCACTGGAGCAGCACCACCACTGACATTCACAGAAATCCTTACGGGGGAGGTCTTTGGCCTCATATTTCCATCTACTGATAGTTGTTGACTGACTTGAATTGCCTGTGCGTGAGTTGTGCCGTTTTGTGGGGCTGATCTTTGGGAGAGAAGTGGTCTAGGTTTGGAGATTTGGGGTGTATGGCTTGAGGCTGGTGTGTAGGAAATGTGGGGTGCCTTCTAGCAGTGAAGCCCTTTGAATTCATCAGCCTCTGAGCCACTCACATGTTGCTCTCAAAACCCGTGGCTTTAGTTTCTCTATGCATTTTCCACAGTGCCCTAGAGACATAAGCAGCACTGTGCTTCTGCAAAAGTGTTTTTCCTCCACGTATGGTTCCCCTCACTGAAGTACTTACCAGTTGCCACATGAATATGTTGTTTTTCAAGCTTTTCACTGGGTGAGGCAGTGAGAAGAAACAGGGATTTAAATTAGCCTGTAGCATGTTGATGACATTTCCCCCTTCTGTACTTTAGAGCACGTTGGCTCGAGCCATCTTGCATCTCTCCAAAGTTATTGCAGGCAAGACAGACTTTGATCTTTCCAAAAGTGCAGAAACACGTCTGCCAGTAATGTGATGTCTCTCCTATTATTGCTGGGCCTGGAACACAATAATGTCTTATAGAGGGCTTTGGAGTTTAGATTACAGCCCATTTATTTATTTTGCCGGAGCACTGTCCCATAAGGAAAATCCTACGCTGGATTTAAAGAGCCAGACAATGGAGCAGCCGTCACATTTAGATGTTGCTTTTGAAACAAAAATGCTAATGCTACAGCACTTTGCTCTGCTGGGTTCTGCTCCTGATTGCCAATGGCAGAAATCACAAGATAAGAATTAGCGAGAGGGCTTTAGTGATGATTAATGTGAAGCATGCTGAAAATGAAAACATCTACTCAACACTGCTGAAAAAGCAGCTCTCTGCTTCCTAGGTTTCTTCTTGACCAGTGAGTATAGGCATTACCTCATACAGAGGGCAGAACTGGGCAAGGGATTGTCCAGCTCAGATTTTTGCAAGAAAAACCTGTAATGTTACACTCAGAGTAAATACTAATGGTGCCAAGTGTATGTGATGAACATGGTTCTAGAATTCTAGTTCTTATAGAAATGAGAAAGAAAAATAAAGTATCTAGTCCTACTGTCTGTAAAAATAGCATTAAACGTAATTATCAATACCAAATTGAGTCGGCAGATAGCCAGAAATAATAGCTTTAAAACATGTGGCTCACTGTGCTTATAGCTGATGGATTTTCAGTGATGAAATGAAATGTGAGCAATATATTTAACAAAAATATTTTCGAAAAACACTTCTCATGAAAGGTGCTTGTTGCTACTTGTCTACTTCCTTCTTCTATTTCTCCTCCTACCCTCAATTTTTTAAATATAAAAATGGTAAATATAACAAGATGGAAGCAGCTGAGTACTGCAAAGTGGTTCTGAATTTCTAAGATATTTTGATAACCTTTTCATTCACTAAAAATTGTGTAGAATACTTGATTAAAATGACAAAAAACAGACATTGAAAAGCAATCACTTGAAATTTACTCTTGAAAGTAGGCATTAACTTCTCATTAGCTTGAATTACCACAATTTAGATAACAGCTTTGTTGACAGTGTCTCTGAGATGTCATGCACTTCAAAGGGATTGCTTAGTATCTTGGACATACTAAAGTGACTTGAGTTACCCTTGAAACACCCCTATTGAACTCACCCAATGTCATGACTCTCCTAAACCCAGTAACATTCACAATGCAATTTCGTGCAAGGGTTTTGAAAACCAGAGTTGTGTGTGCATGTATGTATCTATCCAAGATAGATACTAAGATACTAAAGCCAAGGGGATCCTGCATGAAGTACTTATTCATTTCCTTATTAGTCTATTGTCAATGCTACTACTTTTGAATTTGTCTGAATTACTTGAGATCTCTCTGTCACATCTGATTGATGCACAATATGGGAATCTTGCCATGGAAACTAGGGCTAGTTGGACATGAATTACACGGGTTTTTTTTTTAAGTAATTCAAGGAGAAGCACATTTGGTCAGCTGATATTTGATGTATATACAAATATGGCAGGTCAACCAGGGTAAGAGGAAGTAGTGGGAACACCTTTTTCAGCCAAGTTTTCATTTTTTAAGGAACCAAGTCAGCAATAACAGACTGTCCTGGAAAGCCTAAGTCTAATGAAAATGCATGTGATACCCCAGTAAATTGATTAAATCCTACTTACCGATTACTGCTTTTGTTTAGATATTTGCATTTGCTACAAGTGCAAATTAAGTTTCTGAGTCCTTACTTGGAAAATGGAGTAATCTGAAGTCCTGCTTATATGAAGCTGCTAAGATCCATACAAAACCTCCTTACTTGATGCACAGGGATACTTCATTAGATAATTTGAGAAATAATCAAACTAAAAATATAACACACATGCTCA